>OV121083.1:64933535-65386881 GCA_921293015.1 Phorcus lineatus
TTACTCCTATCAATTATATTGTGCACGACCAATATAATACACAAGTAAATATTTACTTACGTATCTTGCACAAATCTGAAATGTAAAAAAGTCTTATGTTTTTTATTCAAAATATCGAGCAAACATTTGTAAAGTCATGTCATAAGTTACATCATAATCATATTACAAGCCATTATCGTCATGATGATGTATCAAAACATTTCATAACGTATCCAACTTAGTCAACAATCAATAAATTTGAAGAAGTAGTTCTCAATGACCTGACAGCTGCATGCGTCATCAGAGTCCACTGAAGGGTATCATGTCATATACAGTTGGGGAATAACAGATCTGTTCATAATCTATCTTTATAATAACGATATTTTAATGCAGGATGGGTGAGATCGAACTTACGAGACATAAGCGCCGATGTTGAGGAGTTTGCGGACCCAGTTACAGATTGTGATGTTGTCTCCTGGACAATGAGGGAACCCGTACACACCTGGTGAAAACAACAATGAACTCAATTAAACAATATTTCACTAATTTTCATTCTAACACATTTCTTTTCAAACAAAGTCTCTCACATATTCTTATCAACTTTCATAAGTAGAGATATAGTAGTACCCTCTTAATGCTTACATAGATCAATATGGTTTAACGTGAATGTTTTATATCAACCTGCATGAAATTGTTTGCGCCAGAATCAACCAAAGCTTAAAACAGTCTGATTAAAATTGACTGTGTTCTGAGGAGGGAAAATTGAAAAATACTGCACAGATGAATCTGAACTTGTGGAGAGGAAACAGTTTGACAGCAGAGCCATTACTATCATGTTCCGACACCTGTTTTGTCCAGATATAACCTAGTTATCAGTGGACCAATCACATTATCGCTTTTAAAAAAGAAGGATGGCCGTGATCAAGTTTAAGTGCACCATGGTTACTTGCCCATAGCTACTGACACTAAAGGCTTTTGCTTGAGTCTTTGCCTGGTCTTGGGTGTCCAAAAGAATTCACTCAAAGTATACAACTAATCATCTATGTGGGCACTGCACGTAAAACATGAACTTTGGCAAAATACAGCAAGGCCTGAAACAGTCGGTAATGGAGGCTGGCACAAGTAATGTGGGTATATGTTTTAATTGTGATAGAATAGACACTACCTTGGTGCTGGCCTCCCACTGAGACGAGGTTCTTCATGGGGGGTGTCGGACACTTCTGGGCTATTGCTCTCCTTCAATCATACAGAACAGTACAAAACACTTGTTAGAAATCATTGATGTATGGATTGATGGAAAAGAACATTTCAATATTAAAGTATGCATATTTGTTTTCATGGGGTAACATGAACATAAACTTCCAGACTTCTGCACTCCCTCAGATGCAAACCATACACAGACAAAATTGGAAATAATCAATATATTGATATGCCTTTATTGAAGAATAAGAATACATGAACTAAAGAAACTTAAAAGCATATGTTATTGATTCAATATTAACCCTTAAGATGCGGGTCCCGGGCCTGTCCGGGTTGAAATTTGCTTTGACCGCATGTCCTCTGGGCGAGATGCGACATCCAAACTCTATTTTTCTCACGCTAGCTCATTAACGCCGAGGTTCACAGTAGCGAAGGACGGGCAATTGTTGCACGGCAGTAGTGTCAGTTTAACGCTAGTACTTTCCGTCCGTGTGTCGCTAAGCTACCGAATTTTGTTTCGTTGGTGTTCTAAATAATGCGCGTACATGTTCCGAAAATTATGCAACGATTGATAACGTTTATCGTACCGATAATAAGCTTTAAAATCACTCAATTTTCCCCCACTCCCCGCCGCACGTGCTAATAGCCTGTGGGCACTTTCTACCCTCTCGCACGAGCTTACCGACCCGCGCATGCTATCGTTTACTGAGACGCGTGCATTTTGACCCTATGCACGCCTTCCTATAGCACGCCCTATGTTCTGAACCCTTTGGCGGATTTCAATATAGATGGGATCATTTGAAAGAGAAAAAAAATGTCTTTAATTCGATGTAAAAAACATATGTGCGCCTCGTGAAATAAAGATACCGCATGTGCCGCAAAAAAGGTGATTTTTATATATTTTTAGTTTTACACTGTTTTGTCACACCAATTTTCTCATGATGTGCTCAACATATTTTGACATTTTTTATATCACAAGATAGAGAAAAAGATTGTCTTTAATTCCATGTAAAATGTGTACATGCGCAACAATTCATAAAGATACAGCAAGCGCCGCACAAAAAGGTAATTTTGCCGACTTTCTTATCATGTGATCTGAAGCGCGATTTTCATGTGCCTTTCTTTCACAATGAATTTCTTTTACACCGTGAAAAAGATTTTGTTGAATTTTACATCACTATAAAGACAAATGAATTGTCTTTGATTCCCTATATCAATTATTATGCGCGCAAATAAATAAAGACTCAACAAGTACCGTAAAAAGAACAACTTTAGCACTTCGCAATTCCGTTAGTGACGCAAATAGGGAAACCTTGGCACTTCATATCCCCGTGTACAAATGACACATTTCAAAACCATTTATATCATTATCAAGAGGAATAAATTGTCTACAAAGTGATATATAAAATGTACATGCGCTAAAACAAACGACGATGCAGCAAGCGCCGCACAAAGGGTCCTTTTCATGTGATCTGAAGTTCGATTTTCATGTACCTTTCTTTGGCACTCGATATTTTCTATACCACTTGGCGGATTTTGATAAATATTACGTCTAAATAAAGACGGAACGTTGTTCTTCATTTCAATATATTGATCATACATGCGCACACAAAAATAAAGGCACAAGAAGTGCCGCAAATTTGGCAAGTTTCGCATTTCGTATTTCTGTAACCAAGTGGCGCGCTCAACAACGTTTGGTATCAGCGTAAAGAGCAGAAAATTCTCTTCAATTTGATATACAATTTGTTTATGCGCTCATAGAAATAAAGACTCAACAAGCGCCGCTAAAATGTTATAAATAAATGTAATAAGTAAAAAAAATTATGAAGGAAACCCTGTTTCTTTAGTGTTCAATTATAGAGTTTTATAAACCATGAAAGTTGAAGGAAAAAAAACTTTTGGATTTACATTCATAGCGTTATTGATGTCTTTTTTGAGTTAGGGGATTTTTGCGTCGGGCACCGCCATCAGTTCATGGGAAAATTGTCCAACGAAAATGTTGTGGTTGAGACACAGTATGTCGGGGATGCCGTCGGGAACCGCCATCAGGTCAAGGCAAAGTTGTCCAACGAAAATGTTTGTGGTTGAGACACAATATGTCGGGGATCTTTCGCCGGGCACCGCCATCAGGTCATGAGAAAATGTGTCCAACGAAAATGTTCGTGTTCGAGAAAAAAAATTTCAGCGGACTTTCGTCGGGCACCGCCAGCAGGTATGTGTTTTTTTCTGCCAAATTTTTGTTGGTCGAGGAAACTCATTTTTGAAAAAAAAGTTTGGTAGCATTCCGATGTTTTAAATAATTTGCTATATATGTCGGGATGGCATGAGTTCCTTCCAGTGAACTAAAGACAAGGGGCCGGGTGCTCGTTGACTACGGCCGTCCCGACGGATAGGCCCGTGGAACCTATCATTCTCGGAAGAGAAGTCAAAAGTTGAAAAACTTTTGTAATCCACAACTGACAATCAGAACTTTCCTGACGTAGAAGGCAGTTGTTCGCGACTCGCCGGCTCGTTGCATAGGAGTCAGAAGGCGGCATCAGGGTTGATAATGTTGATACAACGTCGGTGGCCGTCGGTGCCATCGGCACCTTCGGCGGGATTGTGAAAAGTCGTCCGAAAGTTAGAAAGTGTCCGGCGACATTAGAACTTGTTCGGCAGGATTGTGAAAAGTTGTCCGAAAGTTAGAATTTGTCCAGCAATGTTAGAATTTGTCCTGATTTGTTATTTTTGCAAATCGTGAAAAAAATGTCCGGCTTTCGCCAGGACAATTAGAAAATGTCCGGATTATTGATGGCCGCTGGCGCCAAAGGCGCGCAACGGCAAATTTGTTTCAAACACTTACAAAATGTGGCAATTGAATGTCCATGAAGCTCACATTGAATTTCTCTGTACAACAGGTCATGTGTTGATGTTATTATATCTTGCGTGTGCCTAAATTATTTTCAATCATTTACAGATTGATGTGAAAGATGCCTAAGGCCAGGAGGCCGCGAACCAGGAGTTGGGAAGGTCCGTCAACGTCTAGCGACGACGACTTCATCAACGAGGTCCATGCCGATGAAGCTTCTGATATGGAATCAACTGATGAGAGTGATAGTGACAGTGACAGTGATGGTGAAAGTGACATTGATAGTGATGTAGAAATAAGAAACATTGCAAGACACATATTAGCAGCTACGGGTGAAACTGCTACGACTGGTACTTCCACAGAAGAAGAGTTCAGTGGCTTTGATGAGCAATATAATGAAATGGACACACATTTTGATGACCGTGACAACTTTATGGAACGCTGGACAGAGGGTCCGAGGCCACGTGGACGTGTTGATCTCCAATTTACTGGCAACACGGGATTAGGACGCTTCATAGAATTGCCTGATAATCCGCATCCTGTAGACTATTTCGGGTTGTTTTTTCATGAAGATGATTATGGATCAATGGCAGCAGAAACCAACAGATACTTCCACCAACAGGTTGACGATAAGGTTCTAAAGCCCTGTTCAAGGTTGAGGCAATGGCATGATACGAATGCTGAAGAAATGAAAGTATTCGTAGCAATGACTATAGCAATGTCTTTGGTTGTACAGAGAAACTTTTCTGAGTATTGGTCATCGAGTGATGTGACGTCGACGCCTTTCTTTGCCAAATGTATGCCTCGTGATAGGTTCTGGTTATTACTAACGTACCTACATTTGAATGATAATAACCAAATGCCGGGACGAAACACACCCCAGTTTTCACCAATCAATAAACTTGGCTATTTGTACAAGCGCATCGTGCATCGTTTTTCCAGAATTTACAAGCCGCATCAAACTATTTGTGTTGACGAAGGGTTGGTGCCTTGGAAAGGCAATCTGAGTTTCAAAGTATACAATCCCGACAAGCCGAAGAAGTATGGGATAAAGGCCTACATGCTGTGTGACTCAACCAATGGTTATGTTTGCAAGTTTGAACTCTACACTGGAAAAACAAATGAATCTGTTTCTGTCGGTGGGAAAACGTATGATCTCGTCATGGACTTGGTGAAGGATTATGCTGGGAAAGGATATCATGTGTTCATGGACAATTTCTATTCCTCTGTGGCATTGTATATAAACTTGTGGGAAACGGGAACTGGTGCGACTGGGACGTTGAGAGGCAATCGCAAAGGCATTCCTGAGAAGGTAAAGAAGGCACAGAAAAAAACAGAAGAAAGGGGATATGATGATCTATCACAATCAAGACCTACTCGTTGTGAGGTATGAGGACAGGAAGTCAGTGCTGCTCATGTCAACCGTAGAAGACACTGAAATTGTAGAGACAGGGAAGAAGAACCGAGTGACTGGGGAAGCAAATACGAGACCACGTATTGTGCACGAGTACAACAAATATATGGGAGGTGTGGATCGGGCCGACCAGATGCTGTCGTACACCCCGTTCAAAATGAAAACTCTTAAATGGTGGAAGCGAGTGTGGTTTCATGTGTTAAACGTTGCCATGTTGAACTCTTACATTCTCTATAAAGAATTCTCAAAAGACAAAACCTTGAAAACAAGCCGTCAATTCAGAAAAGATTTAGTGCAGCATATGATCACCTTCGCCGACACGGAAAAAGTACCTTCCCTGCGTAGACATCCTCGTGGCAGGCCAAGCACAAGCGACGAAAGTGTGTTACGTCTTCATGGTCGACACTTTCCATCAAAGATTCAGCCTGTTGGAAAGAAGAAGAGGCTTTCCCGTATGTGTGTTGTTTGCTCCAAAGCGAAAAGAGAACTCTTTCGAAGGGCAGTGGAAGAAAGCAATGAGCCAGTTCGAAAGAAGAAAAGGGTAGGCAAAGAATCTTCTTACGAATGTAGCGAGTGTAATGTGGCTCTATGTGCAGCACCATGTTTCAGAATTTATCACACGTCACAAGATTGCACTAAAGCTTATATCAGTTTGATGTCAGAGAAGGAAAATGAGGGGGATAATCAAGAAGATTGAAGAAAGAAGAAAGAAGCAGAAGTGTGGATGAGCGTTACTCTCCTTATAAAGTTTATTCTTCACATCAATAAGGTGAATAAGTGTAATATAAAATACTGATTGTCAATAAAATAATCTTTTTTTTAAGTCGTAAAAGAGACAGAGAAAGTCAATGTGAGCTGTCACTGGACGTTCGATACGAGCCGCATCAAGAACATACCCCCGATCTTTCGCAATTTGTATTCTTAGAATCGGGTGGCGAAACTTCATACTTTTTACATCATCGTAAAGGAAAAAGAACTGGCTTTGATTCAATATGAAATGTGTATGTGCGCAACACATAATAAAGAAGCGGCAAATATTGCGAAAAATGTCGCAATTATCAATTTTTTTCCCAAAATGTCTGAGGGTCCCCCTCTTTAACGGTTCATATCTCCCGAACTATTTGGCACTTTTAAATTTTTTTTTCACCTTTCTCAAGCGGAAAGATTGATCTTTAATTCCATGTATAATATGCATGTGCGCAGATAATAAAAATGGTGCGGCGAGTGAAGCGACAAATGTCGCAAATAAAACGGTTGTCAAAATCTGTTTTCAAGTAGTTGAGGGTGTTGCTCTTTCGCGGTTCATATCTCCCGAACTATTGTATACTTTTCTATATTTTTTTCACCTATTTCAAGAGAATAGCATTGTCTTTAATTCCATGTATAATATGCATATGCGCAGTCAATAATAACGATGCGGTGAATGATGCGACTGGTGTCGCAAATAGAACGCTTATCAAAATTTGTTTTCAAGTAGTTGAGGGTATCCCTCTTTCGCTTTTCATATCTTTTGAATCAGTTGGCACCTTTTCATTATTTTTTCACAGTCGTAAGCACGAAAGATTTATCTTTAATTCCATGTATAATTTGTACATGCGCAGCAGGAGATAACGATACGGCGTGCGTATAGAATGATTGGTTTTATTATCTCGGAATGTTCGGCCGCGAGTGACTGCACGCGCCGAGAGGATCGGTATGCCAGGAACCAACGCTGGTGCCTAGAACACTGGCTCTCGCATGCTGGTGCCTCGGGGGTACCCCGGGGGTATAACGGCACTAATTAGCGTACCGGTGCCAGACTGCCCTAGGGAGAATTAGTTCTGGCTAAAAATCCTGTTATGTCGGAGCATCCTCGGGGTACCCCCAACCATCTTTCGCGGCGTATATCTTTTGAACTGGGTGACATATTCTAACAATTTTTTATCATCATAAAGAAGAATAAATTGTCTACAATTCGATATATAATACATGTATGCGCGCTCAGTATTAGGGATTTTATTCAGTCGGAAATAAAGACAATCTTTAGATAATTGGAGAAATCTAACTAGAGGTCGCATTGTAAAAAGATATATATCATCGTAAAGAGGAATTATGTATCTTCAATTCAATATAAAAAAATTAATTGTGCGATTATATTTAAGGATTTTCCGTAACTCTATATAATATAATATTCAGCAACTTAAGAGTTAACTCAACATATTACACATTGTACACTTATTCTAAATATGGATGTGAGTTTCATATGAATCATAGGTGATTATATCATTATTATCTGTAAGTATTCTGTTCACAATAAAATACAATAGCACAAGAAGTTTCTAATACTGTTTTCTTAATTCTTGAAAATAAATTTATTAAAAAATTATTCAAATATTTTTTTTTCAATTTTTAGGTATCTATTTCTTTTATTATTAACTTCCCAGCATCAGCATGAACTCAGTTTTATGTTGAGGGTGATAAATCATAAAAGTAAAATAAGACATACAAAAATTGTCCTCCTTGTGAGAATCCAATGGAATTGTAGCCATCCTTTAATTTGGGGTCTTCGGCCAACTGTTTGCAGACAATGTCAAGCTGTTTATTGACATTCATGAAGAATCCATTTTCTGTATCCTGCAGTGAATAAACCATTCAATTATTTACACATCAGATGGGTCACGTGAAGAAATAAACAAGATATCTTAAAGTTACATTGGTAACTTTTCTTTGCCAAGATGTCAATCAAAATACTAACTAGCGAATTTAAGTCTAAATTTTCTTATCAAACCTGAATATTCACTTGCACCTGTTTTCAATGAAAATCAAAGACAAGCCACAGACATGTTCAGAAGCTGAAATTCTACATCCTATTCACACATACACTCGTTATATGACTTGTTAAACACCATTAATATTGATCTTTTCTTTTGCTATAAACAGGTTTCCAAAATTATAGAAGATTTATTGGCGATTTATTGGTGTCAGTTTTGTGGATGTGAATAATAAAAATCACGACTTTAACATACATACATACATATACATATACATATACATATATATATATATTCATAATTGTCACTCTTGCTGCTAAAATGAACTGCATCAGGCCTACCAAAGACAGATTCAACAACAACATACAGATAAATGTATGCGACAGTTTAGTAGTGCAGAAGGGAAAGGCAGCAAAAAGGCATCAATATGGTGATATTAGTAGTTTTAAAAGGCAACAATTCAGTATGCAACTATGACTTCATATGTGCAGTAACCAAATTGTAAAACGTAAGGGGAGAGAATTTCAACATGACTATTAACAATACAGACTGAACAATCTGTGCATATGAGAAGTAAATCTAGAGCTGAATGAGATAAAATTTTGGCTATTATAGAAAACAAACTTATTTACTAATAATCAGAATTTCACAACATGACTTTGCCAAATTTGGATAAAAAGGCTTTCAGGAATTCCTTTCCATTGAAAATATGACCAACCAATTTTGTCAGGCCTAAAGATAATTGTCCTTGTCCTTGTCCTTGTACTGATATTGCTTTGAAGTCCTGTCAATGTTGTCAATATAACTCATCTATCAGCTTTAGTCCAACTTATAATCAATACAATGCACTGACATATTGTTTTTTAGAAATATGATTTCAAATTATTAATAAAAATGTTGGTAAACCAGGAAGTGCACTTAATATCTAACTGAAACCTTATCAACCTTTCAACTTCCTCCTTGTTATGTCAGTTATTTAAGCCAATAATAACTTCAATCATATACTTACTTCAGCAACATTGCTTCCTATCTCCAAAGACTTGACATAGACTCCGCTGATCTGTTTTTCAAGTAGACCCTTAATAGACCCCATACTGAGTGGATTACAGCAACTGTCACCTGGATATGTTTTCTATCTTCTTTACAACATTCAAACACCACTTACAAATAATTAAACAGTTATTGACTTGTTGTCAAATAAATGTATCCTTCAATAAATTAGCTGACCTTATAAAAATTTAATAATTTTTGTTTTAAAAATGACTTTTTAAAACTATTTCATTGTAACATCTGCATATTTTTATCTGTAATATATCTGACTTTTCTAATTCCAACCTTGGTTTTTCTTTAATCCTCCAAATCACTCAATGAAAGATTGCTAGTATTTTAATCAAAACATCACAGAAATCTAAGTAAGTTGGGAAGACATAAGCCATTGAAGCAATTTTAATTGTTTCATGTATGTTCATAAAATGTTTTTTACAAGGATTTCAGGCTCTTTTTATTTTTCTCATTCTTATCAAAATTGCCATCCAAAATGTAAATCTAAAATAGAAGCTCATATAATACACCTCTAAAACAATTAAAACATTACCATTAATGATTGTTTCAAATGCATTGAACATTAACAAAAACCTATCATGACATATATGAATTTTCCTTATATTGCTTCACAATCAAATGTTTCTATGGAATGATAGATACACATATATTACAGTTCGTTCATACAAGAAGCTGAATGGTGTCTATTAGAAACCAAGTACAAAGCACACACAACAACTTTTGTTGACAGTTGAATGACAGTCATCAAAACAATGTATAATACTGACACTGAATAAATGCAAAATCTGCACTGAAGAGCGAAGCTAAAAGTATTGTTACGAGCTTAAAATGTATTATTTTTTATTTACCTTCCTTTGCTACAATGATCTAAAGAAACTACAAATAGAGTTAATTCGCGAGTTTCACATTAATTTTTTTCTAGTTGTGCGCATGCGCAGAACAATATAAACATCGACTGGTGGAGTTCCGGTCTGACGCTATGCAGGTCGCTAGTGTAAATCATCTGTATTATCGAGTTGAATATACAGAATATAACCATCGCAAAGTCAATGTTTAGAGCATGACAATGGCCTAAAAATGAGTATTCAAACTAACGAAATAATGAATTTTGCCAACATATGCGCCATATTGACATTTGATGACGACAAAGAGTTAGTTTTGGAAGCAAAAGATCGCCAGGTTTTGATAGATTTGGCACTCGTGGAGAGTAGTTTACACAAAATAAAAGTTCAGTGTCTTGCTTATCTTATCGGTTTTTTTCTTTTTTATAGACACAAAGAAACACACACAATGGAATATATGTATTTTATTTAAGATTAATTTTTTGGAAATTAATATTTATTTCTGATGCCATTTCTCACTTCGACATGTCATCCACTTGTTCAATGTGATGATTGTTAACCTTGTTTGTGAGGACAATAATTAAAAATTTCATATGAAATATTTATCCTTTTTGTAAATATATAAGATAATTTTTTTGGATAACCAGCGATATTTTAAGATAATTTGTCTTTGATCAACTACCTTGAAAACCATTAAAAAAATAATAGTAAATTTGATGTATTTTCAGTGTTATTTTGTTGTCATGTCTATAGGCTTCAAAATCAGATGAACAAAATATGTGGGGGCCAGTAATTACTACACTTTGATTGCAAAACATTACATGATTATAGAAATCATAACATAAATTATTATGTCTCTGTCAATTATCTAAAATAATATGTAAGTAAACAAGAGAATGGCTTGAAATTATGAGGGAAATATTATTCAAAGGAAAATATTAATCATTGAAGAATTTTTTTTGTTTTAATTAAGTGAAAAAGGACATTCCCTTGAATGTTAATATACCTATCACAATAGACATGAATAACACATGGAATATCAAAAAGGTGTGCGAATGTTAAACCTTTACAAGATATGTTAAGATGTTATCAAGCATCAGACTTCATAAATATTTGAAGATTGCAAACATAATCTTTCAAACATTCTGGTCATCACTTATTATGCTTTGCGGAACTCATGTACATGCAAAGACATTTCATGAATAATGTATGTGCAAAATGCCAACTTGCCTAATATGAGATGTATAGAAATGTACTAAATAAATAAGAGTTAATAAGATTTGACTTGTGGTTTGGTTTTAATAAAATCATGTTGAATTACTTGCACCTTTTTATTTCCATGCCAGGAGGTAACAGGAAATAAGTGTTTTTCCCTGTACAGATATGAAGATGTTTTTTAACAACAGGTATAAAGGTATGACCCCCAAAAATTGTACATATCAGTTGATAAAGCAAATTTGGTTAAATTATAATTGTAAGTTGGATGTCCTTGGTCTTTTCAGGTTTTCAGAAAATTAAGTTAAATAAAAACAGTTTTAAACATTCTCTATCAATTTGTATAATAAGGATTCTTTTTGTTCTTCTAATTATATTTTTCATCAACTCACTTTTTATCTAATCCAAAAGTATTGGCAATCTTTTCATGTTCATGCCATATACTTAAATTTGAAAATATAAACATACTAATTGTAAACATATAACCAGTTTGCCAGTGTTACTATTGTCATTTTACAAATATATAAATATGACTTCTTTTTGTTTATTTTATTACCAATAGCATTATATGACTTCATCTTGTTACAAAGCAGTTGCAGTTCTGTCCAGAATTAAATACAACATTTGGGGTGAGATCAATATGTTCCATCTTTTTCTAAAGCATGTTGATTGAAGTCAGAAAGAGTTTTGAGAAAGTGTATTTTTCAACAAAAAAGATTTTAAGGTCTTTTGAAAATAAGTGAAAGAAAAGAAATTAAACAGCACATTTTATTAGATAATGTTTCAACAGGTTTTTTTAATTCAATACAGGGGTTAACACTTTCAACATTTTATGCAATAGAAGACTACAGTGATAAAAACAAACTGTGAATATGAGTTTTTAATTTTATTCGATTTTATTCATTTCTTATTGATAATATTTTTGTGTGTCACTTATGTAAAAGAGAAATTGAATGAAATTTTATCAATATGATAACCATAAAAAAAACATTAAAAAAATACCAAAAACAGTCTTCCATGTTTCTTGCAAATAATTTCAAGATCGACAGATGGAACTATGATTCATTCACAATTGATGAGGTTTTACATAAAGTCTAAAAAGATTTAAAAACCAATGTCTATGTTGATCCGATCAAGTTATCATTGACGAGTTGTCTGCTTCGTAAGAAGTTCTGTAACTTGGATTAATCGGTCGTAATTCTGCTTGACAACAAACAATTTTCATCGTGAGAGGTGTCTCAATACCTAGAGACACAGGGAAAAAAATTCTATCATTCTAATTATTTGTATAACGAGCATTACGCTTGTTGATCTGTCAAGCTCCTAAGAAATCCTTACTATTAGCCAAACCGGAACTCCACCAGTCGATGTTTATATCGTTCTGCGCATGCGCACAGCGAGTCGAAAATTATTGTGAAACTAGCGAATAGTCCAATGTCTCTTGAAAGAATATTGAGACTAATAACTACTTTTCAATTTATAATAATATGTATTGTTTTGGGTTTGTTGTTAAAGACAGGTAATAAACCTTACCCATTCCATGCCACAAAACAATAGGCACAGGTGTTTGTGCCTGGCCTGATGAAAAATATAAAGCGAGGGACAGATAAAGCATCATGTTGCTGGCCACCATCTTGAAATCATATGACCCTCTCAAAAGGAACAGTCATCGTACAAATTGAAATGGTATTTCATAAATATATTTGATGTTTGCTTTTCGTACAACCAGGTATTAATTTAATAGACAAACCTCTTAATAAATGCATAACAATACATACTATTGAAATTTTTTCACATTAGATGAAAGTAGTATAAAAACTAAAATCAAAATAATAACTGGTCCCTATATACAGGATATCCGCAAGGGAGAGCACCTGCTGCTTTCTGTTAACTTTGACGAGACGGTGAGATAACTTGTATCGATCATAGGACGTGGGGAATCAGTGTTAGCAATGTCTTTCGTGACAGCAAACATGTGTTTGCGTTGTGTCGTTCTTGCTTCTCGACAAGCCATCTTTCGAAAGTTAACACCAGTGCCATTTTATGCTCTTCCACAAGTGAACTTGTGTCTGAAAAAATATTCTCACTCAGGGAAGGTGTCCTTTTATGACCATCAAACTGCAAGGGACCTAATTTATTCTTTAACTCAGGACCAACGTAACGTTCTTCTCAGTGAAATTACACAGTTTGAAGAAGAGAGAACAAGATCACTGGGTGAGTTTATCAGCTAAATATGATATTACAGTGTGACTCAAGAGAAAGTGTCTTGTTGTTATCCTTTTTGTCAAATTTTTGATAGCCCAGTGGTTAGCACGTTCGGCTTCAGATCAAGAGATCTATGGTTCCAATCCCGCCAGGGGCTCATCAACTTTGTCTTCAGTAGAGAACTGTTCTACATGCAGTCAGGTTTGGGTGCAATGCAACACTGATTTCAGTGTACTACTAACCATGGTTCGTTAGTTCCAGAGCCCAAGTTTCACCGCAATGCATAACCATAATGGTGTTGTTGGCTTTCTCACTGCAATAATACTAGCAGTTGCGATATAAGTGAAATACTCTTGAAAGCAGCGTTAAACCCCATTTCACCTCACCTCACCTCATCAGATTTTTAATTTTATATCTATTTCATGAATAAGGTATACATTACAAAAGGTAGTATGTGATGATAAAACTTAGGAATTAATACAAATTAGTTTTCATTGCATGGTATTGTAGATTTATGATCTTTTTTACTTGGGTCAATATAAACTTACGGGAAAGCCATTTACCATCATCTGACCACTATTTTAATTATGTCTTTTGAAAACAGACCAATTGTCATTGTAACTGCTCACTGATGTAAATCTAATTTCAAAGTTGAAAAGAAAAAACTTGAAAGTGGTTGAAGGATGGAGTAAAGCAAGTAGATGTGTACAAGAAGTAGTTTTGCAAGCGAAAGGTCTTGTTGTGGATCATTCTATTCAATTTATGAATTTGCTTCATTTTAATTTCAGGATATATACAATCAAGCGGTAATGCAATAGCACTTTAGAGCTCCATATAGGCTCCATATTTACATATGGTATACGAAATAAAAAATCAAATACTAACATTTTGAATGCCTTCGTAACAAAATATCACTGAAAAGTTACATGTCAAATGCTAAAAAATAGCAATGCAATTTTACCCAAAACTTGAAAAATGTGTTGCGTATCTTATTACACAGATATTTTCAGAAACACTGAAAATATTTCATCTTTATGTATTCTGATAAAACTTGTTTAAAAAGTAAATATTCCATTATGGTTGTAAGAGGAAAGCCTTTAGTTACCTGATTGCGGGGCTTCTTTATTTATGTGCTATTTGCTGGTTGATATTATAAAAAGACAGATTAAGCTTTTTTCCTAGATATGTTTGTGAAATATATTTTGCTTGTAAAATCACTACTCACAAAATATGGTGGATATCAAAAAGTGTAAATATACACTTGCAATTTGAAATACCAATTGAATTTTAAAAATGCAGTTATCATACCCAAATGGGCATAAGCTTATCTGGAGCTCTGGCAATGTGTGTCCTTAGGAAGCGCATGAACTCTTTTTAGTGGCATTCTAGAAGTTGTAGCAGTAATGAATCTGTTGATAAAGAAGTTGACTATCCATAAAATCATGTACTTCATTTAAAAAGCGCCACTAGTCAGATGTCTTGGCATGTAAAGTACTACATTGAATGTAAAATTTGGTCCATTTGCATGTTATCTACAGTTAATTTCATGATTTGATACACATCAAATCCAATTCAAAAGACTTATCAAACGATGATATTGATTACTGCAGAAAATCTGTTGTGTAAAGAAACTATAAGGAGGCCTAAGCACACACTATCTCTTTCAGCTCCTCAATACTTTTATGATCATAAAGAGAGGATGAAAGGAGTTTCTATCCACCTTAATGTGTGTGTCTGAACACATTGCATTCACAAGTTACTTGATTTATGAATGTGGCCATATCCAAAGGAAATGAGTTTAATAATGGCCAATATTGAATTCAATTTTGCAAAATTTTATCACCAACATGTGTGTAGAGACCTGTTTATCTGCTTGCTTTGCCTGGTTTGATGTGTTAATCATGCTTCTGAAATATATATAGCTGATTAATAGATTGTATTGCTATTAGAATAATAATCAGAAATTTTTTAGTTAGGATATAGCCAACTTTTTAAATACTTTTATTCCTCAGAACATGGTTGAATTTCATCAGATATGTGTTGAGCTTGAAGCAAATATGTTGAATTCAACAATTCTGTCATTTGATGCTGACTATTGCTATATGCATGTCATTTCAGTTTCTCATCAAATATAGCCTTACTAGGCTTTTGCTTTCACAGTTAACAGGGTATTTCAGGGGCTCTGGCTTTGATATATATATATATTATTATTTTGATTTTGACCATTATGTGATGACAAGGTTATTGTGATTTTGATTTAAAACAAATATACTTTGTTCAGTAAAGCTATGGTAATTCATTTACATACTTCAAATGATTCCAAGGTGTTCACTCACTAAGCCACCAGTGGATTTGCTTAATACTTGATTATTTCCTCTACAATTACGGATAATTGGTTTGAGTAATGAGATGTTTGACCCTCTGTAGTAACACATTTGGCATAAACTAATATTTTTGGTTGTAAATTTGGATGAATAAATATTTAAAAAACATGCTGCCCCTTTGCAGCCACTGTAGCTTAGATTTATTGAAATTTCATTTCAAATTTACTCAATGATTATCAGTTTATGCAATAAGTATTAAGTTGTATTAAATGAAATACAACCCCTATTTATACCGACTAATCATGTAAGAACTTTGAGTGATCTTGGGTCATATATATGACTGTAAAGAACAATTCAGAAATAAACTAAAGCTATTTGTTATCATAAATATTGATAAAGTATTGATTTTCAATATGAATATAGATTTAATATTCTGAAAATCTATATATTTTTTGTATAAAAATACCTGAATGCTAAAAGTATAAACACTATACTTTGAATTAATCCTGTTATCAAAGGTAATCAGCACAATAGAGTTGTGCAATATTTGATTAACTTGTCACAGGTTTTAGAGAAATCATTATATGGAACACCTCAATCTCATTAGGAAAGGATCGAAGTTGCTCATTTTATTGATAAACTGCACTTGGCGAATGGCAAGATCTTATTTCAATGAGATTGTAGAACACCTGCATATTATCAGTGTAACACAGTTGAATATCGTGTTATACTCAGCCCGCTACATTCAATGTCAACAGTTACAACTGTTGTTTCTGGTTATGTTTCAGGGAATTTCTTTGTGTGTAGTTTCCCATCTCTTGCGTTAGTTTTTGAAAGTACTGAAAGAAGCGCTTTTAGTTCAACTTTTACCACATGGTGGATTAACAACTCAGTCGCAAGTTACGACTGGTGTACTTCAACCTTTTTTACATCTGTCAAATCTTGTGTGTCTTGTCTTCAGTTCAATGGTAGCAATAAAACTGCTTAGGTTAATTTTATTTTCACTTGCTAAATTTTAATCAGATCAAATAACGTTAAAATATCAAATTCAATCATGTCAGAACACAAATTTGACACAAATTGCATGCTGGTTGATATTTCAGTCATTACAGAGTATTCATGTTTGTAAAAAAATTCGACGAATCAGTAATCATTAAATCTGCCTTGATGTGAAATGTTGTATAAGTTTCCCTGTAACTAATTACTCCAGATGAGATTCTTGTTGCACTGTTTTTGTAACACAATCATGGTGGGAAGGGAAGAAAATCGATTATGGTGCTATGTGGATTAATCACTCATTGTTATCTGCTATACAGAGGAAAGACAAGGCACTAAATCAGCATAAAGGACAGTGACAGCTTCCCAGTTTTATATTGTTTAGCTAATCTCTCCTGTCAAAACCAGCAATTCTCATCTCAAGATGTGTTATCATTCTTGGGAGAGTGAGAAATGATAAAAGTATTTTTTGTTCCCTTGTCCAAAATAAGGCAAAAACCTATTATCCAGGAATTTTCCCCTGATTTTGAAATAAATGGTTGTCAAGAACAATTAAGTACAGCTACGTTAGTTAATATTTTAATGATAGCCACATTTTAAAAATAACCTTGGAGATACTTCAATAACTCAAATTCACTTTCAATGTAAAGTAACACTGTCATGAGCTAACAATTCCATAGTGTCATAATATTGTGGAAAATGAACTAAAGAAAATATAATTTTGGTTTGTTTCTTGAAGGTAATTTGAAACCTTCTTCATCTTCACAAGCTGCACATCGTTAATTTTTTTACAAATCACCTTTCTATTTTTGGCACACTGCCAGACGACCATCTAAGAAATCTATTAGACTGAAAATGAGTTTGAAAAGACAATGTATATCAATGCTGAATCTATACCCATGTCGCTGTATTTCCCAATAAATGAGGTTGACCAGTAATGGAAACTGGGACCGAATCTGATCTAGACAGACTCTTGGACTGGTTAAAGTCAATATCATTGAAATTACTGAGTATTTAAATATTTTTTCAAGAAAAGGACAGGAGTGCAAATTCATCAAATTGTTGACTCTTCATTAAAGCTAAGCATTACAAGATGGTCGGATGCTCCCGTAGTTTGCAACCATGAAGTTTTTATAGCATCATCGGTTTTTGCTGACATCAGGTGTTTGTTATCTTGACACATCTCATTTGGTGTAGGAATAGAAAGGTGGGCTGCAGGACAGAAGACTGCAATAGATCCTTGGTTTGTAAAGCACTTTTCCGATAATTTGAAGTCTTTCAAGGGCATTTAGCACTGGCATATAGAAACTTGCTTTATACAACTTGAAGACAGTAAATCACAGCGGAAATATGAAAGGTTTCATCTACAAGGGACGACAGTTATTGATTTTGTCAAATGTTTTTCATTAGATAATGGCAGTGTTTTTCATGTGGTTATGTCTATGAAGTTATAAAATTGACGTAAATGAAATGTCTTGTAAAAGAAGGGTTTTAGGGTTGTTTTCTTCAGGCTTGCAGAAATGACACTTTTCAGGACTTCAGATTTTAAACAGTCAATGTTTTTGAGACTTGTATCCACTCAGGCAAAGGATTACCAATTGTAGTTGAAATGTGACTTACGGTATGAAGAAATGAATAAATACCAGTTGATGGTTGCCTATTGAAACTTCTGCCTTTTAAGCTCATCAGGTCTGAAAGACCCGATGGGCTTATGGCATGGCAAGGCGTCCGGCGTCCGTCCATCCGTCCGTCCATCCGTCCGTCCATCCGTAAACTTTTCACTTTTTCGACTTCTTCTCCAGAACCAATGACTCTAGAGAGCTGAAATTTTATGTGCATACTCCTTGGCAAATGGGGATTCTAAATTGTATATTTCGTGACCCCATGACCCCAAATGGGGTCACAATGGTCAAAACATTAAAAATCTATTTTAATCTTCTTCTCCAGTTCCAAAAGGTCCAGAGAGCTGAAAAGTTGTGTGTAGAATCCTTGGGCACTGGAAATTCTAAATTGTAGGTTTGGTACCCCATGACCCCAAATGGGGTCACAGGGGTCAAAACTTGAAAAACCTAATTTCATCTTCTTCTCCAGTTCCAAAAGGTCTAGAGAGCTGAAAAGGTGTGTGTAGTCTCCTTGGCCAACGGGGATTCTAAATTTTAGGTTTGGTGACCCCATGACCCCAAATGGGGTCACAGGGGTCAAAACCTAAAAACCCTAATTTAATCTTTTTCCCTAGTTCCAAAAGGTCCAGAGAGCTGAATAGTTGTTTGTAGACTCCTTGGCCAACGGGGATTCTAAATTGTAGGTTTGGTGACCCCATGACCCCAAATGGGGTCACAGGGGTCAAAACCTAAAAAACCTAATTTAATCTTTTTCCCTAGTTCCAAAAGGTCCAGAGAGCTGAATAGTTGTGTGTAGACTCCTTGGGCACTGGAGATTCTAAATTGTAGGTTTGGTTACCCCATGACCCCAAATGGGGTCACAGGGGTCAAAACCTAAAAAACCTAATTTAATCTTTTTCCCTAGTTCCAAAAGGTCCAGAGAGCTGAATAGTTGTGTGTAGACTCCTTGGGCACTGGAGATTCTAAATTGTAGGTTTGGTACCCCATGACCCCAAATGGGGTCACAGGGGTCAAAACCTGAAAAACCTAATTTCATCTTCTTCTCCAGTTCCAAAAGGTCTAGGGAGCTGAAAAGGTGTGTGTAGACTCCTTGGCCAACGGGGATTCTAAATTGAAGGTTTGGTGACCCCATGACCCCAAATGGGGTCACAGGGGTCAAAACCCCTAAAAAACCTAATTTAATCTTTTTCCCTAGTTCCAAAAGGTCCAGAGAGTTGAATAGGTGTGTGTAGACTCCTTGGGCACTGGAGATTCTAAATTGTAGGTTTGGTGACCCCATGACCCCAAATGGGGTCACAGGGGTCAAAACCTGAAAAACCTAATTTCATCTTCTTCTCCAGTTCCAAAAGGTCTAGAGAGCTGAAAAGGTGTGTGTAGACTCCTTGGGCACTGGAGATTCTAAATTGTAGGTTTGGTGACCCCATGACCCCAAATGGGGTCACAGGGGTCAAAACCTGAAAAACCTAATTTCATCTTCTTCTCCAGTTCCAAAAGGTCTAGAGAGCTGAAAAGGTGTGTGTAGACTCCTTGACCAACGGGGATTCTAAATTTTAGGTTTGGTGACCCCATGACCCCAAATGGGGTCACAGGGGTCAAAATCTAAAAAACCTAATTTAATCTTTTTCCCTAGTTCCAAAAGGACTAGAGAGCTGAAAAATTGTGTGAAGACTCCTTGGACACTGGGGATTCTAAATTGTAGGTTTGGTGACCACTTGACCCCAAATGGGGTCACAGGGGTCAAAACCTTAAAATCCTACTTTCATCATCTTCTCCAGTTCCAAAAGGTCTTGATAGCTTAAAAGTTGTGTGTAGACTCCTTGGACAATGGGGATTCTGAATTGAAGGTTTGGTGACCCCTTGACCCCAAATGGGCAATGGGCCTTTTTTATTTGATTGTGAATAACTCGGACGTTGGGACAGGCTATCTTTCCTACACTGCCCATGACCCCATGGTCTAAACCACAACACCTATTTCTATCAAAAGTCTGATGAGCTACAGAGCCCATGGCTCTATTTTTAAGATATAGATACCTAATTAATCTAAAATGAAGCTTATTCTGAGGAATGAAATTTACAAAACATAGTGACCAAGCCAATCCATCAGGGTTGTCCTCTGCACAATGGTCTGAGAACACTCTGAATAGTCACATGTTATGAAGAAATTTCAGCTTGATAATACTCGGGGCTTTGGCAGAAGGCTGTCATCAGACTATGTATAGGGAAAACCAAACCTTGGTAGAGACAAGAGGCAATATTTAAAAAATTTATTCTTAGTTATAAGTTGATTTTAATCAGACTTGATATCATTTCAGTAATGGACATGTGATAGTTTATGTTTGAAGTGTATAACCAGTAGACTAGATTTGCTGTGATGGCTTTAAATTGAGGCAATTCTTTTCTTTTTGCAGGATTAAATCGTTAAAATGTGTCAGATGTGATGTACATTACCTTTAGAAATAAATGTGTAAACAGTAACAGATTTACTAGTCTCATCGTTCAACAAACATGCTTGCAAATTCTGAATATCAACAATTTTTCAAGTGTTGATATCAGTATCACTCAAACACTTAAAGTACTGTGACTTACTGAATCTGTTATGACAGAAAGGAAAGAGATGTTCATACACTGTTACTGTAACAATTACTTTTACATGTGAATACAAGCCAGTGTTGTTTCCTGTGAGCGAGTCCTGGGGAAATTTGCCCACCCTTTTTACTTGTTTTCCTTTTAAGTTTTGAGAAGTAAGAGACATCTACCTTCGTAAAGGGTCCCGTATGCTCTGCATAGACCAAAATGGCCCCTCATCTGACCATTCAGGTACATCACTGCTAGCAATTGTTCTGATGAAGGGGTGACTTTCATTACAGCACTAATATCATAGAGAACGCCATCTTCCCCTGCACTGGTTCAAATTGCACAAGTCTCTATCACTTGCTAATTCAAACCTTGCTTCCAACCCACAAAATTTCCAGTTTCAATGCCCTCTTCAGCGAAAAGTTGTATATATCTTATGATTTCTCATTGGACTGACTATCCAGGGCCATTGTAGCAGCCCCTGGGGCAAACCTGGAAATAAGGTATGAGAAATGTGGCAAGTCATTAGGGCTGGTGCAAGTATAGGCCGTGCGTGGGAAGATGAGAGAACCCATCTTTAAACATGGCTGTCTTTAAGCATACTGTCTTTTAAAGTGCTATAAAGCAGGATAAACAATTTTCATTTCAGCATTTTCATCTATGTCCATTACAACAGAAATACAATACTCATAACCTCTATTCATTGAAATCAAATCAAACGTATAACTTTGTTCTTACTAATATTTGTTTGTTTTTTTATGTCCAAAGTAACACTGTCAAAGACTTATTTAATAAATTCAGCCAGTAAGGATTGGTTTTATTACAAATGTATCAAAACATTATTTAGTTACTAATTACCTATTTTTAATAAAGCCCCATTTTTTTCACAGGTTTGGATCCCCCTGTCCCTCCAACCCGTTCTCAACTCAGACTTTGTAAGTAGAAACAAACAAAACAGAAAGATTGTGGATAGGTCTTTATCATTTATAAGTATCAAGTTCTTCAAAAGTTAGTATAATTGCAGTTTTTTGTAGATAACTGTGATGAGGCCATATCTTTGAGAAATATTTTTAAAACAAATTGAAGCATCATTTAAACCCAAATTCTCCTTATGCTTCTGATTTTTTAAAAGTTTATCAAACATTAAGTATCAATAATCAAATGAAATATATCTTATTTCTCTTGATTTAGTGAGCATAATAATGAATTCTTGTTTTCATTTCAGTGGCTGTCCATAATGCACTGCCTTTTATAGGATTTGGTTTCTTCGACAACTTCATAATGATCGTCTGTGTAAGTACCGAAACAAACATCCCACTTTGATTTACTATGATCCTTTATTCCCATAATGCAATGGTTTTGTCACTAGGATAACAGCTGTGTCACCTGACATTAATTTCATCTATCCTTAATCTGATTACTTTTGACACTTTGATCTATGGCCGCTGAGCTAAATGCTCTTCCTAATCAATATTGTCTCACGTCCATCCTGTCTGAGTTATGCTTAGTTTAGTGTCTGGTTCAGCGATGTATCGCTAATCAAATGTAGCAATTCAGTAACCTTCAAGGAATTTTCAAAGGTGCTAGGGGCTTACCTATTGAAAGAAGGGGGAGGGGGAGGGTGATGGTGATGGTGATGGTGATGGGAGGGGGAGGGTGATGGGGAGGGTGAGGGGGATGGTGATGGGGAGGGTGAGGGTGATGGGGAGGGGGAGGGTGATGGTGATGGGGAGGGGAGGGTGATGGTGAGGGGGGGAGGGGGAAGATTAGAAAGGTAGGGTTTAAATCCAGGGTACATTGTTATTGATGATAATTTTATTTAATGCCATTATGTATCATCACTTATTTGGGGGATTAGGGGATTATTATTATTCTGACTAATATTCCAAGGCAAACCTTTAAGAAACCGTTGTCCACGGATAATAGGAAAATGAAGTGGATCAATAGTCCAAGTCTGCGTTCCCTTTTAATGGTTAGTTTTTATTGCCGTCATTGACTAAACCGTATGAAGATGCAGAAATTAAGCAACTATAAAATGGGCTTTATGTACAGCCAAAAATCAGGAAAACTTTGGTGGCCCAAGGCTTGTGGAAATAGTTCATCAATATAATCCTTTTACTGAAATTTGGTTTGTATCCATCTAATTTCCTTATTCATTTTAGATGATTTGCAATGCTCCAGAATTTAACAGAATGATATTGAATCATTAGCTTAGGTTGATATGCATTTGTTTATTTCTTTTTTTCAATATGATTTGCCAGTACATCAAATCTTGATAGATTGGAGGAAATCAATTAATTATCTGATGTCCAACAAAAATGCTTGAAATGAAAATTTGTAAACTGATTAAAACAATTCAAAATGATAACCATGATTATCTAGTTATGACGAAACATTTTCAACTTAAAGTGATATCCAAAAACATTCTTTGCTTGGAAGTTTCTTGGTCACAACTGACAGTGTCATTGGCTCTGTGATTTTCATCACATATTCTTCAGGTTTCTTTTGAATTGAAATATAAAAGCAGTAATATGTGTCTGCAAAAGTTGAATTCACTCCACAAATTTAGTTATATCACCTGTCAAACACTCAAACATATTAATAAGTATTAAAGTTTGAATGCGTTAAAAATCTAAAATCAGTTGTATATATATAAATACATTTGAAAAATCACACATCCAATATACCTGAACTACAGTTACAGACCGTCTGACACTTTCAACTCAGAACTTATTTCTGAAAGCTTTGAATAGGTTTCCAAAATTACACTGACTAGTTCATTTTTATCTTTACTAATCATCGTCCAGTTCTCCATCCTCATTATTTACTGATACCTTCCTATCGTCAATGTACAGAGCTGACCTCCCTTATATTGATACTTTTCAGGAAACGTCTATTGTTCTTGATCAAATGGCACTATAAATTTGCAGATATGCTTCCAAAAACTGTGTCTCTGTAACCTTCAAGCTTCTTGAAGATCAGAAAGGCTTAACTCTTCTTTGCAATCTGTTTTTGACAAAAGTAAACTTATAACATTATCCTGTTTATCTTGTAAGAATGACATTAGAGACAAGTAACACAGCGACACAGATTTACGGGAATCTGCTTGATGAAAACAGGGAATCCTAGGGATGACATTACATGAAATGATGAAATTGATTGCCATAGTTAAAGTGACACTACACTTGGTTCCTATGTATTTTTTCCTAAGTATGCCAAATATTATCAATGGTGTGCAGTCATATCACAAAGCAGTGACTGTTGTAGAAAATTTACTTTTTGATACTTATGAGTTTAGTATAGTGACTCTATTAACTTACTGCCAGACTGTTGCTGTCCAATGTGTTGAAGCTGGTGTGTGTCAATCACTCAAGAATAGCTTCTTTCAAACATTAAAACAGGTAGGAAATAAGCTTTGAGTTGATAATGTTTAAAAGTAGTGTTAATGTTAAGGGGGAATGGGGCTAGGGCTCCTCCAAACCTATATGAGTCCATTCAGTTTCAAACTTTGTCATTATTGTCAGTTTTTATGAATATTCACCTTGTGAGTCAAGTGATTTGTTTTGAACTCACATCAGCACATGCTATTTTGGCTTGTACTAAAAGCAATCAACATTTCATCACAATGGAGAATTTCTTTAAAGTGATGTGACATGTATGAATCGTACTGTCTAGACAATATTGATACTGTGCGTGTAGACAGTCAGTCGGTGCCATGTGATATGCTGTTGTAGATTCCAGGTAGTGTATATGTCATGTCACACACCTTAGGATTATTAAAGAAAATTAAATGTTTTTTGGGCATTTTGTTGTCATTTAAAATATATGTTTTGAATTATCCACGTCACTATTGCTCAACCAATTATCCATCATCAATTTGCAAACCAAAATTATAGTTGTGTGTTAGTGACTATTATTCAGTTATTTAGCTGTTAGTATACTTCCAATCTATATTCTGATGATGAAGATAAGTTTTGCACATGTATGAATATGTTCCGCAATTAAAAGTAAAAAGTGAAATCTTTCCACTCTTGTCACTTTTAAAAAGAATGTGCCCAAGAAAAATTTAATTAGTAAGTATCCATTAAAAAGTTTTTATGTTGGCATTAATAACATTCCAAAATAATGTGTTTTCAGGGAAAGGTCAACCTTTGGTTACTCAAAATTTAATGGAATAAGTCTAATTCATAAGTTTATGTTCATCAATTTTACAACTAAGCAGTACCAATTTTGGAGTCTGATTTCTGACTTGTACACAATAACATGACTGATATGTAAGTACAAACATAATTTATATTAGGTATATACTTACTATATGTATACTTAGTCAGCAAGCTACTTGGTACGTGTGGTCCTTTCAAGTTGGTAACTTGAGACATCGTGCAAACAACCTTGACAACTTGAGACATCGTGCAAACAACCTTAATAACTTGAGACATCGTGCAAACAACCTTGATAACTTGAGACATCGTGCAAACAACCTTAATAAGTTGAGACATCGTGAAAACAACCTTAATAAATTGAGACATCATGCAAACAACCTTGATAACTTGAGACATCGTGCAAACAACCTTGGTAACTTGAGACATCGTGCAAACAACCTTGATAACTTGAGACATCGTGCAAACAACCTTGATAACTTGAGACATCGTGCAAAAAACCTTGATAACTTGAGACATCATGCAAACAACCTTGACAACTTGAGACATCATGCAAATAACCTTGTAACTTGAGACATTGTGCAAACAACCGTGATACTGAAGACATCGTGCAAAGAACCTTGATAACTTGAGACATCATGCAAACAACCTTGATAACTTGAGACATCATGTAAACAACCTTGGTAACTTGAGACATCGTGCAAAAAACCTTGATACTGAAGACATCATGCAAACTGCCGTGATAACAGTGTTGAACTAATGTTTAAATATCTTGCCTAATTAGCATTAAATGTTTATGAGTCGATCAAATCATCAACTGGTCTGCCATATTGTTTTTTCAGGAAACGATATAACAAATTGCACTGTACATTTACTTATTTTGAAACATTATAGCAATAAGATATATAAATGATTAGAAAATACACACATTTATAAATGATATAATGTCATAGCAAATCTTTTCTCACTTATAATGTGGACGAATTGCTTCACTTCTCATTGATGTGTTTTTTTTACCGAGTATGCGCTCTTATTCATAAAATCAAAATCAACCATAATGTTACCCACAGAAACATGTGTCATGTTATAATCATGTGATATCAATATGTATGAATTAACAGGAATTTCCCTTTGAATTTCATGTCCACAACAAAATACCCCGAAAGGACTGTCCTTTTAAAGAACAATTAGAGTAATAAGTGGATATTCTGGTTTGCAGGGCGAGTACATAGATAGCACTCTCGGTGCTGTACTGGGCATCTCAACAATGGCAGGTAAGGATGATAATTCCCTCTCGTAACGATTATTCAAAACAGCTGCTCTCTGGTAATTGAAAGCTGGCTGGAGATCAATAAACCAATGGCTATGAGAGATTAGATAAAATCTCCTCTTTGGAAGTTATTTTCTCTTGTTTGAAGTAAAGCTGGAGCTTTGTTCAAATAAAGATTTTGTTTGTTACAGAATATTTAAGGGTTTTAAGAGTAACTTATATCTTTGACTATCTATGAATGGCATCAGTGGACAGTTTTTACTTTCTTTTCTGTCTTTCAGCTGCAGGCCTTGGGAATTTGATATCAGACGTTGTTGGCATAGGGTGAGGAATTATTAAATGTTTTAGGTGACTATCATCTGTATTGGATAATATTTTTTCGTTGCATAATAGTTCAAATTGCCTTGCAGATATGACTTAATTGTTTTCATTCTAACTAAAAGGAGATTTTTCTTAAACAAGAAAGTTGATTTTGGGCTTTTTTTCATAATTTCACTTGTACCTTTTTTCTTCAAAAATATTTTGAGACTTTATCTTTTGTTTCCATGGATATACTTTTGATCTGAATAAATGATAACTTTAACAGGAACAAATAATCTATGAATCAAGAATTGATATTGATAAAATCTGATTTTTCCATTCTTTGCGTTGCATATTTCCGATCCAATTTTTATCATGAGATAAGAGATTTATTTTTTACGCTAGAGATTATTCCACACTGTACAGACTTCAGATGCAGATTGCAAAATATTTAAGACTACATGTGTTAATTAGAGTATTGTTGATGCTACTGTCAAAAACTTTGCTCATTCCAATTTCAAGATGTTGAATCCATTGTTTTCCCTTTATTTTATAGCATTGAACACGTCTTTAAAAAAAGCTTTCTCCTTTCAGTTCTGCCTCCTATGTGGAGAGGATAGCCGCGTCTCTGGGGGTGAAGGCTCCTCCCCTCACCCCCCTCCAGCTGGACATGAAACCAACCCGCCGCTGGTCCGGATATGTGAGTGATCTCCCTTTAGTTCTTGTTTCATTGCTGGCCTGTGCAAAAACACACAGAAGATGATTAGTGAACTGTCTGCATCACCATGTGATAACTTTGTGTTAGTTTTCTCTGAGGATTTCAAGGGGTAAGATGCCTAAGGAGCATCATTTTCTAATCAGTATTGGAATCACTTTGTGTTAGTTTTCTCTGAGGATTTCAAGGTGTAAGATGCCTAAGATTTTTAGAAAAATGTTAATGTCTTCGAAAATACATTAATGTTTGTGAGATAAGTTGTTTCTGTCACGCTATTGCTGTCTTATGATTTGATGTTCTCAGGGATTTTGAAAAAGTGTCTGAAATGAGTTAATATCTTTGCATAATTAGACCATCCTGTTACTTGAAGTGATCTATATATACTGAGTTGGAAACCCTTTCTTATGCACCGCATTGCATTAAAACTAATTCAATTCTTGATAAATCTATTTCTTGTTATCAAAATTATTCTTTTTCATTTTCAGAGCAAAATTTTCGGGATTTCCTTCGGATGTTTGATAGGAATGTTTCCTCTGCTGTTTTTTAAAAGTGACGAGGAGAAAGTGTCATGTGAAGAGTCTGTGCCCAGCACATCTTCAGAGCCAGACATGCCAAGGAAGACCTGAGAGAGAGGGAGCAGAGACGAGAGAGTAAATCTACTTCCTGATCTGAGTACCCTCAGTAGGCAGCAGTAAAGATAGAAGTAGACACTGTAGTGTGATGTGCTTTCATCTGGGACATCATATGGGATCCATGTGAATTCACGTAAGAGATTCCCCAGAGTTCAGGCAAAGAATTGGGTTCCCTTATTGGTTTTAACCATTCCAGAATCTGTTTCCAGTCTATGTCCTCAAAATTACTTTTTCCTTCCCATATGCAGAAGTTTTATGAAATTTGCAGGTTTTGCTGTTGATCTAGGATTTCCAAGAATCACGAGTCAAGATCAGATAAGAAATTTTATGAAATGTTCTATTTTCATATATACATTTTTTACTATTATTTTTATTCCATAAGTTGAGCCAATATGTCTGTATTATGAAATGGAAAAAAATTCAAAAGTGGCAGAACCTAGATAAATGATTTTGTTCAAAGAAACAGCCAATCACCATGGCGATTTTGAAATTTGAAACAGTGGTATGGTTTTGAAACAGTAAAATTATATGGAATTAATTGACAGCTAAACAAATACCTCAGAACAGAATAATTAGTTCACTGGACGTGTCATGGTTGTATTGTTAGAGTGTTGTTGATTAGAAGGGTTTATTGTAGTGTGTAATTGCACAGAGAACTTGCCTACTTGAAATGATGAACTTGTAAAGAATGAGATGAAATGAGATTAGATGATTGCAGTGCTCACAATGGCTGCCTACCCTTCAGCTACATGATGAGGCCAGTTGTAACATTTATCTGAGAGGCAGTCTGACTTGTGGAATTTATGATAGGCATGCAATTCAGGAAATGATTGATAATGTGACTGGCTACCTTATTTGACAGGGAAAGTATTTTTAATCCACAAGCCCTGTAGCCAGTGAAACCTAAAAGCCTTTGTTCACTTGATGGTTTATGCACAACACTGTTTGCCAAGTTCCTTAGTTAAGGTGATAGAACAAAGCTGAATCCAACTTGCCCTGCATAAGGCATCATTTGCTCCAGTCCTCTTATTTAAACCTTCTTGCTGAGCACCTAAATTTATGTTGTGAGTGATAAGTTTCTTTGGTAATAAGTATCAATTTTAGGGATTTCACAAAGGACTTTCCCATTCTGCTGCGAAGAAACGCAAGACTTAGACTAGCCAGTGATTGGGTCTAGCGAGAATAATGCTTGCAGGTGGAGTTGAATTAGATCAAATACTAATATAATCATATGATAAAACTTCTTCTCTAAATTTTTGTGAATTGGTGTGACATATGAAGAGAGGTATATAAGATACATAATGAAGAGAATATTCCATTTTATAGATATAATGTAAGTGAAGTTAAATCATTGTTAACTGGTTCATTTACGTCCTAGATTATCTACATATCAAATGATGTAATTAGATGACTTAAATTAAATATTAGCAGTGTACATGTTTATCTCTGAGTATTTAGGGTCTCAGGATTATATTATACTATTATATGCAATTTTATAGCAAAACTTCTCAATGTTTGCTTATTTTTTAAGATGTATTTGAATGAAGTACACATTTCAACTGATAAAAATGATTTCTTTTAATTAGATTGAATTAATTCTTTTGTTGAGGATTTTGAATGCAGTCTAAACTATTTGCTAGTCATTAGTGCTAACATAAGGTGCTTATGTTTTTATAATTTGTTATTTGCCATTTTGTCAGAAGTTTCTATTTTCCTATTTAAAGCAAAAAAAGAATTCAATATGACTTTGAAAGGAAGGAACTGTAAACGAGTAGTTTAGTTTTCATTTTGAAAGTAGCAATTAGCATCTTTTTAGTGAGGCAATATACTAGCATAATCACGGAAATAGGTAACAGAATTGACAAACAATGAATATATTTGATGTTTCCATTCAGTATTACAGGCATATCATGGCCTTGAACACTCCTAGTGCTTTAGAATCCTAATCCTGTTTATCAGACTCATAATCCTGTATATCAGAATCATAATCCTGTATATCAGACTCTGTATTTTATTGATGTACCTATATTTGGTGGCATGTATGTGGGGGATTTATTTCATTGATACCCTTGCACATACTTCGTTATAGAAACAAACTTTGAATAGAATGGAAAACAGTTGACACTCTATGAAGAATATGTGGCAAGTCATTGTTTAGTTACTTATATCTTTGTACATTTTCTGTCTTATGTGAGAGTATCAAACCTCATTTTAGTTGATACATTGTTATTAAAAATTGATAAATGTGACACTCTTAGATTTTCAGGATGTAATTGGTTTGTTGCCCAGATATTGCACCCATTATTTTAGGTGCTCTTTGTTGATAGTATTTTTATATTTAATTATGAATATACATGTATACGTTTAGGCATGTAGCTTATCTTTGTAAAAACTATGCTTGAAAAATAGTCGGTCAGAAATGTTTTTCATTTAATGACTTATCTTCAAAAAGATATTATTCTTGACAAATGGTTTTCAACTGACTATTGAATCGGCTTTGACTCCTATATTAATGATCTTAAACAGTTTAATTTTCGGAAAGTTATTTTTCTGTTATATTTTATATTGTCAGTATGGTTACTTAAACTTCTATTCTTATCTGGCAATAATGCTATGTATAGGAAAGCAATGTCAAATATTCTAGTCATAATGTTAATGTGTCCCTTGTTGTGACATTTCTCTATATAGAGTATTCTTCTATTGTGAATCTTTGATGTTTGAAACAAAATTCTTTTCAAATATCAATCTTAACAGATTTTAACAATCTTATCATTATTGTTACCTTGTTCCATGTTTCAACATACAACTAGGGTTACATATTTATTATTAGATTATGGTTCATTGTCCCTTAATGCAATGAGATTTGGTTTTATAAGCCCTTTACTGTTTTATATAACGCTTTTTATCATAAATATATCATTGATAAGTGAACAAACAAATTTGAAGTGTTTTAACTAAGCATAGAAGTGTTTTTTTTATTGGTACTTTTCTAGTTTTACGATGTCATTTTGGTTAAGGCATATAATCTGATTTGATATGTCATTCCAAAATCGTACCTCTGCTATTTGGAGAGCTGATGAAACATTAGATTCATACAAACCATTTCAGATAGTGGTTAACCAACAGTTTAAAAGTAAAGGTATTATCATTTTGTGGTTACTTAAACTAAATAAGAAATTGGTTTCATAAGTTATGCAAGCAGTTTTAAAGTCAACATCGTTTACATTGACAAACTGTCACAAACATTCCTAGTTTAGATATGTCATGTATATATAAGTATAAGATGTACATGTTAGATATTCCTATACTCATGTTTCTGAACTCTTTACTCTGTACTGTGATATGTTACCTTCAAACTCTTACAAGATTCACTGCCTTGTGTAGATTGACATTCACTTGTGTTGTGGCCTTCACATGATCTTACCAGGACTTTATAGATATCTTCTCGAAATCAAAATATATTGATTCATTGATGTCTTGTCAATTTGATTACTCTTTGAACATATACCATAAACAAATTTCTCACATTATTTTCCTATATACTTTATGGTTATATTATTCAAATTCTTACTTATCAATATTACAACAATTAAAGTCAATTTATTTACTTTTCTAAAGGTATATTTTTAGTTATTATAATTTCTAGTTCATTGATCTTCATCTGTAAATATTTTACTAAATTTGAACTGAAAGGCAAGATATAAATCTAAATTACAAGATTCGCTGACTTTGTAGATTGAGGTTCATTTGTGTTGTGGCCTCACTTGCCTTTCCATGGAACTTATAGATATTTTATTGAAAATTCCATCTTGATTATTGGAAGCATATCAATTAGCTTGGGTTAGATTTTATAAGGCTGAAGTTGTTATTATCAAAATTGTTTATTTAAATGCCAATGTAGTGCAATAAGAATTTTTATTATCTACCATAGATACTTTTTTACCTCTTTAATAAATTTTATGTAATCATTTATTTTACTCATATCTATGTGGATGTTTCTTGGATACATATTTATTAGAGAAAGGGCAATGTTTTAGATGTTAGGATTTATACTGCCAAAGACAAAGTCTTATGTAAGATGTAAGGGCAATGTTTTAGATGTTAGGATATATACTGCCAATGACAAAGTCTTATGTAAGATGTAAGGGCAATGTTTTAGATGTTAGAATATATACTGCCAATGACAAAGTCTTATGTAAGATGTAAGGGCAATGTTTTAGATGTTAGGATATATACTGCCAAAGACAAAGTCTTATGTAAGATGTAAGGGCAATGTTTTAGATGTTAGGATATATACTGCCAATGACAAAGTCTTATGTAAGATGTTTGAATGAGGAAACCACTTGAATATATTTCTAAATCTATGATTATTATTTTCAAGTGATTACCATGATGAGTCTGAACAATGAATCAAACACCATTTATCACTTTCTCCAAATCTTGCAAAATCAGTGCTATGCCAGTCAAGATAATCCGTCTTCCAATTTGATTAATTAAATCATGAAGTGGATTCTGTATAGAGGAGAAAATAAGAAAAGTGCTGAGTGCCTCTTATGAATCTCATCTGATTAGTTGCATTATTTATTGTCCTTGATTTAGAATTAAGATTTAAAGTACATTTGTCTTTAATAAGCTCAAACATCGAAGGATCATTTATAAGACACCTTTTGAAAATATGGCCTTTTTAGAAATTCAAGATTATTTCTAAGAAACTCATTTGAAGAAGATTTGTTGTTGTTTTATGCACATTTATATAGTAAGAATCTTTGAGTTAACATATATTCCCCTCACATCGAATCAAATGCAATGTTTTCTTATATTTTAGAATTGTTATATGCTATTCCTGCTGCTGCTTTGCCCGAGACGACGTACGCTTCATTTTGACTGCTTCCTGTATGCAACTTACCATCTTGTTTTTTCAAAATTAGTATCAAAATTAATTCAGCATTCTCTTGCCACAAGGGTTACTCAACTCATATTTTCCCGTGTAACTTCTGTTGCAAGTGCACCCTTCTCAGTTCTTCTTCCAAACATGATGTAGTCCTTTTTCTATCCAATCCAACATCTTGTTTTATGTAGAATCAATAGTCTTGACAGAGATAGGGATGCATTGAACAATTGAAGGAAATCTGGTCTTCCTAATGGTAACAGGAATAGACAGGTGCTTGGTCAACATTATTGATTTCACTGGTCACGTATATAACAATCAATCAGAATTCTGTATTGTAGTCCAGATTGTGCTGCACTTGTAACAGAGTTTACTAGGGTAGTTTTGTATCCTCCGTGAGTAGGTTCTGTTGTGACAGAATTACATTTTGGTTGTTTGTTAATACTTTTGATAATACAGACTACTGCCTTTTCTTTGACTTTATAGTTATTGTTTACTTTTTGAAGTTTTTATCTCTTTTGATACTTGAATTTGTTTTATGGCAAACTATGTGGATTTTTCAATTACTAACTTTAACCATGTGTATCATTTTTGTAGTAAATGGTGATAAGTGTACATCACTGGTACTAAATGACTTGAGAATGGTAATCAATGTATTCTAGTTGCAATTATTTTAAGAATGAATGGCATTCGATCTGATAGTTGATGTTAACATGAAGGCTTCAAAGCAAGTAGTCTTAAAGTATGATTTTGTATAAATAAAAGGAAAACCACCAAAGGAGTAAGCGGTTATTGGTTGGTGGACAAGCCTTATTTGACACTGATATTAATGTAATGCATTGTGTGTTTATGATGCATAAGCATTATTTGTTTACACTCTCACATTATTCAAAACATGAGTAGTAAATGACAAAATAACAAAATCTACATGAAGTCATTTTTTGATGAACAAACAAGTGGAATAAAAGTAAGACAATATGATAAGGTTGTCCATAAGGAAAGTTGCATGTTTAGTCCTTTATTTCCAGTGTCCATATCCAGACTGTGTCCATTCTTAAACAAACTCCCAATCAGAAATATGCACACTATAGGTTTGACAAACTTTGTTATCATATCATATTTGTTCTTGATTTGTTGTGGTTGTGTTGCTGCTATTGTTGGGTTTTACGGTATGTTTCACACCACTGGGCCTCCTTTCACAAAGCCCTAAGGTGATCGTAAGTCCTTAAGGTAACCTTAGTGCATTGTTAAAGTATGGGAGTTAAGGTTAACCTTAGTTAAGGCAGTTTTGTGAAAGCAGGCCCTGGACTTTTATATTGTCATCAATCCAAGGGAGGTAACTCCCAACATCTACACTACAAGTGATGTCCTTGTTTGTGTGTCATGAGGAGTGTTTCCTACTGTCGTATGAAGTATGTGATGTAATGTTTATCAACATCCCTGGATGGAAAATTTTATTATCAAATAAATAATTTTATTGGTAATGGATTTGTTGTTTTGTTTTTAGCTTTTTAGACGTGAAAGGTTAGATGGGCGGATTGCATGGCATCCATTGTCAGTTGACTGTAAACTTTTCGACTACTCCTCCATAACTATTGCATCCCCAGAGCTGAAATTTTGTAGGGATGTATTGCCTGACAGGCATTTTCCCTCAAATCGCAGAGGAGGTCAAGAAAAATTAATACTAGATGTGATAAATCATGAGTATATCACCCTTGTCAAACAGATGCTTAAATTTGTAAATATAATTGTCATTGTATAATTGTCCCAATAATAAGGGTGTATCAGGTTTGAAAATACCATGGTATAGGTGCAACAAATTATGGCATAGTCCAGTGTGAGCTTGTTAAGGAGAGTGTAAATAGAAACAAGTTTTTATTTCCAATGATTTTTGTTGTTCTTAATGTATTTATTGGTTTGAAAACAGTTGTGTGTTAGTGTCAAATGAGTCAAACAAATCAACTGAATGCTTACATCTTGAGTAGATGACTTTAGATCATTAGACATAAAAGGTCAGATTGACTTGTTGATCTGAGACTGACCCCCAAATCTTCTCCAGAACTAAGAGAATGACCCCCCAAATCTTCTCCAGAACCAATTGGCATAGGAGGCTGAAATTTAAAGAGTAAGATTTTTCTGACATGATGACCCCCTTTTCAATATGGGCTTGGCAGGGTGTCTATCCTCAATTCCCCTTTCGTCATTTTCAAGAAATCAAAAAAAAACCCAGGAATCTCAACTTCCAGATAATCATCATTATAGGATGGAAGATATGTAAATTTCATGGTCCTAACCCCAATGGTTTGGGCGTGGCAGATTATTCTTTCATCTCATTAGATGAAACTATCATCTAATTAGAACTTTAAAAAAAATTCTCGCTGCTGGCAAAATTGCACTTCCATACCTTTCAAATGTCAGACTTAAATCATCTGTTGTCTTCTTTTTCCAGAGACCAATCATGCGAGCGGTCTAAACTGGCGTGAATGTAATATCATATGGATGTGGTAATTAGGATTCAAGTGAGACAAAGCTCCGTCTGTAGCACAATTGATAAGGAACACATAAAGGAGGTATGATGTTTAGTGTTTACATAGAGTGTTTCCACAAGAAACAAGAGAGCAAATACATAAGATAGTTAAAATTAATTAAAGTATAGTTCCCCCAATTGCTCTTTTTCTTTAAAGAATCTGTTTACTATTTTGTATCAGGATGTTAGGAATATGACATGATTCTATTGACTTTCTTCCAATTTCCAGTAAAAATGTCGTCTAATGCACTGACACTTGACAATTTGGTGTTTTATTTCACCTTGAGGACTAACGGGTATGAATTTTAGTCTTGAACATGAACAAAGCAAAGGCTAATGAGCTACAGAGCCCATGCCTTTATTTTTAGTTTTGCTGAGTTTATTCAAAGATTCAATATAAGCTACAACATTCCGTCAAGGGTGACGTAGGGATATATAATTCCAGCGAAAGGTTTTATGCAAGTTCATCTAGTTCATCTACTTTTCAAGTTCATCTACTTATATAAACTTAACAAAATATGACGTTAACAAAAAAAAGCAGAGAATACAGATACTGGCTATGAAATAACGTCTTTATGGTTCCACGTAACTAGTTGTCCGGATATCTGAAAACCATATACATAAATTTTTAAGTGAAAGGTTAGTTTTGTCAAGGAGATCTTGATATTGGCTCAATAAACAAGTTTGCTCAGCAGTAAAGTTTGCAGCAAAGAGTATTTGAATAGGTGACCTTGATGATAATATAGGATCATGGAGCTCTAGTCAGTCAAGCTTATGCCACAATGGATATGGCTCAGCACCAAAGCCTCCAACGGGTCAATTTGCAACCTCTTCTTCGGATCCTGATATTTCGGAAGGATTATCGTGGGAAGTGACACAACAATCTTCATTTGGACCTAAACCTACATGAACTGCTCCTATCTTCAACTGTAATCAGGGATCCCCCATTTGTCATAGATAGCAATGAATACGCTTTCTCTTCAATGCCCATTTTATAAACTCAATACCGAGGTGCTATCCAATGAGTTGCAAGCAAGAATTTGTTTAAAATCGGTGTAAACGTTAACGGAAAAATATATTTTACTAATTTCTCTTATATCCAAAGAATTTTAGTATGGTTTCGTTGCCATCACTTCATGTGACGTTTGTTGTGAAGAATAACTGATTGATAGCGACTGCACGACATGCACACAGATATTTGTAGACGATAACTTATCAGGTCAAAGTTCAGCCCGACATCCCGGATAACGTACACCATGGAGGTATGCTTTATCACTGTAAACATTTACCTGTTTCACTTCTTTTTAAATGCCGAGGAGTTAATTGTTTCATTGAACGATATCAATACACTATCTATGTCAATTTGTAACTAACGAGTACATTTCACGGAGTCTAAATTTTTAACCAAACATGAATGTTCAAAATATATTATTAACGTGAGGGACGACTGAAGTAATTATGTGTACCGAATAACACTGATAAAATCTATATATATATAACATTAACGTACATGCACGGGATGACTGGAGTGACCATGTGTACCGGATAAAATTGATAAAAACCATATAACTATTTCGTAATATAGACGAAAAATGAGTTACGAGTAACATAGGGATGCTAAATTTATTATCGTTATCCAGTTCGTAATTTAGAACCAAACTGTACCTTGCGTCCTTACAATGACATGTACCTCGTATTCAAAATCAAGAAGTAACTATCTGATAGTGAATTTTTCAAAATATTCTAGATGATAATCCATTTCAGAGATACAAGAGATTTAAGATCTGTATGTGGATAATACAGATAATGGTCGCTACACTAAGATATAATAAGATAAAACATTAGCATTGTAGATTGCATTCATGATGAAGATCTCAGCAAAAGGAAAACTACATTCTATATCAACATTCTATATCTACATTTTATATCTACTTTCTTACAAAGCTACATTCTATATCCACATTCAAACAAAACTACATTCTATGTCTAAATTCTAAGTCTACATTATTTTTCTACATTCAAATATCTACTTTCATACAAAACTGCAACCTGCGTAACATCCAAGCTACGGTTCCATACGTGTTCAGATGGATACATCCGCTTGATTTGTTCGATGTGTTTCCCTAAGGGCGCTTACAGTTTGTTTACAGATGCACACTATTAGCCCTCATCGTGGTCACTTCGCTACAGCCCGTCTCACTGACCAAGACAACAGCATACTGTACTGCCCGCTCCGTACTTCCAGATCCGACAGGTAGGTTATTGTAGGTAAAAAGATAGGAACTTAAGAATGTGTTGTCCCTTACCTTCTGCGACTGCAAGAGGGGGAGAGGTAAACTCTCTGTTTTCGGTCTTTTACACTACGTTTCCGGACTATAAAGTGACTCAGACAATGTTTAATAAATTTACATATGGCTAAAAAAAGTGCAAAAATACCATTTGTCTTGAGTTCAATTCAAATATTTTCACTCAAATTGATTCTCTAGATTAGAATATTTTCTCGTTTCCAATGATGATAGAAAAAAGCCACAAAGAAGTTAATAAATCAAACTTTTATATCTAATTTAGAATGATATTTGTCAAATGACGTACTAAACACATTCAACATATATTGTTTATGTAAAGTATTTCTAATGTTGATAAGTTAAGTTAATTACGTTTGAGTCATTTGCGCGTCATTGTCCCGTTTAACGTTTACCAGTTTCTTTTAAAAAAATTGGTAACAACATATTGTTTGTGTTATCTTAATAAATATTTTCAAACAACAGTCATTCTGCTACATCAGCGTATTTTAATCAGCGGTGTTCATCCATAGATACTTCTGCAGATTTGAATTGCGTATATTCTAAGCAGCTAAAAGAACACCAGTGCGATTTCAATTTTAGATAGGCACTTTAATCAAATCATTATAAAAATCGATTTAGCTACCGGACCATAGAAAATTTTTGTAAACAGTTTCGTGACAGATCAGTGAATAACTCATCATGATTTCAAGACATCAGGATAACTTTACAGTCTATAAACAGTCTTTACTTCTGTATCTGATTTGTCCGCCACGCGTGTTAATAACAGCAGCACACACATAGTGCAAGGAGGGTATGTCAATTGATGAACCCCAACAGAACCTGGAACCATACTCTTGGAAAAGTCTGGCTAAAGTAATCGGCTGTGTTTGGTCTTTGTATGACGTCATTCAGTCTCCTCTGAATTTCATTCCAAAGATGTTCAAGCGTATTTAAGTCCGGACTTAGAGCTGGCCAGTGCATACCGTTGATAACAATCTGCTGTCGAAAGTCCCGTGTAGCTCGGGCATGGGCATTGTCACGCTGGACCTGTTGTTCAGGTGACGTGCGAAATGGGGTATTACGTATAGTGTCTCAATCTGCTTTATTTCATAACAACCACTCACCGTGGTACATGAAAATTACATATTGCATTTATGACATTACGGCTGTGAATAAATTACATTGAAAAGTTAACTTTTAAAGTATTACATATAAATGATATGAATGTTGCTAATTTTCTTAATTCAGAATATCTCTTTTCTGAAGGAGTTCCTAATAAAGTTTGTAACTTACAATAATTTGGGTTGATATAGTAAAATTCTGTTAAATAATATTTTCTTTGCATTAGAAAATATGGGCAAATAAATAGATAGTGATATTCGTCACCAACGACTTTAAGATTACACAATTTGCAAAAACGGCAATTGTAAACAACATTTGACCAACGGCCAGTTTCCACAGGTAGAAAATGGTTACTTGTACGGAATTTCAAAATAGGGGTTGATAGTTTACAGGGATGATAGATATAGCTTTCCTCCCCAAAATAGGGTTTTAAACGATTATACATTAAACCTTTATGGGAATTTGTCAGATCGGCCTGCCACATTTGGATAAATTGATCAGACAAACGTTGAAATACTGTGGAAATAAGCCAATGTCGGTCATATAAATGGGGATAATTAAATACTAGTGACAAACCACAATCGTCCAATATACGCTTTACATTTTCAAGCCATGGTGAAACATATCGTTCTGAAAGCTTGGTCGATATAGCGCACTGATGTGATGCCGCCTCCTCTCCATGATCGCCAAGATTCCGGAATGGTTCCCTGTCAAAACGCAGAAAGCCAAAATGCAGAATCACCCTTACGCGGAAAAAATTAATTGCCGGCAGAAAGACAGTGCTCCAGTTCCTTGATGCCGCTGGACACTTAGTGAAACTGCAGTAACTCTGAGTGTGACTTGTGAAATCTGACTTGTACAAAGCTGTAAAATAGTAAAAATGTGAAATGTTTCAAGTATTGGATTGAATTGTATCTCTGGTACCTAAGTGGTACTTCAATGTGAAACAGTCTAATAAATCACTAGTGCTGTATCTATGCAGTTGTTGGGTTGAAGTTTCACGTCTGCTTCCACCATTGGGTGATGTCGCCGACGTGGGGCCTATGCCTTAGTTATTTGCAATGAATGGGGGAATAAGATTTAGAATAGGTCATAGACACCCAAATAAAGTTAATAAAAGATGTAAAGTGGTAAAAAAAAATAAAAAAAATTTGAATTTTGAATAGAGTGAAGGGTTGGAGGTGAAGGTGGGGGGGGCTTGGAGTTTTGGGGGGGGGGGGGGGGGGGGGTAAAGATAAATTGGAATTAAATTTGTTGAGATGGCGTCATACCTGAAAGAGATAGAAAGATATGGTGTATGGGGAATATTATCTATTTTATTACTCTTAAAATTTAAGTAATATTTGATAAAATTTAAGAATGGTATTTGTAGTGGAGTTTTTAATTGTTATAACATGAAGTTGTTGTTGAATAGTTGTGATGAAATTGTATTTATTGTTAATTGTAATTATTTATTTATTTATGTTTGACATCTAAGTTTATTGATAAGTGGATGAATGGAGTAATACTTATCTTTTTTGTTTGATATGCTTAGTCCGTTATCCCCTGTTGTTTCCATCGTTGTGGTCTTCGCAATGTGCGTTTTTCTTTCTAGTAGGCCATCTGAGTGGTCATGCCATACACTTAAGGTACAATCCCTGTCCTCCCCACTAAACCTGGTTCAGAACCAGGCAGTGAGGGTTATGGGGTTTGGTGCCGTAACAATTACCAGTTACAATTAAGTGAAGCGCCGGGGGTAGTCACACCGTGCACTTTTAATGAAGTTTTAACCAGTCTGTCCTTTGCCCAAGTCCTACCAGTTATCCCAAACGGGTGTGATCAATGGTATTTGAGGTGATTGGTGGAAATCTCCCGTTGGGAGCCTACGTGCCAGTTTGTATAGGCTTGCGCGAGAGGTCCCGTAGTGTATCTCGTGAACCCATCTCACCCCCAGCTCTGGTCGCAGGTCGCCATGACCACACTTACCAGGAGAAGGAGGTTTCAGATATCAGTCTCGCTAACGTAGGTCCTTCTGGGAGCTTTTACCTGGGGGTGGTTGTTACGGTTAGGTGATTGTTTAATTGGGTATGAGACTATGGGATGGGTAGGTGGTTAGGAGTTTGGGTGTAAGGCGAGGTGGTTATTAATTATAATGTTTTATATAACTTAGTTTGTAGTAGGAATATTGAAAGGTACTTGTAATTTTTGGTATTGGCTAACAGTTCTTGTGGGGTGTTAGCGCTTACATTTTTCAGGAGTTGTCCCCTGTGTTTTTGGTATTTGTCACATTGAAACAGAATGTGATGTATGGTGTCTTTGACATTACATTGTGGACATAGATTATTTGGTGCTCTCCCTATTTTATGGAGATAAACCCCGTTACAAACATTGTTAAGTCTTAGTCTAGTTAAGGCTACATCAACCCTTCTAAAGTTGTGAAAGTTTTTAACTTTTTTCAGTTTTGTGGGTTGAACTTGATAGTACTGGGTATGTCCCCAGTTGTTTTTAAAGTTATTGTTGTATTCGTCCGTAGTTTTTGCTTTAACAATGCTTTTAATTTCCCTTTTAATAAATGGCATGTTTACCTTATTACTGTGGGTTAGGCCTGCTTTTGCTGCTCGGTGGGCTCTTTCATTGCCAATTAGGCCAATATGGGATCAATCAATCAATCAACTTTATTACACCGAAAGTTTACAAATACATGTAAAGCATAACGGGATTAACAAGTACAAGATATTTACAAAAGAAGTGAAAGTGATCGTTCTTCCAGCCATTACATTAATTTACAGTGGAAAGAATACATATAATAAATTTACATAGATTTCTTAATTGTGTTACATTGTTAGTTTTGAAAAGTTGAGACAGTTTGTAAAAGTTGGGTGCAAAAGTATAATATTTCTTGAGATATATATTTCTATGTGTAATAAATAATTGACATTCAAATAAATAATGAAATTCGTCACCAATAGTATTACAAAATGTACAAATTCGATCATTATGATTAATATTTTTCCATCGGCCAGTTTCAATTGGTAATTTATGGTTTGATGTTCTGAATTTTATTAAAGCAGAAAACATTTTTGGACTTAATTTTCTTTGTAACCATGATATAGTGCAGGTAGATTGTAAACAAGAGTACATATTTCCTTTATTTGATGTCATCATTGTTTCATAAATAGATTGCAGAGATTGATCGTGTAGACGTAGTTTTGTAGAATGGCACCCATATCAATTTAACATTATTGTTATCCTTAATTAGATAATTGTACCCGTGATAAATTTGATGTAGAAGTTCATGACTATTTTTTTCTGTTTTGCTTTGTAAAGCTTGCAGTGAGCTGAGTGAATCTGTAAATATAGCTATATTTCTGTTTTTGTAACCTTTGCTCAGATTGAGTGCTTGTCGAATAGCTACAAGTTCAGCTGTGAAGATAGATGTTTTGTCTGGTAATTTAAGTGATATATCTCCATCACCTGTGTGAGTGAAGGCTATCTCAGACCCTACTCTTCCTTTTTCGTCTTTAGAATCGTCAGTAAAGATTTGAAGGTAATCAGTTTGATTGTAGTTTTCCTCAATGTAGGCTTGAGTGTTACTGAGGTCGTTAGGTTTTGGATTGTTTTTATCTATATACTCTTTTGATATCTACCTGGATATCGGGTAGGTCTGGAGGTTTTGAAATATGATTGGTATATGGGTCAGAGGTAATATCTAATGTATCAAGTTCATATTTGTCTATATGTTTTTTAATGGTAACACCAAATGGTGTTGGTATTTTTTTTACTCTGTTTGACATTATTTGCTTTTTTCGTGTGATAATATTTTGTATACATGGTTTATGTTGTGATCTAACTATATAGTTTGTTATATTATCTTCCCAATCTTTTTCTAGCGGTAGTTCCCCTAGTTCATGTCTGACTAGTTCCATTGATGTGCCGCTTAGGCATCCTGATATGTATCGGTAGGCTTGATTTTGTATGGTTTTTAGTTTTTGTATGTTGGTTTGACTGGTGTCACACCAAGCTTCTGCTCCATAGTGCAGTTTGGATTTAATCAGAGATTTGTATAGGATGAGTAACATTTCCTTGCTGCTGCCCCACCTAGTGTGAGACAGCATTCGTAATATATTAAGATCTTGTTTGCATCTTTGTGTTAATTCATTAATATGTTGATTGCAATATTGTTGTCTTATTTAAAATGGTTGACTGTAGGCAGATTGGGACTATGGATGGAAGATTCCATTAATTCAGAGGTATGCACATGACTATTCACCCATGAAAATCCGTGCACCAGACCGTAACATGTTGTTTTAACAGTGTAGGCAGAAAAGGATGTAGGCAGTCCGGGAACATGCCGTCCCACCTAATGAAGTAATGGACTGGTCCACTCACACACTGAGTAGAGTGTCACACGAATCTCCCTTTGATACTGAGTAGTAAGACGCTGTGACAACATATTCAACATATCATTACAACATTAGGCCTATATATGTTTATATATGTTGTTGGTAAATACTGAGTAGTAAGACACTGTGACAACATGTTCAACATATCATTACAACATCGGGCTAGATATGTTTATATATGTTGTTGGTAAACACTGAGTCGTAAGACGCTGTGACAACATATTCAACATATCATTACAAAATTAGGCCTATATATGTTTGTATATGTTTGTTGGTAAATATTGAGAAGTAAGACACTGTTAAAACATATTCAACATATCATTACAACATTGGGCCTATATATGTTTATATATGTTGTTGGTAAATACTGAGTAGCAAGACACTGTGACAACATATTCAACATATCATTACAACATTGGGCCTATATATGTTTATATATGTTGTTGGTAAATACTGAGTCGTAAGACACTGTGACAACATATTCAACATATCATTACAACATTGGGCCTATATATGTTTATATATGTTGTTGGTAAATACTGAGTCGTAAGACACTGTGACAACATATTCAACATATCATTACAACATTGGGCCTATATATGTTTATATATGTTGTTGGTAAATAATAAGAAGTAAGACACTGTGACAACATATTCAACATATCATTACAACATTGGGCCTATATATGTTTTTATATGTTGTTGGTAAATAATGAGAAGTAAGACACTGTGACAACATATTCAACATATCATTACAACATTGGGCCTATATATGTTTATATATGTTGTTGGTAAATACTGAGTCGTAAGACACTGTGACAACATATTCAACATATCATTACAACATTAGGCCTATATTTGTTTATATGTCTTGTTGGTAAATACTGAGTCGTAAGACACTGTGACAACATATTCAACATATCATTACAACATTAGGCCTATATATGTTTGTATATGTTGTTGGTAAATAATGAGAAGTAAGACACTGTGACAACATATTCAACATATCATTACAACATTAGGCCTATATATGTTTATATATGTTGTTGGTAAATACTGAGTCGTAAGACACTGTGACAACATATTCAACATATCATTACAACATTGGGCCTATATATGTTTATATATGTTGTTGGTAAATACTGAGTCGTAAGACACTGTGACAACATATTCAACATATCATTACAACATTAGGCCTATATATGTTTATATGTGTTGTTGGTAAATACTGAGTCGTAAGACACTGTGACAACATATTCAACATATCATTACAACATTAGGCCTATATATGTTTGTATATGTTGTTGGTAAATAATGAGAAGTAAGATACTGTGACAACATATTCAACATATCATTACAACATTGGGCCTATATATGTTTATATGTGTTGTTGGTAAATACTGAGTCGTGAGACACTGTTAAAACATATTCAACATATCATTACAACATTGGGCTTATATATGTTTATATATGTTGTTGATAAATAATGAGAAGTAAGACACTGTGACAACATATTCAACATATCGTTACAACATTAGGCCTATATATGTTTATATATGTTGTTGGTAAATACTGAGTCGTAAGACACTGTGACAACATATTCAACATATCATTACAACATTGGGCCTATATATGTTTGTATATGTTGTTGGTAAATACTGAGTCGTAAGACACTGTGACAACATATTCAACATATCATTACAACATTGGACCTATATATGTTTATATATGTTGTTGGTAAATAATGAGAAGTAAGACACTGTGACAACATATTCAACATATCATTACAACATTGGGCCTATATATGTTTATATGTGTTGTTGGTAAATACTGAGTCGTAAGACACTGTGACAACATATTCAACATATCATTACAACATTAGGCCTATATATGTTTCTATGTGTTGTTGGTAAATACTGAGTCGTAAGACACTGTGACAACATATTCAACATATCATTACAACATTAGGCCTATATATGTTTATATGTGTTGTTGGTAAATACTGAGTAGTGAGACGTAAGACACTGTGACAACATATTCAACATATCATTACAACATTAGGCCTATATATGTTTATATATGTTGTTGGTAAATAATAAGAAGTAAGACACTGTGACAACATATTCAACATATCATTACAACATAAGCCTATATATGTTTGTATATGTTGTTGGTAAATACTGAGTCGTAAGACACTGTGACAACATATTCAACATATCATTACAACATTAGGCCTATATATGTTTATATATGTTGTTGGTAAATACTGAGTCGTAAGACACTGTGACAACATATTCAACATATCATTACAACATTGGGCCTATATATGTTTATATATGTTGTTGGTAAATAATGAGAAGTAAGACACTGTGACAACATATTCAACATATCATTACAACATTGGGCCTATATATGTTTATATGTGTTGTTGGTAAATACTGAGTCGTAAGACACTGTGACAACATATTCAACATATCATTACAACATTAGGCCTATATATGTTTCTATGTGTTGTTGGTAAATACTGAGTCGTAAGTCACTGTGACAACATATTCAACATATCATTACAACATTGGGCTTATATATGTTTGTATATGTTGTTGGTAAATACTGAGTCGTAAGACACTGTGACAACATATTCAACATATCATTACAACATTAGGCCTATATATGTTTATATGTGTTGTTGGTAAATACTGAGTAGTGAGACGTAAGACACTGTGACAACATATTCAACATATCATTACAACATTAGGCCTATATATGTTTATATATGTTGTTGGTAAATAATAAGAAGTAAGACACTGTGACAACATATTCAACATATCATTACAACATAAGCCTAAATATGTTTGTATATGTTGTTGGTAAATACTGAGTCGTAAGACACTGTGACAACATATTCAACATATCATTACAACATTAGGCCTATATATGTTTATATATGTTGTTGGTAAATACTGAGTCGTAAGACACTGTGACAACATATTCAACATATCATTACAACATTGGGCTTATATATGTTTGTATATGTTGTTGGTAAATACTGAGTCGTAAGACACTGTGACAACATATTCAACATATCATTACAACATTAGGCCTATATATGTTTATATGTGTTGTTGGTAAATACTGAGTCGTAAGACACTGTGACAACATATTCAACATATCATTACAACATTAGGCCTATATATGTTTGTATATGTTGTTGGTAAATACTGAATCGTACGACACTGTGACAACATATTCAACATATCATTACAACATTGGGCCTATATATGTTTATATGTGTTGTTGGTAAATACTGAGTCGTAAGACACTGTGACAACATATTCAACATATCATTACAACATTAGGCCTATATATGTTTATATATGTTGTTGGTAAATACTGAGTCGTAAGACACTGTGACAACATATTCAACATATCATTACAACATTAGGCCTATATATGTTTATATGTGTTGTTGGTAAATACTGAGTCGTAAGACACTGTGACAACATATTGAACATATCATTACAACATTGGGCCTATACATGTTTATATGTGTTGTTGGTAAATACTGAGTCGTAAGACACTGTGACAACATATTTAACATATCATTACAACATTAGGCCTATATATGTTTGTATATGTTGTTGGTAAATACTGAGTCGTACGACACTGTGACAACATATTCAACATATCATTACAACATTGGGCCTATATATGTTTATATGTGTTGTTGGTAAATACTGAGTCGTAAGACACTGTGACAACATATTCAACATATCATTACAACATTAGGCCTATATATGTTTGTATATGTTGTTGGTAAATAATGAGAAGTAAGACACTGTGACAACATATTCAACATATCATTACAACATTGGGCCTATATATGTTTATATATGTTGTTGGTAAATACTGTGTCGTAAGACACTGTGACAACATATTCAACATATCATTACAACATTGGGCCTATATATGTTTATATGTGTTGTTGGTAAATACTGAGTCGTAAGACACTGTGACAACATATTCAACATATCATTACAACATTGGGCCTATATATGTTTATATGTGTTGTTGTTAAATACTGAGTCGTAAGACACTGTGACAACATATTCAACATATCATTACAACATTAGGCCTATATATGTTTGTATAAGTTTTGGTAAATACTGAGTCGTAAGACACTGTGACAACATATTCAACATATCATTACAACATTAGGCCTATATATGTTTATATGTGTTGTTGGTAAATACTGAGTAGTGAGACGTAAGACACGGTGACAACATATTCAACATATCATTACAACATTAGGCCTATATATGTTTATATATGTTGTTGGTAAATAATGAGAAGTAAGACACTGTGACAACATATTCAACATATCATTACAACATTAGGCCTATATATGTTTGTATATGTTTGTTGGAAAATACTGAGAAGTTAGACACTGTGACAACATATTCAACATATCATTACAACATTAGGCCTATATATGTTTATATATGTTGTTGGTAAATACTGAGTCGTAAGACACTGTGACAACATATTCAACATATCTTTAAAACATTAGGCCTATATATGTTTATATGTATTGTTGGTAAATACTGAGTCGTAAGACACTGTGACAACATATTCAACATATCATTACAACATTAGGCCTATATATGTTTATATGTGTTGTTGGTAAATACTGAGTCGTAAGACACTGTGACAACATATTCAACATATCATTACAACATTAGGCCTATATATGTTTGTATATGTTGTTGGTAAATACTGAGTCGTAAGACACTGTGACAACATATTCAACATATCATTACAACATTAGGCCTATATATGTTTATATGTGTTGTTGGTAAATACTGAGTCGTAAGACACTGTGACAACATATTCAACATATCATTACAACATTAGGCCTATATATGTTTATATATGTTGTTGGTAAATAATGAGAAGTAAGACACTGTGACAACATATTCAACATATCATTACAACATTAGGCCTATATATGTTTATATATGTTGTTGGTAAATACTGAGTCGTAAGACACTGTGACAACATATTCAACATATCATTACAACATTAGGCCTATATATGTTTGTATATGTTTGTTGGAAAATACTGAGAAGTTAGACACTGTGACAACATATTCAACATATCATTACAACATTAGGCCTATATATGTTTGTATATGTTGTTGGTAAATACTGAGTCGTAAGACACTGTGACAACATATTCAACATATCATTACAACATTGGGCCTATATATGTTTATATATGTTTGTTGGAAAATACTGAGAAGTTAGACACTGTGACAACATATTCAACATATCATTACAACATTAGGCCTATATATGTTTATATATGTTGTTGGTAAATACTGAGTCGTAAGACACTGTGACAACATATTCAACATATCATTACAACATTAGGCCTATATATGTTTATATGTATTGTTGGTAAATACTGAGTCGTAAGACACTGTGACAACATATTCAACATATCATTACAACATTAGGCCTATATATGTTTATATGTGTTGTTGGTAAATACTGAGTCGTAAGACACTGTGACAACATATTCAACATATCATTACATCATTAGGCCTATATATGTTTGTATATGTTGTTGGTAAATACTGAGTCGTAAGACACTGTGACAACATATTCAACATATCATTACAACATTAGGCCTATATATGTTTATATGTGTTGTTGGTAAATACTGAGTAGTGAGACGTAAGACACTGTGACAACATATTCAACATATCATTACAACATTAGGCCTATATATGTTTATATATGTTGTTGGTAAATAATGAGAAGTAAGACACTGTGACAACATATTCAACATATCATTACAACATTAGGCCTATATATGTTTATATATGTTGTTGGTAAATACTGAGTCGTAAGACACTGTGACAACATATTCAACATATCATTACAACATTAGGCCTATATATGTTTATATGTATTGTTTGTAAATACTGAGTCGTAAGACACTGTGACAACATATTCAACATATCATTACAACATTAGGCCTATATATGTTTATATGTGTTGTTGGTAAATACTGAGTCGTAAGACACTGTGACAACATATTCAACATATCATTACAACATTAGGCCTATATATGTTTGTATATGTTGTTGGTAAATACTGAGTCGTAAGACACTGTGACAACATATTCAACATATCATTACAACATTAGGCCTATATATGTTTATATGTGTTGTTGGTAAATACTGAGTAGTGAGACGTAAGACACTGTGACAACATATTCAACATATCATTACAACATTAGGCCTATATATGTTTATATATGTTGTTGGTAAATAATGAGAAGTAAGACACTGTGACAACATATTCAACATATCATTACAACATTAGGCCTATATATGTTTATATATGTTGTTGGTAAATACTGAGTCGTAAGACACTGTGACAACATATTCAACATATCATTACAACATTAGGCCTATATATGTTTGTATATGTTTGTTGGAAAATACTGAGAAGTTAGACACTGTGACAACATATTCAACATATCATTACAACATTAGGCCTATATATGTTTGTATATGTTGTTGGTAAATACTGAGTCGTAAGACACTGTGACAACATATTCAACATATCATTACAACATTGGGCCTATATATGTTTATATATGTTTGTTGGAAAATACTGAGAAGTTAGACACTGTGACAACATATTCAACATATCATTACAACATTAGGCCTATATATGTTTATATGTGTTGTTGGTAAATACTGAGTAGTGAGACGTAAGACACTGTGACAACATATTCAACATATCATTACAACATTAGGCCTATATATGTTTATATGTGTTGTTGGTAAATACTGAGAAGAAAGACACTGTGACAACATATTCAACATATCATTACAACATTAGGCCTATATATGTTTATATGTGTTGTTGGTAAATACTGAGTCGTAAGACACTGTGACAACATATTCAACATATCATTACAACATTAGGCCTATATATGTTTGTATATGTTGTTGGTAAATACTGAGTCGTACGACACTGTGACAACATATTCAACATATCATTACAACATTGGGCCTATATATGTTTATATGTGTTGTTGGTAAATACTGAGTCGTAAGACACTGTGACAACATATTCAACATATCATTACAACATTAGGCCTATATATGTTTGTATATGTTGTTGGTAAATACTGAGTCGTACGACACTGTGACAACATATTCAACATATCATTACAACATTGGGCCTATATATGTTTATATGTGTTGTTGGTAAATAATGAGAAGTAAGACACTGTGACAACATATTCAACATATCATTACAACATTGGGCCTATATATGTTTATATATGTTGTTGGTAAATACTGAGTCGTAAGACACTGTGACAACATATTCAACATATCATTACAACATTGGGCCTATATATGTTTATATGTGTTGTTGGTAAATACTGAGTCGTAAGACACTGTGACAACATATTCAACATATCATTACAACATTAGGCCTATATATGTTTATATGTATTGTTGGTAAATACTGAGTCGTAAGACATTGTGACAACATATTCAACATATCATTACAACATTAGGCCTATATATGTTTATATGTGTTGTTGGTAAATACTGAGTCGTAAGACACTGTGACAACATATTCAACATATCATTACAACATTAGGCCTATATATGTTTATATATGTTGTTGGTTAATACTGAGTCGTAAGACACTGTGACAACATATTCAACATATCATTACAACATTAGGCCTATATATGTTTATATGTGTTGTTGGTAAATACTGAGAAGAAAGACACTGTGACAACATATTCAACATATCATTACAACATTAGGCCTATATATGTTTATATGTGTTGTTGGTAAATACTGAGTCGTAAGACACTGTGACAACATATTCAACATATCATTACAACATTAGGCCTATATATGTTTGTATATGTTGTTGGTAAATACTGAGTCGTACGACACTGTGACAACATATTCAACATATCATTACAACATTGGGCCTATATATGTTTATATGTGTTGTTGGTAAATACTGAGTCGTAAGACACTGTGACAACATATTCAACATATCATTACAACATTAGGCCTATATATGTTTGTATATGTTGTTGGTAAATACTGAGTCGTACGACACTGTGACAACATATTCAACATATCATTACAACATTGGGCCTATATATGTTTATATGTGTTGTTGGTAAATACTGAGTCGTAAGACACTGTGACAACATATTCAACATATCATTACAACATTAGGCCTATATATGTTTGTATATGTTGTTGGTAAATAATGAGAAGTAAGACACTGTGACAACATATTCAACATATCATTACAACATTGGGCCTATATATGTTTATATATGTTGTTGGTAAATACTGAGTCGTAAGACACTGTGACAACATATTCAACATATCATTACAACATTGGGCCTATATATGTTTATATGTGTTGTTGGTAAATACTGAGTCGTAAGACACTGTGACAACATATTCAACATATCATTACAACATTAGGCCTATATATGTTTATATGTATTGTTGGTAAATACTGAGTCGTAAGACACTGTGACAACATATTCAACATATCATTACAACATTAGGCCTATATATGTTTATATGTGTTGTTGGTAAATACTGAGTCGTAAGAGACTGTGACAACATATTCAACATATCATTACAACATTAGGCCTATATATGTTTGTATATGTTGTTGGTAAATACTGAGTCGTACGACACTGTGACAACATATTCAACATATCATTACAACATTGGGCCTATATATGTTTATATATGTTTGTTGGAAAATACTGAGAAGTTAGACACTGTGACAACATATTCAACATATCATTACAACATTAGGCCTATATATGTTTATATATGTTGTTGGTAAATACTGAGTCGTAAGACACTGTGACAACATATTCAACATATCATTACAACATTAGGCCTATATATGTTTATATGTATTGTTGGTAAATACTGAGTCGTAAGACACTGTGACAACATATTCAACATATCATTACAACATTAGGCCTATATATGTTTATATGTGTTGTTGGTAAATACTGAGTCGTAAGAGACTGTGACAACATATTCAACATATCATTACAACATTAGGCCTATATATGTTTGTATATGTTGTTGGTAAATACTGAGTCGTACGACACTGTGACAACATATTCAACATATCATTACAACATTGGGCCTATATATGTTTATATGTGTTGTTGGTAAATACTGAGTCGTAAGACACTGTGACAACATATTCAACATATCATTACAACATTAGGCCTATATATGTTTATATATGTTGTTGGTAAATACTGAGTCGTACGACACTGTGACAACATATTCAACATATCATTACAACATTGGGCCTATATATGTTTATATGTGTTGTTGGTAAATACTGAGAAGAAAGACACTGTGACAACATATTCAACATATCATTACAACATTAGGCCTATATATGTTTATATGTCTTGTTGGTAAATACTGAGTCGTAAGACACTGTGACAACATATTTAACATATCATTACAACATTAGGCCTATATATGTTTGTATATGTTGTTGGTAAATACTGAGTCGTACGACACTGTGACAACATATTCAACATATCATTACAACATTAGGCCTATATATGTTTATATGTGTTGTTGGTAAATACTGAGTCGTAAGACACTGTGACAACATATTCAACATATCATTACAACATTAGGCCTATATATGTTTATATATGTTGTTGGTAAATACTGAGTCGTACGACACTGTGACAACATATTCAACATATCATTACAACATTAGGCCTATATATGTTTATATGTGTTGTTGGTAAATACTGAGAAGAAAGACACTGTGACAACATATTCAACATATCATTACAACATTAGGCCTATATATGTTTATATGTGTTGTTGGTAAATACTGAGTCGTAAGACACTGTGACAACATATTTAACATATCATTACAACATTAGGCCTATATATGTTTGTATATGTTGTTGGTAAATACTGAGTCGTACGACACTGTGACAACATATTCAACATATCATTACAACATTGGGCCTATATATGTTTATATGTGTTGTTGGTAAATACTGAGTCGTAAGACACTGTGACAACATATTCAACATATCATTACAACATTGGGCCTATATATGTTTATATATGTTTGTTGGAAAATACTGAGAAGTTAGACACTGTGACAACATATTCAACATATCATTACAACATTAGGCCTATATATGTTTATATATGTTGTTGGTAAATACTGAGTCGTAAGACACTGTGACAACATATTCAACATATCATTACAACATTAGGCCTATATATGTTTATATGTGTTGTTGGTAAATACTGAGTCGTAAGACACTGTGACAACATATTCAACATATCATTACAACATTAGGCCTATATATGTTTATATATGTTGTTGGTAAATACTGAGTCGTAAGACACTGTGACAACATATTCAACATATCATTACAACATTAGGCCTATATATGTTTGTATATGTTGTTGGTAAATACTGAGTCGTACGACACTGTGACAACATATTCAACATATCATTACAACATTAGGCCTATATATGTTTATATATGTTGTTGGTAAATACTGAGTCGTAAGACACTGTGACAACATATTCAACATATCATTACAACATTAGGCCTATATATGTTTGTATATGTTGTTGGTAAATACTGAGTCGTAAGACACTGTGACAATATAATTCAACATATCATTACAACATTGGGCCTATATATGTTTATATATGTTGTTGGTAAATAATGAGAAGTAAGACACTGTGACAACATATTCAACATATCATTACAACATTGGGCCTATATATGTTTATATATGTTGTTGGTAAATACTGAGTAGTGAGACACTGTGACAACATATTCAACATATCATTACAACATTAGGCCTATATATGTTTATATGTGTTGTTGGTAAATACTGAGTCGTAAGACACTGTGACAACATATTCAACATATCATTACAACATTGGGCCTATATATGTTTATATGTGTTGTTGGTAAATACTGAGTCGTAAGACACTGTGACAACATATTCAACATATCATTACAACATTAGGCCTATATATGTTTATATGTGTTGTTGGTAAATAATGAGAAGTAAGACACTGTGACAACATATTCAACATATCATTACAACATTAGGCCTATATATGTTTATATGTGTTGTTGGTAAATAATGAGAAGTAAGACACTGTGACAACATATTCAACATATCATTACAACATTAGGCCTATATATGTTTATATGTGTTGTTGGTAAATACTGAGTCGTAAGAGACTGTGACAACATATTCAACATATCATTACAACATTGGGCCTATATATGTTTATATATGTTGTTGGTAAATACTGTGTAGTGAGACACTGTTACAATATATTCAACATATCATTACAACATTGGGCCTATATATGTTTATATATGTTGTTGGTAAATACTGAGTCGTAAAACGCTGTGACAACATATTCAACATATCATTACAACATTAGGCCTATATATGTTTATATATGTTGTTGGTAAATAATGAGAAGTAAGACACTGTGACAACATATTCAACATATCATTACAACATTGGGCCTATATATGTTTATATATGTTGTTGGTAAATACTGAGTAGTGAGACACTGTGACAACATATTCAACATATCATTACAACATTAGGCCTATATATGTTTATATGTGTTGTTGGTAAATACTGAGTCGTAAGACACTGTGACAACATATTTAACATATCATTACAACATTAGGCCTATATATGTTTGTATATGTTGTTGGTAAATACTGAGTCGTAAGACACTGTGACAACATATTCAACATATCATTACAACATTAGGCCTATATATGTTTATATGTGTTGTTGGTAAATACTGAGTCGTAAGACACTGTGACAACATATTCAACATATCATTACAACATTAGGCCTATATATGTTTATATATGTTGTTGGTAAATACTGAGTCGTACGACACTGTGACAACATATTCAACATATCATTACAACATTGGGCCTATATATGTTTATATGTGTTGTTGGTAAATACTGAGAAGAAAGACACTGTGACAACATATTCAACATATCATTACAACATTAGGCCTATATATGTTTATATGTGTTGTTGGTAAATACTGAGTCGTAAGACACTGTGACAACATATTTAACATATCATTACAACATTAGGCCTATATATGTTTGTATATGTTGTTGGTAAATACTGAGTCGTACGACACTGTGACAACATATTCAACATATCATTACAACATTGGGCCTATATATGTTTATATGTGTTGTTGGTAAATACTGAGTCGTAAGACACTGTGACAACATATTCAACATATCATTACAACATTAGGCCTATATATGTTTATATATGTTGTTGGTAAATAATGAGAAGTAAGACACTGTGACAACATATTCAACATATCATTACAACATTAGGCCTATATATGTTTATATATGTTGTTGGTAAATACTGAGTCGTAAGACACTGTGACAACATATTCAACATATCATTACAACATTAGGCCTATATATGTTTGTATATGTTTGTTGGAAAATACTGAGAAGTTAGACACTGTGACAACATATTCAACATATCATTACAACATTAGGCCTATATATGTTTGTATATGTTGTTGGTAAATACTGAGTCGTAAGACACTGTGACAACATATTCAACATATCATTACAACATTGGGCCTATATATGTTTATATATGTTTGTTGGAAAATACTGAGAAGTTAGACACTGTGACAACATATTCAACATATCATTACAACATTAGGCCTATATATGTTTATATATGTTGTTGGTAAATACTGAGTCGTAAGACACTGTGACAACATATTCAACATATCATTACAACATTAGGCCTATATATGTTTATATGTATTGTTGGTAAATACTGAGTCGTAAGACACTGTGACAACATATTCAACATATCATTACAACATTAGGCCTATATATGTTTATATGTGTTGTTGGTAAATACTGAGTCGTAAGACACTGTGACAACATATTCAACATATCATTACATCATTAGGCCTATATATGTTTGTATATGTTGTTGGTAAATACTGAGTCGTAAGACACTGTGACAACATATTCAACATATCATTACAACATTAGGCCTATATATGTTTATATGTGTTGTTGGTAAATACTGAGTAGTGAGACGTAAGACACTGTGACAACATATTCAACATATCATTACAACATTAGGCCTATATATGTTTATATATGTTGTTGGTAAATAATGAGAAGTAAGACACTGTGACAACATATTCAACATATCATTACAACATTAGGCCTATATATGTTTATATATGTTGTTGGTAAATACTGAGTCGTAAGACACTGTGACAACATATTCAACATATCATTACAACATTAGGCCTATATATGTTTATATGTATTGTTTGTAAATACTGAGTCGTAAGACACTGTGACAACATATTCAACATATCATTACAACATTAGGCCTATATATGTTTATATGTGTTGTTGGTAAATACTGAGTCGTAAGACACTGTGACAACATATTCAACATATCATTACAACATTAGGCCTATATATGTTTGTATATGTTGTTGGTAAATACTGAGTCGTAAGACACTGTGACAACATATTCAACATATCATTACAACATTAGGCCTATATATGTTTATATGTGTTGTTGGTAAATACTGAGTAGTGAGACGTAAGACACTGTGACAACATATTCAACATATCATTACAACATTAGGCCTATATATGTTTATATATGTTGTTGGTAAATAATGAGAAGTAAGACACTGTGACAACATATTCAACATATCATTACAACATTAGGCCTATATATGTTTATATATGTTGTTGGTAAATACTGAGTCGTAAGACACTGTGACAACATATTCAACATATCATTACAACATTAGGCCTATATATGTTTGTATATGTTTGTTGGAAAATACTGAGAAGTTAGACACTGTGACAACATATTCAACATATCATTACAACATTAGGCCTATATATGTTTGTATATGTTGTTGGTAAATACTGAGTCGTAAGACACTGTGACAACATATTCAACATATCATTACAACATTGGGCCTATATATGTTTATATATGTTTGTTGGAAAATACTGAGAAGTTAGACACTGTGACAACATATTCAACATATCATTACAACATTAGGCCTATATATGTTTATATGTGTTGTTGGTAAATACTGAGTAGTGAGACGTAAGACACTGTGACAACATATTCAACATATCATTACAACATTAGGCCTATATATGTTTATATGTGTTGTTGGTAAATACTGAGAAGAAAGACACTGTGACAACATATTCAACATATCATTACAACATTAGGCCTATATATGTTTATATGTGTTGTTGGTAAATACTGAGTCGTAAGACACTGTGACAACATATTCAACATATCATTACAACATTAGGCCTATATATGTTTGTATATGTTGTTGGTAAATACTGAGTCGTACGACACTGTGACAACATATTCAACATATCATTACAACATTGGGCCTATATATGTTTATATGTGTTGTTGGTAAATACTGAGTCGTAAGACACTGTGACAACATATTCAACATATCATTACAACATTAGGCCTATATATGTTTGTATATGTTGTTGGTAAATACTGAGTCGTACGACACTGTGACAACATATTCAACATATCATTACAACATTGGGCCTATATATGTTTATATGTGTTGTTGGTAAATAATGAGAAGTAAGACACTGTGACAACATATTCAACATATCATTACAACATTGGGCCTATATATGTTTATATATGTTGTTGGTAAATACTGAGTCGTAAGACACTGTGACAACATATTCAACATATCATTACAACATTGGGCCTATATATGTTTATATGTGTTGTTGGTAAATACTGAGTCGTAAGACACTGTGACAACATATTCAACATATCATTACAACATTAGGCCTATATATGTTTATATGTATTGTTGGTAAATACTGAGTCGTAAGACATTGTGACAACATATTCAACATATCATTACAACATTAGGCCTATATATGTTTATATGTGTTGTTGGTAAATACTGAGTCGTAAGACACTGTGACAACATATTCAACATATCATTACAACATTAGGCCTATATATGTTTATATATGTTGTTGGTTAATACTGAGTCGTAAGACACTGTGACAACATATTCAACATATCATTACAACATTAGGCCTATATATGTTTATATGTGTTGTTGGTAAATACTGAGAAGAAAGACACTGTGACAACATATTCAACATATCATTACAACATTAGGCCTATATATGTTTATATGTGTTGTTGGTAAATACTGAGTCGTAAGACACTGTGACAACATATTCAACATATCATTACAACATTAGGCCTATATATGTTTGTATATGTTGTTGGTAAATACTGAGTCGTACGACACTGTGACAACATATTCAACATATCATTACAACATTGGGCCTATATATGTTTATATGTGTTGTTGGTAAATACTGAGTCGTAAGACACTGTGACAACATATTCAACATATCATTACAACATTAGGCCTATATATGTTTGTATATGTTGTTGGTAAATACTGAGTCGTACGACACTGTGACAACATATTCAACATATCATTACAACATTGGGCCTATATATGTTTATATGTGTTGTTGGTAAATACTGAGTCGTAAGACACTGTGACAACATATTCAACATATCATTACAACATTAGGCCTATATATGTTTGTATATGTTGTTGGTAAATAATGAGAAGTAAGACACTGTGACAACATATTCAACATATCATTACAACATTGGGCCTATATATGTTTATATATGTTGTTGGTAAATACTGAGTCGTAAGACACTGTGACAACATATTCAACATATCATTACAACATTGGGCCTATATATGTTTATATGTGTTGTTGGTAAATACTGAGTCGTAAGACACTGTGACAACATATTCAACATATCATTACAACATTAGGCCTATATATGTTTATATGTATTGTTGGTAAATACTGAGTCGTAAGACACTGTGACAACATATTCAACATATCATTACAACATTAGGCCTATATATGTTTATATGTGTTGTTGGTAAATACTGAGTCGTAAGAGACTGTGACAACATATTCAACATATCATTACAACATTAGGCCTATATATGTTTGTATATGTTGTTGGTAAATACTGAGTCGTACGACACTGTGACAACATATTCAACATATCATTACAACATTGGGCCTATATATGTTTATATATGTTTGTTGGAAAATACTGAGAAGTTAGACACTGTGACAACATATTCAACATATCATTACAACATTAGGCCTATATATGTTTATATATGTTGTTGGTAAATACTGAGTCGTAAGACACTGTGACAACATATTCAACATATCATTACAACATTAGGCCTATATATGTTTATATGTATTGTTGGTAAATACTGAGTCGTAAGACACTGTGACAACATATTCAACATATCATTACAACATTAGGCCTATATATGTTTATATGTGTTGTTGGTAAATACTGAGTCGTAAGAGACTGTGACAACATATTCAACATATCATTACAACATTAGGCCTATATATGTTTGTATATGTTGTTGGTAAATACTGAGTCGTACGACACTGTGACAACATATTCAACATATCATTACAACATTGGGCCTATATATGTTTATATGTGTTGTTGGTAAATACTGAGTCGTAAGACACTGTGACAACATATTCAACATATCATTACAACATTAGGCCTATATATGTTTATATATGTTGTTGGTAAATACTGAGTCGTACGACACTGTGACAACATATTCAACATATCATTACAACATTGGGCCTATATATGTTTATATGTGTTGTTGGTAAATACTGAGAAGAAAGACACTGTGACAACATATTCAACATATCATTACAACATTAGGCCTATATATGTTTATATGTCTTGTTGGTAAATACTGAGTCGTAAGACACTGTGACAACATATTTAACATATCATTACAACATTAGGCCTATATATGTTTGTATATGTTGTTGGTAAATACTGAGTCGTACGACACTGTGACAACATATTCAACATATCATTACAACATTAGGCCTATATATGTTTATATGTGTTGTTGGTAAATACTGAGTCGTAAGACACTGTGACAACATATTCAACATATCATTACAACATTAGGCCTATATATGTTTATATATGTTGTTGGTAAATACTGAGTCGTACGACACTGTGACAACATATTCAACATATCATTACAACATTGGGCCTATATATGTTTATATGTGTTGTTGGTAAATACTGAGAAGAAAGACACTGTGACAACATATTCAACATATCATTACAACATTAGGCCTATATATGTTTATATGTGTTGTTGGTAAATACTGAGTCGTAAGACACTGTGACAACATATTTAACATATCATTACAACATTAGGCCTATATATGTTTGTATATGTTGTTGGTAAATACTGAGTCGTACGACACTGTGACAACATATTCAACATATCATTACAACATTGGGCCTATATATGTTTATATGTGTTGTTGGTAAATACTGAGTCGTAAGACACTGTGACAACATATTTAACATATCATTACAACATTGGGCCTATATATGTTTATATATGTTTGTTGGAAAATACTGAGAAGTTAGACACTGTGACAACATATTCAACATATCATTACAACATTAGGCCTATATATGTTTATATATGTTGTTGGTAAATACTGAGTCGTAAGACACTGTGACAACATATTCAACATATCATTACAACATTAGGCCTATATATGTTTATATGTGTTGTTGGTAAATACTGAGTCGTAAGACACTGTGACAACATATTCAACATATCATTACAACATTAGGCCTATATATGTTTATATATGTTGTTGGTAAATACTGAGTCGTAAGACACTGTGACAACATATTCAACATATCATTACAACATTAGGCCTATATATGTTTGTATATGTTGTTGGTAAATACTGAGTCGTACGACACTGTGACAACATATTCAACATATCATTACAACATTAGGCCTATATATGTTTATATATGTTGTTGGTAAATACTGAGTCGTAAGACACTGTGACAACATATTCAACATATCATTACAACATTAGGCCTATATATGTTTGTATATGTTGTTGGTAAATACTGAGTCGTAAGACACTGTGACAATATAATTCAACATATCATTACAACATTGGGCCTATATATGTTTATATATGTTGTTGGTAAATAATGAGAAGTAAGACACTGTGACAACATATTCAACATATCATTACAACATTGGGCCTATATATGTTTATATATGTTGTTGGTAAATACTGAGTAGTGAGACACTGTGACAACATATTCAACATATCATTACAACATTAGGCCTATATATGTTTATATGTGTTGTTGGTAAATACTGAGTCGTAAGACACTGTGACAACATATTCAACATATCATTACAACATTGGGCCTATATATGTTTATATGTGTTGTTGGTAAATACTGAGTCGTAAGACACTGTGACAACATATTCAACATATCATTACAACATTAGGCCTATATATGTTTATATGTGTTGTTGGTAAATAATGAGAAGTAAGACACTGTGACAACATATTCAACATATCATTACAACATTAGGCCTATATATGTTTATATGTGTTGTTGGTAAATAATGAGAAGTAAGACACTGTGACAACATATTCAACATATCATTACAACATTAGGCCTATATATGTTTATATGTGTTGTTGGTAAATACTGAGTCGTAAGAGACTGTGACAACATATTCAACATATCATTACAACATTGGGCCTATATATGTTTATATATGTTGTTGGTAAATACTGTGTAGTGAGACACTGTTACAATATATTCAACATATCATTACAACATTGGGCCTATATATGTTTATATATGTTGTTGGTAAATACTGAGTCGTAAAACGCTGTGACAACATATTCAACATATCATTACAACATTGGGCCTATATATGTTTATATATGTTGTTGGTAAATAATGAGAAGTAAGACACTGTGACAACATATTCAACATATCATTACAACATTGGGCCTATATATGTTTATATATGTTGTTGGTAAATACTGAGTAGTGAGACACTGTGACAACATATTCAACATATCATTACAACATTAGGCCTATATATGTTTATATGTGTTGTTGGTAAATACTGAGTCGTAAGACAATGTGACAACATATTCAACATATCATTAGAACATTAGGCCTATATATGTTTATATGTGTTGTTGGTAAATACTGAGTCGTAAGACACTGTGACAACATATTCAACATATCATTACAATATTAGGCCTATATATGTTTGTATATGTTGTTGGTAAATACTGAGTCGTAAGACACTGTGACAACATATTCAACATATCATTACAACATTAGGCCTATATATGTTTATATATGTTGTTGGTAAATACTGAGTCGTAAGACACTGTGACAACATATTCAACATATCATTACAACATTAGGCCTATATATGTTTATATGTGTTGTTGGTAAATACTGAGTCGTAAGACACTGTGACAACATATTTAACATATCATTACAACATTAGGCCTATATATGTTTGTATATGTTGTTGGTAAATACTGAGTCGTAAGACACTGTGACAACATATTCAACATATCATTACAACATTAGGCCTATATATGTTTATATGTGTTGTTGGTAAATACTGAGTCGTAAGACACTGTGACAACATATTCAACATATCATTACAACATTAGGCCTATATATGTTTATATATGTTGTTGGTAAATACTGAGTCGTACGACACTGTGACAACATATTCAACATATCATTACAACATTGGGCCTATATATGTTTATATGTGTTGTTGGTAAATACTGAGAAGAAAGACACTGTGACAACATATTCAACATATCATTACAACATTAGGCCTATATATGTTTATATGTGTTGTTGGTAAATACTGAGTCGTAAGACACTGTGACAACATATTTAACATATCATTACAACATTAGGCCTATATATGTTTGTATATGTTGTTGGTAAATACTGAGTCGTACGACACTGTGACAACATATTCAACATATCATTACAACATTGGGCCTATATATGTTTATATGTGTTGTTGGTAAATACTGAGTCGTAAGACACTGTGACAACATATTCAACATATCATTACAACATTAGGCCTATATATGTTTGTATATGTTGTTGGTAAATACTGAGTCGTACGACACTGTGACAACATATTCAACATATCATTACAACATTGGGCCTATATATGTTTATATGTGTTGTTGGTAAATACTGAGTCGTAAGACACTGTGACAACATATTTAACATATCATTACAACATTGGGCCTATATATGTTTATATATGTTTGTTGGAAAATACTGAGAAGTTAGACACTGTGACAACATATTCAACATATCATTACAACATTAGGCCTATATATGTTTATATGTGTTGTTGGTAAATACTGAGTCGTAAGACACTGTGACAACATATTCAACATATCATTACAACATTAGGCCTATATATGTTTATATGTGTTGTTGGTAAATACTGAGTCGTAAGACACTGTGACAACATATTCAACATATCATTACAACATTAGGCCTATATATGTTTATATATGTTGTTGGTAAATACTGAGTCGTAAGACACTGTGACAACATATTCAACATATCATTACAACATTAGGCCTATATATGTTTGTATATGTTGTTGGTAAATACTGAGTCGTACGACACTGTGACAACATATTCAACATATCATTACAACATTAGGCCTATATATGTTTATATGTGTTGTTGGTAAATACTGAGTCGTAAGACACTGTGACAACATATTCAACATATCATTACAACATTAGGCCTATATATGTTTGTATATGTTGTTGGTAAATACTGAGTCGTAAGACACTGTGACAATATAATTCAACATATCATTACAACATTGGGCCTATATATGTTTATATATGTTGTTGGTAAATAATGAGAAGTAAGACACTGTGACAACATATTCAACATATCATTACAACATTGGGCCTATATATGTTTATATATGTTGTTGGTAAATACTGAGTAGTGAGACACTGTGACAACATATTCAACATATCATTACAACATTAGGCCTATATATGTTTATATGTGTTGTTGGTAAATACTGAGTCGTAAGACACTGTGACAACATATTCAACATATCATTACAACATTGGGCCTATATATGTTTATATGTGTTGTTGGTAAATACTGAGTCGTAAGACACTGTGACAACATATTCAACATATCATTACAACATTAGGCCTATATATGTTTATATGTGTTGTTGGTAAATAATGAGAAGTAAGACACTGTGACAACATATTCAACATATCATTACAACATTAGGCCTATATATGTTTATATGTGTTGTTGGTAAATACTGAGTCGTTAGAGACTGTGACAACATATTCAACATATCATTACAACATTGGGCCTATATATGTTTATATATGTTGTTGGTAAATACTGTGTAGTGAGACACTGTGACAATATATTCAACATATCATTACAACATTGGGCCTATATATGTTTATATATGTTGTTGGTAAATACTGAGTCGTAAAACGCTGTGACAACATATTCAACATATCATTACAACATTAGGCCTATATATGTTTGTATATGTTGTTGGTAAATACTGAGTCGTAAGACACTGTGACAACATATTCAACATATCATTACAACATTGGGCCTATATATGTTTATATATGTTGTTGGTAAATAATGAGAAGTAAGACACTGTGACAACATATTCAACATATCATTACAACATTAGGCCTATATATGTTTATATGTGTTGTTGGTAAATACTGAGTCGTAAGAGACTGTGACAACATATTCAACATATCATTACAACATTGGGCCTATATATGTTTATATATGTTGTTGGTAAATACTGTGTAGTGAGACACTGTTACAATATATTCAACATATCATTACAACATTGGGCCTATATATGTTTATATATGTTGTTGGTAAATACTGAGTCGTAAAACGCTGTGACAACATATTCAACATATCATTACAACATTAGGCCTATATATGTTTATATATGTTGTTGGTAAATAATGAGAAGTAAGACACTGTGACAACATATTCAACATATCATTACAACATTGGGCCTATATATGTTTATATATGTTGTTGGTAAATACTGAGTAGTGAGACACTGTGACAACATATTCAACATATCATTACAACATTAGGCCTATATATGTTTATATGTGTTGTTGGTAAATACTGAGTCGTAAGACAATGTGACAACATATTCAACATATCATTAGAACATTAGGCCTATATATGTTTATATGTGTTGTTGGTAAATACTGAGTCGTAAGACACTGTGACAACATATTCAACATATCATTACAATATTAGGCCTATATATGTTTGTATATGTTGTTGGTAAATACTGAGTCGTAAGACACTGTGACAACATATTCAACATATCATTACAACATTAGGCCTATATATGTTTATATATGTTGTTGGTAAATACTGAGTCGTAAGACACTGTGACAACATATTCAACATATCATTACAACATTAGGCCTATATATGTTTATATGTGTTGTTGGTAAATACTGAGTCGTAAGACACTGTGACAACATATTTAACATATCATTACAACATTAGGCCTATATATGTTTGTATATGTTGTTGGTAAATACTGAGTCGTAAGACACTGTGACAACATATTCAACATATCATTACAACATTAGGCCTATATATGTTTATATGTGTTGTTGGTAAATACTGAGTCGTAAGACACTGTGACAACATATTCAACATATCATTACAACATTAGGCCTATATATGTTTATATATGTTGTTGGTAAATACTGAGTCGTACGACACTGTGACAACATATTCAACATATCATTACAACATTGGGCCTATATATGTTTATATGTGTTGTTGGTAAATACTGAGAAGAAAGACACTGTGACAACATATTCAACATATCATTACAACATTAGGCCTATATATGTTTATATGTGTTGTTGGTAAATACTGAGTCGTAAGACACTGTGACAACATATTTAACATATCATTACAACATTAGGCCTATATATGTTTGTATATGTTGTTGGTAAATACTGAGTCGTACGACACTGTGACAACATATTCAACATATCATTACAACATTGGGCCTATATATGTTTATATGTGTTGTTGGTAAATACTGAGTCGTAAGACACTGTGGCAACATATTCAACATATCATTACAACATTAGGCCTATATATGTTTGTATATGTTGTTGGTAAATACTGAGTCGTACGACACTGTGACAACATATTCAACATATCATTACAACATTGGGCCTATATATGTTTATATGTGTTGTTGGTAAATACTGAGTCGTAAGACACTGTGACAACATATTTAACATATCATTACAACATTGGGCCTATATATGTTTATATATGTTTGTTGGAAAATACTGAGAAGTTAGACACTGTGACAACATATTCAACATATCATTACAACATTAGGCCTATATATGTTTATATATGTTGTTGGTAAATACTGAGTCGTAAGACACTGTGACAACATATTCAACATATCATTACAACATTAGGCCTATATATGTTTATATGTGTTGTTGGTAAATACTGAGTCGTAAGACACTGTGACAACATATTCAACATATCATTACAACATTAGGCCTATATATGTTTATATATGTTGTTGGTAAATACTGAGTCGTAAGACACTGTGACAACATATTCAACATATCATTACAACATTAGGCCTATATATGTTTGTATATGTTGTTGGTAAATACTGAGTCGTACGACACTGTGACAACATATTCAACATATCATTACAACATTAGGCCTATATATGTTTATATGTGTTGTTGGTAAATACTGAGTCGTAAGACACTGTGACAACATATTCAACATATCATTACAACATTAGGCCTATATATGTTTGTATATGTTGTTGGTAAATACTGAGTCGTAAGACACTGTGACAATATAATTCAACATATCATTACAACATTGGGCCTATATATGTTTATATATGTTGTTGGTAAATAATGAGAAGTAAGACACTGTGACAACATATTCAACATATCATTACAACATTGGGCCTATATATGTTTATATATGTTGTTGGTAAATACTGAGTAGTGAGACACTGTGACAACATATTCAACATATCATTACAACATTAGGCCTATATATGTTTATATGTGTTGTTGGTAAATACTGAGTCGTAAGACACTGTGACAACATATTCAACATATCATTACAACATTGGGCCTATATATGTTTATATGTGTTGTTGGTAAATACTGAGTCGTAAGACACTGTGACAACATATTCAACATATCATTACAACATTAGGCCTATATATGTTTATATGTGTTGTTGGTAAATAATGAGAAGTAAGACACTGTGACAACATATTCAACATATCATTACAACATTAGGCCTATATATGTTTATATGTGTTGTTGGTAAATACTGAGTCGTTAGAGACTGTGACAACATATTCAACATATCATTACAACATTGGGCCTATATATGTTTATATATGTTGTTGGTAAATACTGTGTAGTGAGACACTGTGACAATATATTCAACATATCATTACAACATTGGGCCTATATATGTTTATATATGTTGTTGGTAAATACTGAGTCGTAAAACGCTGTGACAACATATTCAACATATCATTACAACATTAGGCCTATATATGTTTGTATATGTTGTTGGTAAATACTGAGTCGTAAGACACTGTGACAACATATTCAACATATCATTACAACATTGGGCCTATATATGTTTATATATGTTGTTGGTAAATAATGAGAAGTAAGACACTGTGACAACATATTCAACATATCATTACAACATTAGGCCTATATATGTTTATATGTGTTGTTGGTAAATACTGAGTCGTAAGAGACTGTGACAACATATTCAACATATCATTACAACATTGGGCCTATATATGTTTATATATGTTGTTGGTAAATACTGAGTAGTGAGACACTGTGACAACATATTCAACATATCATTACAACATTAGGCCTATATATGTTAATATATGTTGTTGGTAAATACTGAGTCGTAAGACGCTGTGACAACATATTCAACATATCATTACAACATTAGGCCTATATATGTTTGTATATGTTGTTGGTAAATACTGAGAAGTAAGACACTGTGACAACATATTCAACATATCATTACAACATTGGGCCTATATATGTTTATATATGTTGTTGGTAAATACTGAGTAGTGAGACACTGTGACAACATATTCAACATATCATTACAACATTAGGCCTATATATGTTTATATGTGTTGTTGGTAAATACTGAGTCGTAAGACACTGTGACAACATATTCAACATATCATTACAACATTAGGCCTATATATGTTTATATGTGTTGTTGGTAAATAATGAGAAGTAAGACACTGTGACAACATATTCAACATATCATTACAACATTAGGCCTATATATGTTTATATGTGTTGTTGGTAAATAATGAGAAGTAAGACACTGTGACAACATATTCAACATATCATTACAACATTAGGCCTATATATGTTTATATGTGTTGTTGGTAAATACTGAGTCGTAAGAGACTGTGACAACATATTCAACATATCATTACAACATTGGGCCTATATATGTTTATATATGTTGTTGGTAAATACTGAGTAGTGAGACACTGTGACAACATATTCAACATATCATTACAACATTAGGCCTATATATGTTTATATGTGTTGTTGGTAAATACTGAGTCGTAAGACACTGTGACAACATATTCAACATATCATTAGAACATTAGGCCTATATATGTTTATATATGTTGTTGGTAAATACTGAGTCGTAAGACACTGTGACAACATATTCAACATATCATTACAACATTAGGCCTATATATGTTTGTATATGTTGTTGGTAAATACTGAGTCGTAAGACACTGTGACAACATATTCAACATATCATTACAACATTAGGCCTATATATGTTTATATATGTTGTTGGTAAATAATGAGAAGTAAGACACTGTGACAACATATTCAACATATCATTACAACATTAGGCCTATATATGTTTATATGTGTTGTTGGTAAATACTGAGTCGTAAGACACTGTGACAACATATTCAACATATCATTACAACATTGGGCCTATATATGTTTATATATGTTGTTGGTAAATACTGAGTAGTGAGACACTGTGACAACATATTCAACATATCATTACAACATTGGGCCTATATATGTTTATATATGTTGTTGGTAAATACTGAGTCGTAAGACGCTGTGACAACATATTCAACATATCATTACAACATTAGGCCTATATATGTTTATATATGTTGTTGGTAAATAATGAGAAGTAAGACACTGTGACAACATATTCAACATATCATTACAACATTGGGCCTATATATGTTTATATATGTTGTTGGTAAATACTGAGTAGTGAGACACTGTGACAACATATTCAACATATCATTACAACATTAGGCCTATATATGTTTATATGTGTTGTTGGTAAATACTGAGTCGTAAGACACTGTGACAACATATTCAACATATCATTACAACATTAGGCCTATATATGTTTATATGTGTTGTTGGTAAATAATGAGAAGTAAGACACTGTGACAACATATTCAACATATCATTACAACATTAGGCCTATATATGTTTATATGTGTTGTTGGTAAATACTGAGTCGTAAGACACTGTGACAACATATTCAACATATCATTACAACATTGGGCCTATATATGTTTATATATGTTGTTGGTAAATACTGAGTAGTGAGACACTGTGACAATATATTCAACATATCATTACAACATTGGGCCTACATATGTTTGTATATGTTGTTGGTAAATAATGAGTCGTAAGACACTGTGACAACATATTCAACATATCATTACAACATTGGGCCTATATATGTTTTTATGTGTTGTTCGTAAATACTGAGTCGTAAGACACTGTGACAACATATTCAACATATCATTACAACATTGGTCCTATATATGTTTATATATGTTGTTGGTAAATACTGAGTCGTAAGACACTGTGACAATATAATTCAACATATCATTACAACATTAGGCCTATATATGTTTATATATGTTGTTGGTAAATACTGAGTCGTAAGACACTGTGACAACATATTCAACATATCATTACAACATTGGGCCTATATATGTTTATATATGTTGTTGGTAAATACTGAGTAGTGAGACACTGTGACAACATATTCAACATATCATTACAACATTAGGCCTATATATGTTTATATATGTTGTTGGTAAATACTGAGTCGTAAGACACTGTGACAACATATTCAACATATCATTACAACATTAGGCCTATATATGTTTATATGTGTTGTTGGTAAATACTGAGTCGTAAGACACTGTGACAACATATTCAACATATCATTACAACATTACGCCTATATATGTTTATATATGTTGTTGGTTAATACTGAGTCGTAAGACACTGTGACAACATATTCAACATATCATTACAACATTAGGCCTATATATGTTTATATGTGTTGTTGGTAAATACTGAGAAGAAAGACACTGTGACAACATATTCAACATATCATTACAACATTAGGCCTATATATGTTTATATGTGTTGTTGGTAAATACTGAGTCGTAAGACACTGTGCCAACATATTCAACATATCATTACAACATTAGGCCTATATATGTTTGTATATGTTGTTGGTAAATACTGAGTCGTACGACACTGTGACAACATATTCAACATATCATTACAACATTGGGCCTATATATGTTTATATGTGTTGTTGGTAAATACTGAGTCGTAAGACACTGTGACAACATATTCAACATATCATTACAACATTAGGCCTATATATGTTTGTATATGTTGTTGGTAAATAATGAGAAGTAAGACACTGTGACAACATATTCAACATATCATTACAACATTGGGCCTATATATGTTTATATATGTTGTTGGTAAATACTGTGTCGTAAGACACTGTGACAACATATTCAACATATCATTACAACATTGGGCCTATATATGTTTATATGTGTTGTTGGTAAATACTGAGTCGTAAGACACTGTGACAACATATTCAACATATCATTACAACATTGGGCCTATATATGTTTATATATGTTTGTTGGAAAATACTGAGAAGTTAGACACTGTGACAACATATTCAACATATCATTACAACATTAGGCCTATATATGTTTATATATGTTGTTGGTAAATACTGAGTCGTAAGACACTGTGACAACATATTCAACATATCATTACAACATTAGGCCTATATATGTTTATATGTATTGTTGGTAAATACTGAGTCGTAAGACACTGTGACAACATATTCAACATATCATTACAACATTAGGCCTATATATGTTTATATGTGTTGTTGGTAAATACTGAGTCGTAAGAGACTGTGACAACATATTCAACATATCATTACAACATTGGGCCTATATATGTTTGTATATGTTGTTGGTAAATACTGAGTCGTACGACACTGTGACAACATATTCAACATATCATTACAACATTGGGCCTATATATGTTTATATGTGTTGTTGGTAAATACTGAGTCGTAAGACACTGTGACAACATATTCAACATATCATTACAACATTAGGCCTATATATGTTTATATATGTTGTTGGTAAATACTGAGTCGTACGACACTGTGACAACATATTCAACATATCATTACAACATTGGGCCTATATATGTTTATATGTGTTGTTGGTAATTACTGAGAAGAAAGACACTGTGACAACATATTCAACATATCATTACAACATTAGGCCTATATATGTTTATATGTGTTGTTGGTAAATACTGAGTCGTAAGACACTGTGACAACATATTTAACATATCATTACAACATTAGGCCTATATATGTTTGTATATGTTGTTGGTAAATACTGAGTCGTACGACACTGTGACAACATATTCAACATATCATTACAACATTGGGCCTATATATGTTTATATGTGTTGTTGGTAAATACTGAGTCGTAAGACACTGTGACAACATATTCAACATATCATTACAACATTAGGCCTATATATGTTTGTATATGTTGTTGGTAAATACTGAGTCGTACGACACTGTGACAACATATTCAACATATCATTACAACATTGGGCCTATATATGTTTATATGTGTTGTTGGTAAATACTGAGTCGTAAGACACTGTGACAACATATTTAACATATCATTACAACATTGGGCCTATATATGTTTATATATGTTTGTTGGAAAATACTGAGAAGTTAGACACTGTGACAACATATTCAACATATCATTACAACATTAGGCCTATATATGTTTATATATGTTGTTGGTAAATACTGAGTCGTAAGACACTGTGACAACATATTCAACATATCATTACAACATTAGGCCTATATATGTTTATATGTGTTGTTGGTAAATACTGAGTCGTAAGACACTGTGACAACATATTCAACATATCATTACAACATTAGGCCTATATATGTTTATATATGTTGTTGGTAAATACTGAGTCGTAAGACACTGTGACAACATATTCAACATATCATTACAACATTAGGCCTATATATGTTTGTATATGTTGTTGGTAAATACTGAGTCGTACGACACTGTGACAACATATTCAACATATCATTACAACATTGGGCCTATATATGTTTATATGTGTTGTTGGTAAATACTGAGTCGTAAGAGACTGTGACAACATATTCAACATATCATTACAACATTAGGCCTATATATGTTTATATGTATTGTTGGTAAATACTGAGTCGTAAGACACTGTGACAACATATTCAACATATCATTACAACATTAGGCCTATATATGTTTATATGTGTTGTTGGTAAATACTGAGTCGTAAGAGACTGTGACAACATATTCAACATATCATTACAACATTAGGCCTATATATGTTTGTATATGTTGTTGGTAAATACTGAGTCGTACGACACTGTGACAACATATTCAACATATCATTACAACATTGGGCCTATATATGTTTATATGTATTGTTGGTAAATACTGAGTCGTAAGACACTGTGACAACATATTCAACATATCATTACAACATTAGGCCTATATATGTTTATATATGTTGTTGGTAAATACTGAGTCGTACGACACTGTGACAACATATTCAACATATCATTACAACATTGGGCCTATATATGTTTATATGTGTTGTTGGTAAATACTGAGAAGAAAGACACTGTGACAACATATTCAACATATCATTACAACATTAGGCCTATATATGTTTATATGTGTTGTTGGTAAATACTGAGTCGTAAGACACTGTGACAACATATTTAACATATCATTACAACATTAGGCCTATATATGTTTGTATATGTTGTTGGTAAATACTGAGTCGTACGACACTGTGACAACATATTCAACATATCATTACAACATTGGGCCTATATATGTTTATATATGTTGTTGGTAAATACTGAGTCGTACGACACTGTGACAACATATTCAACATATCATTACAACATTAGGCCTATATATGTTTGTATATGTTGTTGGTAAATACTGAGTCGTACGACACTGTGACAACATATTCAACATATCATTACAACATTGGGCCTATATATGTTTATATGTGTTGTTGGTAAATACTGAGTCGTAAGACACTGTGACAACATATTCAACATATCATTACAACATTGGGCCTATATATGTTTATATATGTTTGTTGGAAAATACTGAGAAGTTAGACACTGTGACAACATATTCAACATATCATTACAACATTAGGCCTATATATGTTTATATATGTTGTTGGTAAATACTGAGTCGTAAGACACTGTGACAACATATTCAACATATCATTACAACATTAGGCCTATATATGTTTATATGTGTTGTTGGTAAATACTGAGTCGTAAGACACTGTGACAACATATTCAACATATCATTACAACATTAGGCCTATATATGTTTATATATGTTGTTGGTAAATACTGAGTCGTAAGACACTGTGACAACATATTCAACATATCATTACAACATTAGGCCTATATATGTTTGTATATGTTGTTGGTAAATACTGAGTCGTACGACACTGTGACAACATATTCAACATATCATTACAACATTGGGCCTATATATGTTTATATGTGTTGTTGGTAAATACTGAGTCGTAAGACACTGTGACAACATATTCAACATATCATTACAACATTAGGCCTATATATGTTTATATATGTTGTTGGTAAATACTGAGTCGTAAGACACTGTGACAATATAATTCAACATATCATTACAACATTGGGCCTATATATGTTTATATATGTTGTTGGTAAATAATGAGAAGTAAGACACTGTGACAACATATTCAACATATCATTACAACATTGGGCCTATATATGTTTATATATGTTGTTGGTAAATACTGAGTAGTGAGACACTGTGACAACATATTCAACATATCATTACAACATTAGGCCTATATATGTTTATATGTGTTGTTGGTAAATACTGAGTCGTAAGACACTGTGACAACATATTCAACATATCATTACAACATTGGGCCTATATATGTTTATATGTGTTGTTGGTAAATACTGAGTCGTAAGACACTGTGACAACATATTCAACATATCATTACAACATTAGGCCTATATATGTTTATATGTGTTGTTGGTAAATACTGAGAAGAAAGACACTGTGACAACATATTCAACATATCATTACAACATTAGGCCTATATATGTTTATATGTGTTGTTGGTAAATACTGAGTCGTAAGACACTGTGCCAACATATTCAACATATCATTACAACATTAGGCCTATATATGTTTGTATATGTTGTTGGTAAATACTGAGTCGTACGACACTGTGACAACATATTCAACATATCATTACAACATTGGGCCTATATATGTTTATATGTGTTGTTGGTAAATACTGAGTCGTAAGACACTGTGACAACATATTCAACATATCATTACAACATTACGCCTATATATGTTTATATATGTTGTTGGTTAATACTGAGTCGTAAGACACTGTGACAACATATTCAACATATCATTACAACATTAGGCCTATATATGTTTATATGTGTTGTTGGTAAATACTGAGAAGAAAGACACTGTGACAACATATTCAACATATCATTACAACATTAGGCCTATATATGTTTATATGTGTTGTTGGTAAATACTGAGTCGTAAGACACTGTGCCAACATATTCAACATATCATTACAACATTAGGCCTATATATGTTTGTATATGTTGTTGGTAAATACTGAGTCGTACGACACTGTGACAACATATTCAACATATCATTACAACATTGGGCCTATATATGTTTATATGTGTTGTTGGTAAATACTGAGTCGTAAGACACTGTGACAACATATTCAACATATCATTACAACATTAGGCCTATATATGTTTGTATATGTTGTTGGTAAATACTGAGTCGTACGACACTGTGACAACATATTCAACATATCATTACAACATTGGGCCTATATATGTTTATATGTGTTGTTGGTAAATACTGAGTCGTAAGACACTGTGACAACATATTCAACATATCATTACAACATTAGGCCTATATATGTTTGTATATGTTGTTGGTAAATAATGAGAAGTAAGACACTGTGACAACATATTCAACATATCATTACAACATTGGGCCTATATATGTTTATATATGTTGTTGGTAAATACTGTGTCGTAAGACACTGTGACAACATATTCAACATATCATTACAACATTGGGCCTATATATGTTTATATGTGTTGTTGGTAAATACTGAGTCGTAAGACACTGTGACAACATATTCAACATATCATTACAACATTGGGCCTATATATGTTTATATATGTTTGTTGGAAAATACTGAGAAGTTAGACACTGTGACAACATATTCAACATATCATTACAACATTAGGCCTATATATGTTTATATATGTTGTTGGTAAATACTGAGTCGTAAGACACTGTGACAACATATTCAACATATCATTACAACATTAGGCCTATATATGTTTATATGTATTGTTGGTAAATACTGAGTCGTAAGACACTGTGACAACATATTCAACATATCATTACAACATTAGGCCTATATATGTTTATATGTGTTGTTGGTAAATACTGAGTCGTAAGAGACTGTGACAACATATTCAACATATCATTACAACATTGGGCCTATATATGTTTGTATATGTTGTTGGTAAATACTGAGTCGTACGACACTGTGACAACATATTCAACATATCATTACAACATTGGGCCTATATATGTTTATATGTGTTGTTGGTAAATACTGAGTCGTAAGACACTGTGACAACATATTCAACATATCATTACAACATTAGGCCTATATATGTTTATATATGTTGTTGGTAAATACTGAGTCGTACGACACTGTGACAACATATTCAACATATCATTACAACATTGGGCCTATATATGTTTATATGTGTTGTTGGTAATTACTGAGAAGAAAGACACTGTGACAACATATTCAACATATCATTACAACATTAGGCCTATATATGTTTATATGTGTTGTTGGTAAATACTGAGTCGTAAGACACTGTGACAACATATTTAACATATCATTACAACATTAGGCCTATATATGTTTGTATATGTTGTTGGTAAATACTGAGTCGTACGACACTGTGACAACATATTCAACATATCATTACAACATTGGGCCTATATATGTTTATATGTGTTGTTGGTAAATACTGAGTCGTAAGACACTGTGACAACATATTCAACATATCATTACAACATTAGGCCTATATATGTTTGTATATGTTGTTGGTAAATACTGAGTCGTACGACACTGTGACAACATATTCAACATATCATTACAACATTGGGCCTATATATGTTTATATGTGTTGTTGGTAAATACTGAGTCGTAAGACACTGTGACAACATATTTAACATATCATTACAACATTGGGCCTATATATGTTTATATATGTTTGTTGGAAAATACTGAGAAGTTAGACACTGTGACAACATATTCAACATATCATTACAACATTAGGCCTATATATGTTTATATATGTTGTTGGTAAATACTGAGTCGTAAGACACTGTGACAACATATTCAACATATCATTACAACATTAGGCCTATATATGTTTATATGTGTTGTTGGTAAATACTGAGTCGTAAGACACTGTGACAACATATTCAACATATCATTACAACATTAGGCCTATATATGTTTATATATGTTGTTGGTAAATACTGAGTCGTAAGACACTGTGACAACATATTCAACATATCATTACAACATTAGGCCTATATATGTTTGTATATGTTGTTGGTAAATACTGAGTCGTACGACACTGTGACAACATATTCAACATATCATTACAACATTGGGCCTATATATGTTTATATGTGTTGTTGGTAAATACTGAGTCGTAAGAGACTGTGACAACATATTCAACATATCATTACAACATTAGGCCTATATATGTTTATATGTATTGTTGGTAAATACTGAGTCGTAAGACACTGTGACAACATATTCAACATATCATTACAACATTAGGCCTATATATGTTTATATGTGTTGTTGGTAAATACTGAGTCGTAAGAGACTGTGACAACATATTCAACATATCATTACAACATTAGGCCTATATATGTTTGTATATGTTGTTGGTAAATACTGAGTCGTACGACACTGTGACAACATATTCAACATATCATTACAACATTGGGCCTATATATGTTTATATGTATTGTTGGTAAATACTGAGTCGTAAGACACTGTGACAACATATTCAACATATCATTACAACATTAGGCCTATATATGTTTATATATGTTGTTGGTAAATACTGAGTCGTACGACACTGTGACAACATATTCAACATATCATTACAACATTGGGCCTATATATGTTTATATGTGTTGTTGGTAAATACTGAGAAGAAAGACACTGTGACAACATATTCAACATATCATTACAACATTAGGCCTATATATGTTTATATGTGTTGTTGGTAAATACTGAGTCGTAAGACACTGTGACAACATATTTAACATATCATTACAACATTAGGCCTATATATGTTTGTATATGTTGTTGGTAAATACTGAGTCGTACGACACTGTGACAACATATTCAACATATCATTACAACATTGGGCCTATATATGTTTATATGTGTTGTTGGTAAATACTGAGTCGTAAGACACTGTGACAACATATTCAACATATCATTACAACATTAGGCCTATATATGTTTGTATATGTTGTTGGTAAATACTGAGTCGTACGACACTGTGACAACATATTCAACATATCATTACAACATTGGGCCTATATATGTTTATATGTGTTGTTGGTAAATACTGAGTCGTAAGACACTGTGACAACATATTTAACATATCATTACAACATTGGGCCTATATATGTTTATATATGTTTGTTGGAAAATACTGAGAAGTTAGACACTGTGACAACATATTCAACATATCATTACAACATTAGGCCTATATATGTTTATATATGTTGTTGGTAAATACTGAGTCGTAAGACACTGTGACAACATATTCAACATATCATTACAACATTAGGCCTATATATGTTTATATGTGTTGTTGGTAAATACTGAGTCGTAAGACACTGTGACAACATATTCAACATATCATTACAACATTAGGCCTATATATGTTTATATATGTTGTTGGTAAATACTGAGTCGTAAGACACTGTGACAACATATTCAACATATCATTACAACATTAGGCCTATATATGTTTGTATATGTTGTTGGTAAATACTGAGTCGTACGACACTGTGACAACATATTCAACATATCATTACAACATTGGGCCTATATATGTTTATATGTGTTGTTGGTAAATACTGAGTCGTAAGACACTGTGACAACATATTCAACATATCATTACAACATTAGGCCTATATATGTTTATATATGTTGTTGGTAAATACTGAGTCGTAAGACACTGTGACAATATAATTCAACATATCATTACAACATTGGGCCTATATATGTTTATATATGTTGTTGGTAAATAATGAGAAGTAAGACACTGTGACAACATATTCAACATATCATTACAACATTGGGCCTATATATGTTTATATATGTTGTTGGTAAATACTGAGTAGTGAGACACTGTGACAACATATTCAACATATCATTACAACATTAGGCCTATATATGTTTATATGTGTTGTTGGTAAATACTGAGTCGTAAGACACTGTGACAACATATTCAACATATCATTACAACATTGGGCCTATATATGTTTATATGTGTTGTTGGTAAATACTGAGTCGTAAGACACTGTGACAACATATTCAACATATCATTACAACATTAGGCCTATATATGTTTATATGTGTTGTTGGTAAATAATGAGAAGTAAGACACTGTGACAACATATTCAACATATCATTACAACATTAGGCCTATATATGTTTATATGTGTTGTTGGTAAATACTGAGTTGTAAGACACTGTGACAACATATTCAACATATCATTACAACATTAGGCCTATATATGTTTATATGTGTTGTTGGTAAATACTGAGTCGTTAGAGACTGTGACAACATATTCAACATATCATTACAACATTGGGCCTATATATGTTTATATATGTTGTTGGTAAATACTGTGTAGTGAGACACTGTGACAATATATTCAACATATCATTACAACATTGGGCCTATATATGTTTATATATGTTGTTGGTAAATACTGAGTCGTAAAACGCTGTGACAACATATTCAACATATCATTACAACATTAGGCCTATATATGTTTATATATGTTGTTGGTAAATAATGAGAAGTAAGACACTGTGACAACATATTCAACATATCATTACAACATTGGGCCTATATATGTTTATATATGTTGTTGGTAAATACTGAGTAGTGAGACACTGTGACAACATATTCAACATATCATTACAACATTAGGCCTATATATGTTTATATGTGTTGTTGGTAAATACTGAGTCGTAAGACAATGTGACAACATATTCAACATATCATTAGAACATTAGGCCTATATATGTTTATATGTGTTGTTGGTAAATACTGAGTCGTAAGACACTGTGACAACATATATTTAACATATCATTACAATATTAGGCCTATATATGTTTGTATATGTTGTTGGTAAATACTGAGTCGTAAGACACTGTGACAACATATTCAACATATCATTACAACATTAGGCCTATATATGTTTATATATGTTGTTGGTAAATAATGAGAAGTAAGACACTGTGACAACATATTCAACATATCATTACAACATTAGGCCTATATATGTTTATATGTGTTGTTGGTAAATACTGAGTCGTAAGAGACTGTGACAACATATTCAACATATCATTACAACATTGGGCCTATATATGTTTATATATGTTGTTGGTAAATACTGAGTCGTAAGACGCTGTGACAACATATTCAACATATCATTACAACATTAGGCCTATATATGTTAATATATGTTGTTGGTAAATACTGAGTCGTAAGACGCTGTGACAACATATTCAACATATCATTACAACATTAGGCCTATATATGTTTATATATGTTGTTGGTAAATACTGAGAAGTAAGACACTGTGACAACATATTCAACATATCATTACAACATTGGGCCTATATATGTTTATATATGTTGTTGGTAAATACTGAGTTGGGAGACACTGTGACAACATATTCAACATATCATTACAACATTAGGCCTATATATGTTTATATGTGTTGTTGGTAAATACTGAGTCGTAAGACACTGTGACAACATATTCAACATATCATTACAACATTAGGCCTATATATGTTTATATGTGTTGTTGGTAAATAATGAGAAGTAAGACACTGTGACAACATATTCAACATATCATTACAACATTAGGCCTATATATGTTTATATGTGTTGTTGGTAAATACTGAGTCGTAAGAGACTGTGACAACATATTCAACATATCATTACAACATTGGGCCTATATATGTTTATATATGTTGTTGGTAAATACTGAGTAGTGAGACACTGTGACAACATATTCAACATATCATTACAACATTAGGCCTATATATGTTTATATGTGTTGTTGGTAAATACTGAGTCGTAAGACACTGTGACAACATATTCAACATATCATTAGAACATTAGGCCTATATATGTTTATATGTGTTGTTGGTAAATACTGAGTCGTAAGACACTGTGACAACATATTCAACATATCATTACAACATTAGGCCTATATATGTTTGTATATGTTGTTGGTAAATACTGAGTCGTAAGACACTGTGACAACATATTCAACATATCATTACAACATTAGGCCTATATATGTTTATATATGTTGTTGGTAAATAATGAGAAGTAAGACACTGTGACAACATATTCAACATATCATTACAACATTAGGCCTATATATGTTTATATGTGTTGTTGGTAAATACTGAGTCGTAAGAGACTGTGACAACATATTCAACATATCATTACAACATTGGGCCTATATATGTTTATATATGTTGTTGGTAAATACTGAGTAGTGAGACACTGTGACAACATATTCAACATATCATTACAACATTGGGCCTATATATGTTTATATATGTTGTTGGTAAATACTGAGTCGTAAGACGCTGTGACAACATATTCAACATATCATTACAACATTAGGCCTATATATGTTTATATATGTTGTTGGTAAATAATGAGAAGTAAGACACTGTGACAACATATTCAACATATCATTACAACTTTGGGCCTTTATATGTTTATATATGTTGTTGGTAAATACTGAGTAGTGAGACACTGTGACAACATATTCAACATATCATTACAACATTAGGCCTATATATGTTTATATGTGTTGTTGGTAAATACTGAGTCGTAAGACACTGTGACAACATATTCAACATATCATTACAACATTAGGCCTATATATGTTTATATGTGTTGTTGGTAAATAATGAGAAGTAAGACACTGTGACAACATATTCAACATATCATTACAACATTAGGCCTATATATGTTTATATGTGTTGTTGGTAAATACTGAGTCGTAAGACACTGTGACAACATATTCAACATATCATTACAACATTGGGCCTATATATGTTTATATATGTTGTTGGTAAATACTGAGTAGTGAGACACTGTGACAACATATTCAACATATCATTACAACATTGGGCCTACATATGTTTGTATATGTTGTTGGTAAATAATGAGTCGTAAGACACTGTGACAACATATTCAACATATCATTACAACATTGGGCCTATATATGTTTTTATGTGTTGTTCGTAAATACTGAGTCGTAAGACACTGTGACAACATATTCAACATATCATTACAACATTGGTCCTATATATGTTTATATATGTTGTTGGTAAATACTGAGTCGTAAGACACTGTGACAATATAATTCAACATATCATTACAACATTGGGCCTATATATGTTTATATATGTTGTTGGTAAATACTGAGTCGTAAGACACTGTGACAACATATTCAACATATCATTACAACATTGGGCCTATATATGTTTATATATGTTGTTGGTAAATACTGAGTAGTGAGACACTGTGACAACATATTCAACATATCATTACAACATTAGGCCTATATATGTTTATATATGTTGTTGGTAAATACTGAGTAGTAAGACACTGTGAAAACATATTCAACATATCATTACAACATTAGGCCTATATATGTTTGTATATGTTGTTGGTAAATACTGAGTCGTAAGACACTGTGACAACATATTCAACATATCATTACAACATTAGGCCTATATATGTTTATATATGTTGTTGGTAAATAATGAGAAGTAAGACACTGTGACAACATATTCAACATATCATTACAACATTAGGCCTATATATGTTTATATGTGTTGTTGGTAAATACTGAGTCGTAAGAGACTGTGACAACATATTCAACATATCATTACAACATTGGGCCTATATATGTTTATATATGTTGTTTGTAAATACTGAGTCGTAAGACGCTGTGACAACATATTCAACATATCATTACAACATTAGGCCTATATATGTTTATATATGTTGTTGGTAAATAATGAGAAGTAAGACACTGTGACAACATATTCAACATATCATTACAACATTGGGCCTATATATGTTTATATTTGTTGTTGGTAAATACTGAGTAGTGAGACACTGTGACAACATATTCAACATATCATTACAACATTAGGCCTATATATGTTTATATGTATTGTTGGTAAATACTGAGTCGTAAGACACTGTGACAACATATTCAACATATCATTACAACATTAGGCCTATATATGTTTATATGTGTTGTTGGTAAATAATGAGAAGTAAGACACTGTGACAACATATTCAACATATCATTACAACATTAGGCCTATATATGTTTATATGTGTTGTTGGTAAATACTGAGTTGTAAGACACTGTGACAACATATTCAACATATCATTACAACATTGGGCCTATATATGTTTATATATGTTGTTGGTAAATACTGAGTAGTGAGACACTGTGACAACATATTCAACATATCATTACAACATTGGGCCTACATATGTTTGTATATGTTGTTGGTAAATAATGAGTCGTAAGACACTGTGACAACATATTCAACATATCATTACAACATTGGGCCTATATATGTTTTTATGTGTTGTTCGTAAATACTGAGTCGTAAGACACTGTGACAACATATTCAACATATCATTACAACATTGGGCCTATATATGTTTATATATGTTGTTGGTAAATACTGAGTCGTAAGACACTGTGACAATATAATTCAACATATCATTACAACATTGGGCCTATATATGTTTATATATGTTGTTGGTAAATACTGAGTCGTAAGACACTGTGACAACATATTCAACATATCATTACAACATTGGGCCTATATATGTTTATATATGTTGTTGGTAAATACTGAGTAGTGAGACACTGTGACAACATATTCAACATATCATTACAACATTAGGCCTATATATGTTTATATATGTTGTTGGTAAATACTGAGTAGTAAGACACTGTTAAAACATATTCAACATATCATTACAACATTAGGCCTATATATGTTTGTATATGTTGTTGGTAAATACTGAGTCGTAAGACACTGTGACAACATATTCAACATATCATTACAACATTAGGCCTATATATGTTTATATATGTTGTTGGTAAATACTGAGTCGTAAGACACTGTGACAACATATTCAATATATCATTACAACATTAGGCCTGTATATGTTTATATATGTTGTTGGTAAATACTGAGTCGTAAGACACTGTGACAACATATTCAACATATCATTACAACATTGGGCCTAGATATGTTTATATATGTTTGTTGGTAAATACTGAGTCGTAAGACACTGTGACAACATATTCAACATATCATTACAACATTGGGCCTATATATGTTTATATATGTTGTTGGTAAATACTGAGAAGTAAGACACTGTGACAACATATTCAACATATCATTACAACATTGGGCCTATATATGTTTATATATGTTTGTTGGTAAATACTGAGAAGTAACGTATTGTAACGACAAACATTTGGCCGAGGATCTTTGATCTTTCAGTATTTTTAGAGTACCTATGAAATCATACCTAAACTTAATGTTAATAATTCAATCCTCTAAAGCAAAAATTTATCAGTATAGAAAGTTGTTTGAAACATGGGATTGACATTCGACTCTGGCTGGTTAATATGGCAGAATTGAAAGCACAAACGCAGAAAAGATGAAGAACTTTTTTATATAATGCATAGTAGAATAAATGCTAAACACACCAATCGGTTCCATCATAGTTTGATATAGTTGTATTTATAGTGTATAGTGTAATTATGTATTAATCATATCTTGTATCAAACTGACAACCAGCCGCATGGTGCTTATGAGACACTAGTCTTACACAATAATATACGTATGTACAATTAATGAATTTGAAATTAGAAAAATATACTAAAATGAATATATAAACGTTTGGCGCCTTAAAAACATATTTGTCACCACATTAGCTAAACCTTTGTCACATTCAGCATCCTGAAAGCTAATTATATTAGCAAAAACTCTCTTTTCATCCGTTACATCAAAGATATGTAAAACATCAAACATATTATAAGTAAGATCAGAGTAAAAGTCACATTTGATTAAAAAAGGCAATTCCTCCTAAACATTATCACAGAAAGGGCATAAGTATTCCAGACATGTAAATGTTTATATTTGGTACAATCCATTAAAGTTTGATGGGTCAGGTGTGTGCAGACTACCGTAAATATTGTTGTTTTAACCGGTCTGGAACACCACAAGTCTCACTCTCTGGTTTCGGCCGATTCCACCTCAAACCACAATGCATGGAAGCCTCCTGGGTTCCATTCTGAGTTTCGGAAGGAACGTTCTTGCACACATAAATTGAAAATTGACGGGTTTTTTTGCTGCTTAGAATATGTAGAGAGAAAACAATGTTCGATCGATTGTAGAGAAAATTCTTTAACTGGGCCTGATAGACACACGTAGGCACAAACCAATTAGTCTAATAGCATAGCACTTCTTATGTCCCATCGAGTGAAGTATCGGTATCATTATGGTAAAATAGTTAAATAGTTATTCTGTCACTGTTTCAGATCCACCCCTACCTCAGATGCCCAAGGCGTTCCAGACCCGGGTCGAAGCTAACCTAGTAGACAGGGGTATGACCATGGAAGCCATGGAATACGCAGACAGTAAGGGGAACAGGGCCGCCCTCACCGTCATAGCAGCTGGTCACGTGACGTCATCCGTATATGACTATACGGAGGGGCAGATTTATGTGATACAAGGTTTGTGGAACAACGTACAGGGCCGAAACAACAAGGGAACGTCCCACTATTTTCTTTTTTTCAACTGTAACAAAAAAACAACCTTATAAGTCTCAAGAAGTAGAATTTCGGCGTCCCATTTACAAGTATAAAATCAAATGAGTGACCTTCTAAGCAATACCAACTTATTTTTGTTGTTGTGTCTGCTGTTAATATCTTTCCGAAATTACTCTATGAGTCATTGAAACGCGCCATTGACCGTTTTTCGATCTCAAATCTCGACTATAACCTGTTTATTTGCATTGCAATGACCCCATAAACATTAAGACCAAAATCTTCAGAAACGACCAATAGTTGATAAAATCACGCAATTATTAAGGTTTGACAAATTATTAGACCCCGTTCATTTAACGCGACGTTTCCTTTCTAACTAAGAAGAAGCAACCCATGAACATCGTGTGAGATAATCAAAGACGTTAACGTTTTCATTCATAGTTACCTTTATTACTACAAGGACAAACATAATTGGCTTAATATTTTCAATTAGATGCCCGAGGAAATATTATCACCTTTTCATGGTGACATCATGTCATAATCAATGTTTTGAAGTCACATCATGTCATAATCAATGTTTTGAAGTCACATCATGTCATAATCAATGTTTTGAAGTCACATCACGCTTTATGTTAACGTAGCCTATGCTTGAAAGTATGCTTTGATATATCGAGCTGTGGTTTGGGAAAAGCTTAATGTAATCACTCAGTCAGTTAACTTAGCGTGAAATGGACACTCATATAATATCCTCTATCTTATTCACCATTTTCCAACTGCCTTGGACGAATTTCAACAAAGAAAATAACTTACCAACAAAAGATTAAAACAAAATGCTGACGAAGTTGTTGTGACATCTCCCCGTTCTTGTTCCCTCAGACGGTGTGTGCACGACTAAGGCGATGTCTAACGACACCCTGGACGACTATCTGTACGGCGACATCAAGGTGAATGGTTCAGGGCACGTCTACTCCACCAACGACATAATCAAAATGGCGAAACGATTTGGGGAGGTAAAATTGTCTCACTGTATGTTCATATTTCTTTCTTCAAACGTTTTTGGTTGTACATGTACTGGCTGGCCTACCGACCCGATGTGTGGGTGTATCAAAGAAAGATTTCAATTAGCCAAATCAAACCCTAAGAATCCCATAATTTGTTTGTAATCTGTATCAACATTAATTAGGACTTAGGTCATTATATATTTTCCAATGTTGTTGTGTGCTTTGTCTTACATTTGAGATATTTGAGCTATTGTAGATGTTCCTTTTTGTTATGAATCTTTGCCGGTTCCAGACACTGCCCATAACGATTACACTGTGCAAATGAAAGTGTCTTATTATATATCGAAGTACTAATTGGTAAAAAGATAAATTTCTTTTATTGAATTCAGTAGAATGCGAATTAGGCCATAGATTTATTTTAATCTTATAAAGAAAATTGTGATTCTGACCAAAATTTTACAAATGTTTTTTTGGGATCAAATTTGGATAAAACTTTGTATGTAAATGAAACTAATGTATGGAGCAATGTAATGAGAGCGATAAAACATATCGACGTCTCATTTGCTTCTTGAGTACCGAATCAATGACTGATATCTATATGTTGATCAAATGCAAATAGTTTGTTAGGTCGTTCGTATATCACTTTTCCATATCAGGCATCGCCATTTCATGTTCATTATTTAAGACATATATGGGTCAAAAGTATGTCCGTGGTGTCTTCACTGACCATTGGCAGTCCTGTGGCTACTGGGCACTCTACAAAGCCAATTTCACTCTCGACTACTACTTCACAGGTATTTGCAGTTTTTTATTGATCTCCTCTACACCTTTTCCTAACATGATTTACAGAACAGTGGTCATTCAGGTTTACGGGTCGGCAGTAGAACCATATCTACACTTCATGTTGTTGATTCTATCGTTCATTCACTTGGTAACCTATGAGAGAAAATGTGCTTCGATAGGCCATTAATGCAAGTCAATGAAAACGAAAATGTAAAACTTTTGAACCGCCCACTAAATATCAAGGATGAGTTTCCTTGAAAGGCATTATAGAAGCTTAAATGATTTAAGAGAACAGATATGATGGATTTTCCAAATTATCCTTGTTATTTTAGGGGCGCTTCGGTAGAAATACTACCACCATTCATTTGGAGTTTGGATAAATTCCGTTTTCTGTCAACAGCGTTAAACTGGACAGCGTCCATGGATTACCCACAAGTCCCTGTGCGAGCAGACGTAATCGGAATTATGCAGACGTCATCGGGATCGCGTAACTTTCACCACATCTACGATTACTACGACTTCAGACCTGGCATTGAGGATCAGGATAAAGCATTTGAGGTTCGTCCAGATAGTGTACCTGTTGAAATGAAACAATTATTGGTATATGTATGCATTTATAACTATTCCCTTCCACTTAAGCTTACTCCAGTCATGCTTCCCGTAAAAGGCACGACAGAATGAATTGTTACATGCCCTTTATAAGTTTACAAAGCCAATTAACCTAAAACGATTTGATTTTTTAATAATTAGGCGTAAGAAAACCCAACGGTTTTTCAAGTTTATCTTTCATTCATTTAAATAACGTTTTTGACAATATCTCTTGTATTCTAAACAACTTAATTACTGTTTCGCCAAAGTGTTACGTTTTTAACCAAATAACATTTATTACTTAAAGATATAATGATTTTGATTTCTACAAACGTGCTCAATACTTTAATAATAATTTGTCAAACTAAAGACAGCACCAGATGTTGTCTGTCCCAGTCGGAAAACTCTGGAGCTCATTCCTAAAGTAGCTGACCAGTTTTACTACAGGACCGAGCAAACATCCAGAGGAAACACAACCAATTCTGAGGTAAGACTTCAACTCATCATTTATACAAAAGATTATCTTTGTAAATGCGAACTTGATTTAAGAGGGCTTTGCATATGAACTTATGGATTCAGTCGTTGACTTCCTATATTACGTTTCATATAAATTCATAAATGGCAATTTCTATTCAGCTGAACAATTCAACAAATTCTCCCTTTCTACCTCTTGTTTACCGTCCTTGTGGAAATCACAATGTTGAAATGAATTGTGTGGACGTGAATTTATTAAAAGCAGAACGTTTGACAACAAATCCCCACTTTACCAGGTTGGGTACGACAGAAGGTAGAAATATGACCATTGACATTCAGCAGTAGACTAAAGATGTTAGAATTATCCATAAATGGCCATTTCCAATCAACGGATAATTAATGAAATATTCAATACCTATTTCTTTATCAATGCCATAAATGAAAAAACAGTTAATGCCATTTAAACTTGAATTAAATAGAAAAAGCAAGATATTCACAAAAGTAGTTGTTATTCAGATTAACGTTTTATATGTTTTAAAAACAACCACATTAAATTTTACCAGGTGTGGTATGACAAGAAATATAACGTCATGAGAGGAGATTTCGATGAGACTGGACAATCGTATACAGCAATAAATGACTTCAATAGAGGTAGGTTATTATGTGTTTCGGAATTAGAAATGCAGCATTTTTTACTACCTAGATATAATGCTTTGTGAATTGCATTTGGTGAAACTATGTAATAAACATGGCTTGCAAGATTGCAATCTTTAACCTTCAAGCTGATGAGACTTTGACATAAGCATATACGCTTATATAAGTAAGATGTTATTCTGGCATGACCTATCGTCCGGCTTCAGTCGGTCGTCGAGGATCGTCAGTCCTCTAATTTTCCTCAAGAACTGTTACACCACCGTAACTAAAATAATGTGGAAATGTACCAGGTGACGACCCCCTCCAATCCCCTCAAATACGGACAGGTATCTTTCCCTGAAAGTTTCAAAATATCTTCTTCTCCAAAACCAAATGACATTTGATGATACCATTTTATTAGTAATATTTTTCTGACATGGAGACACGATTGTTTTGTAAATTTGGTTCTAAACTTCCTGCAAATATTGGCGTTGCAGGATGTCAACACTCAAATTCACATTCGTATATTTTCAAGAAGCCATCAATGCAAAACCTCACTGGAATGGGATGCGGCAACTTCTCTTCTATTTTGAGAATCAGATATATAGAACTGGTCTTGACCTCACCCTCCTCCCACTCAAACATGGGGGTCAAGCCGAAAAAATGTATTCATCTTTTTCCCCTGGAGAACTATAAAATCTACAGAGTTCATGTGTCTACTATTCATTTTAATGTCATTTAAATCTATTCAATGATTACGACGTTTTATCAACCTGCAAAGTTACTTGCATCATTTTACAAATCCATCAATGTAGCGTTAACCTGCCTCTCAGTGCACCTAGGATTGACTTCATTTATTTGAACAAAGCATTGTACCATTACAAGGCATACAGCGTCACGGTATTGTATGTCATCGCCTCTTTATTTGCCTGGAATGGGTGTAGTGATGTAACCGCAATAGGCGTGTTATTAACACAGCGTCATTGATATATCTCCTCCTGTAATTCTGAACCGTAGACTTGCTGATTGCTGGTCCCATGTTACAGGCATAAAGTACACGATCAACAAGGAGACGGGTGTCTGCAGTGTAGGACCGATACAGAGCGAGTCCCTTGGGTCGGAGCGCGTGGGGTCGGGCAGTCAGTGGTTGCTGCAGCTGCTGCCTCCCACCGACTTCCTCAGACTCAACGAGAGCTTCGTCTACGTCGGACAAGTGGGTTTTTTTCTCTTGCTTGCAAAAATCACGTCCCTACATTTTTTTTTTATAGGTTATTGAGTGAAGCCGTATTCCGAATTCCAAGATGGTAGTCAATGGTAACGGTAGATTTTATATGAAATGTATTAAGTCAATACTTCACACTTTAAGTCAATTTACCAAAACAATGTCTGTTTCAATGGGAGCCCAAATGACTTGCTAAGATATGCCTCGCCGCATTTCTCGTTCCTGTGCTTTCTGTTCTTGTCACCAAAGCTGCTGCGACGGACGCTATAGATCTAGACCAATGAGAAACCATATAAGATTTGCAATTTTTCGCCGAAGAGGGCGCTGCACTCAAAACACTAATTTTAACTGGTTGACAGCAAGATTTAAATTAGCCCATGATAGAGACTGGTGCAACTTAAAGCCATAAAAAGATCCGTTTTCATTGGCCGATGCACAGTATAAATCAAACGTTCTCCCAATAAAGACATTGATATCACTATGAGGGAAATGTTGTTAAAAATTGATAAACTGGTGAAATCCAGTGTTTGATTCTTAGTATGTTTACAGCGACTGGTACGTGGACAGACTTGCGATCTGTTTGTAGCCAAGGTGGGGCAGAATGCACCGTTCTTCCTCCTACAAGGAACTGCCACAGTCGAAGCCTACTTCTCAAGGGTAAATTTAACACAAGTCAGATACTTCGTGTTGCTTTTGTTGATGAGCTGAGTACGTCAGTAACACTGATACTTTATTCATCATAGATGAATCAATATTTTCTCACAGAGGAGATGATTTGTAAAATCATAATAACGTTTAATTTATCTTGAACATATCTGTAAATTTTGCAAAATAAATACTTCATAAGCCACTTATAATTATAACGTCTTACATAAAGGAAACATTATACATATTGTTGTTATTTAATTTTAACTAAAAACTTCAACTTACGATTAATACAACACCCGTCTACTCTTGTCAACCAGAACATTGAGGACCCGGATGTCAGTGATCCAGGAAATACAAAAGGATATTCTCACGTCCTGGTGGAGATGGTGATACACGTGGATGCGGTATGTAGTTTCTTGTGCATGTACAACTAACTATAAACCACTGTGGTTAGAACAGCAACATTTTCTAGATAATTCTTTTATTATAAAACCACGACGTTTCAGTCTGTATGCTCTCTCCTTCCGAGGTTCGGTTTCATTCATAATCAATCTTTTATTTGCAATAATTTTATGTTTGAATTGGTAACTAAACTTGTTTTCAGACCAGTGATGATATATATTTGAGTTACTACGACTTTGATTTCACGCACCCAAATCCTGAATCGACCTTTGACCTGACGGCATGTTTTCCTGATACACAACAAATCGGCTTCAGTTTGCAAATTCCAGGTACACAAACTCCACTCAAATACTGGGGCTTTTTTCACAAATTGATTCAGTCGTCAAATCCCTTTGTAGGTGTAATCACTATAGGCTATAAACATCAGATTGTCATTGTATTGGTTCCATTTTTGAATTATTGAATGGCTCTTATTATGGTATTCTGTTGACCACAACATTCTAAACAATTTACAGACATTTTCATTTCAGTTTCTCACATAAACAATAATTACATATTGGTAAAGCATGCATGGTGTCGTAAAACAAATCCTACAATTGAACCTCATCTTAAGAGTCAAAGGCATATGCTATGACATTTTAACCGAGCCAAAGCGTTCACAGTTGCTTTTAGTCTTTTGTCATGATCAATATTAGTAACACTTACCGGTACTTCTTCCTTTACATCAACTTAAAAGCACAGTTCTTTAACGAAAGTAGTTTTAGCAAAATCGAATGTGTATATTTTGTAAAATCGAGAAGCCACTATTCGTCAAAATAGTTAAACGTGTTTGAACGTAATCAAAAGGAGTAACATGTTTCTGTACTGCCAGAGAAGTTCCCGCATTATCATGTACTTTTAACTAACTCGTAACATGTTTCTGTACTGCCAGAGACGTCCCCGCATACATCATGTACCTTTAACTAACTCGTAACATGTTTCTGTACTGCCAGAGAAGTCTCTGCATACATCATGTACCTTTAACTAACTCGTTACATGTTTCTGTACTGCCGGAGAAATCCCCGCATACATCATGTACCTTTAACTAACTCGTAACATGTTTCTGTACTGCCAGAGAAGTCCCCGCATTATCATTTACCTTTAACTAACTCGTAACATGTTTCTCTACTGCCAGAGAAGTCCCCGCATACATCATGTACCTTTAACTAACTCGTAACATGTTTCTGTACTGCGAGAGAAGTCCCCGCATTATCATTTACCTTTAACTAACTCGTAACATGTTTCTGTACTGCCAGAGACGTCCCTGCATACATCATGTACCTTTAACTAACTCGTAACATGTTTCTGTACTGCCAGAGAAATCCCCGCATTATCATTTACCTTTAACTAACTCGTAACATGTTTCTGTACTGCCAGAGAAGTCCCCGCATTATCATTTACCTTTAACTAACTCGTAACATGTTTCTGTACTGCCAGAGACGTCCCCGCATACATCATGTACCTTTAACTAACTCGTAACATGTTTCTGTACTGCCAGAGACGTCCCCGCATACATCATGTACCTTTAACTAACTCGTTACATGTCCAGATTATGTAAATTGTTAGTTTAAGTACTTTAAGTAAGGCCCCTGCAAACTACACATCCTATAGAGCAATATCGTTTTATGCCCAGCCTTTATCTTAATCAGATAAATTAATGTATCTCTGCTTCCAGAAAAGAATATCGCTTAACGTTACTCTATCTAGTTTTACATAATCATGTAAGAGTTACGTATCTCTACTTCCAAATAGGTTACCCATAACTACATGTACTCGTAACAAAGCAAAGTATAGTCAAAACTAGCTGTTAGGTCCGTCATGTATCTAGAGAATAACTGATTGAGATTATGTTCAGCTGAACTTTGACGAATCGAACCGACCAATAACTTGAGGGTAGGAGGTCAGCTTTGAACCAATGCAAAACGAATATTTTTGCATCTTGGTTACTGTCACATGCTGTCATTTACCTCTCGATTGTCTATATGTATCCTCTAAACTTTTTATGTTATAGGCTGACCTTATTTGGTAGATTACTTTTGCTAAAATGAAAAAATAAACAACACACAAATATTCCGACAACATCTGTACAGTATTGATGCTGCCGTCATATTTTGCAACTCAATTCACTGCGATTCATCGGTAACAATCGGATTTTGTAATCAAGGTGTTCAAGAACGGCAAAACTATCGTAGTGATCGCGAACAAATGTTGGAGCAGCTCTCTTTTGATTGGTCGATGTTCGCACCTGCGCGTAATAAGGGACCTCCGGTGGAATCATATTACAGCTAGTTTATGATTAGATTGATCAATGCTATATACCGTAATTAGATAGGGTCAAGATCATCTTCTTCCAGTAAAGTCCCCCAAAGACTACATGGCGTACTCAAACCAAGTACTGGAAGAGGTGCTGAAACACATGTCCGTGGAGCTGGAGCTGGAACCGACCCGTATACAGGAGCTGCAGGTGCGCGCAGGGGATTACTATCTCTACGTGCTGGGGAGGATCCTGGAGCGTCCCCCTCTACTAGGTAAGTGGGTTTTGGGGGTTGAAAAAACCTTCTGTATATTTTTACTTGTCTAATGTGTCAGATGCATTGTCATAAACATGAATAATATAATCTCTGTAACCAATCGTTTTACAGAAGTCTTTTTTATTCACGATAGTCCACAATAGCGAGAAAATTATTTTAAAAAATGTATTATGTTTCAATAATTAGATGTTTAATGGATATTCTGTTTCTATGTTTGATTTGATTGGGGTTCCACGAACACCTTCCTTGATGTAGTACCTCAGTGTCATAGTGTGAAGCGATTAAGCCTTTAGGTTAGGACTTGACTGGTCGTTGTCTTTAAACGTCGCATACATAAAGAACAACTTTTTTACTGTAAAACTACACGAATTTTTGGATATCACGCTAACACCTTCAGGAGTAATGATGTTATTACAAAATTCGTGAATCTCACACCTTGAAGTTTTTTTCAAGGAATTATTGCTTTACTTCATTACTTTAGTCAAAATATCTCCTGTAGTTCTTACATGCTTTTGTCCTATGTTTGCTACGTAAATTTAAAATCATCTTGATTTAATTGCTCCTTCACGAAAAAGTTTTTGTACCCCATCTCGCACAATAACAATACAATGACAATAAGCATGTTTCTCACCAGCCCGCTTCAACAAGATAGTGAACAGGACGATATGGCTGATGGACAATACCTACCTTAACGTGAGCACTGCCGAGGAGTGTGCGGTGGTGTGTGACAACAACCCCGACTGTTACAGCTTCTCTATGTGTGTCTACCCAAACACGTGCTCCATCTCACATGTAGTGCAGCAGGCTGATTCTAACAATACGCTCCTCACTGCAAGCACGTGTACCAGCTATACACGTGAGTCGGATATCATACATTTACATTTTTAAGTATTTAAGCAACCATATCTGCATGATATTTACCGAATTCAACACACAGAAGCCCACAGTCAAGGATATCGGTTTTGACCTATATTATTAATCATCATTGTTTACCTCAGGGATTCCAGATTAAGTTCCCATGTGGCTAGTTAGTTTGGCCTTTAAGACACAAAATTTACCAAGCTGTATTGGTGCATCTCACCGTAAATACTGATTATTTGGCGAGGACGTAGCCTTCGACATGTAACATTTTAGAAACGACTGTGACCATTAGTATAGTGATACCCCAATAGTCAGACACCCCAATAGTCAGACAAAGGAGTTGGATGGACACCCCCCGAGATTAAACAGTGGACAAGTATTTCTCGACTATGGGACCGCAATGTGAACATGACACAGAGACGCATAAATAAGAAAGTCTTCCTCTGGGCGGACCACGCAGCAGTTATAAAAAAGAAGAGAAATTGGAATTTCAGAGTACACGAGCATTTTATGAAAATAAACTTGAATCATCTGTTTTATTCGGACTTGAGAACTGAGAAGAAACTTCTTGTAAAAACAGTGGAAAGAATAATGTTCAACAACTTCAAGGCGACATGGGAAGAAACGTTGATGAGCGATAAGCAACGAAAGCTGAGGACTTACGTAACTTTTAAACAGAATTAAGAATGTGAGAAATATGTGAATGTCAACCTGTCAAGAAAACAACGAAGTGCCCTATCAAAGTTCAGATGTGGTGTCGCCCCTTTAAGAATAGAAACTTGCAGATATGAGCGCATTCCTGTAGATGATAGGCTCTGTTTTAACTGCCCAGACTTTGTTGAAGACGAAGCGCACGTTTTACTTTCCTGTCCCTTTTATTCTCATTTACGGACTGATCTTACACACCGTTGTCTTTTAAAATGGCCAGATTTTCAATTTTTACCAGTTTTACAACAACTTGCCCGTATTTTCAATTGTGATGATTTTATCTTTTGTCTTGCCAAAACCTGTAGCAATATTTTAGAACACCGGCGTTATTCCTTGTACAAATAACTTTTTACACCACTTATATCTCTTACATGCATTTTTACAGTTTATAACATGTACTTTTATGTATTGTAACCATCTCTCATAAATCGCTAAGCGATTGGTCGTGTATTTCAATGTATTTATTCTTACGCACCTTGTATACTGTTTTACGAGTGAGATGTAAATAAAAGTATCTGTCTGTCTGTCTGTCTGGAGAAGACCAAGCGCTCACCTATTGTTACAATGAACGAGTCCAAATTAATCCTTATTGATCTCAACTAAGGCATTGTGCCTGCCTTATAAATTGATTTACTCAGTTACAATTTTTTGTATCAATACTGCCATTCGAATGGGATTTCAGAGAAGATTTTAAAAATAATTTGTAATATATATGAAAATATTAAGTCTTTTGTTTCTTTAGGTGGAAATGACATTTTTTTATCGTTCTGGTGTAAACTTTTGAATTTTGAAAATAATAATAAACTCTCATGTAAGGTGTATTCCAAATTATTAGAAGTTGAAAATAGTACCTCCTTGGCTACACTTTGTAAAAACGATTTTAGATGATTGTGGATTGCCATATATAATCAGAGTTTGGCTCCTCTGTAGAGTTGAACGCATCCTAACCGATAGGTTTATAACACAATGACAATATGAAAAGTCGTTATCATCTAAAGGTAAAGTATATGACTGTATAAAACCAATGTTTGGTGCTGAAGGTTATGTGTCTGACTAATGGGGCGCCCCCATTAGTATTACCCGGCGGAGAGCAATAAAAGGCGTGACACGGAGAGCAATAAAAGGCGTGACACTCTCTTTATAGCAATTCTGTCCATTTGGCCCGCATGAAACTATCAAGACAACGGCTTGATAGGTCATACATGCACGTGTGTACATATAAACCGCCTATAGTTCCCTCTGTGGAAATAGAGAAATTGACATACGAGCGAAACATCAATACCTTCAAGTAACTTAGTCTCTCCCTATCCTCTCATTTCTACGTAATGCTTTACACGACCTAATTTGTATTGACCAGTGTTGATGCCATTTATAACGTCCTTGCAGGTGTGGTCAAGAGACCGGTAGGACTGCCTGACCATGACCTGAAGAGTGTTTGGATCGCCTTCAGGAACATGGTGTACACAGGGGGTCTGGTGATACAACTTAACGCACCGAGCCTCCCTTCCCAGGTGATGTCACTGCTCATGATTCGTTGCAAGTATACAAGTGATACCTATATTATGTAAGTGGAAATTCAATGTCAATATGCGAGGAACAAATCTTAAATCAAGGAAAAATGAAAGTAACTATTCATGGATTATTCACCTTGTGCTATCATTCTATTATATAACCAATTATTGACATCCACAATATATTTTTAAACTTGAAAATTTTAATTGACTCTGAAATTAATATGATCTTTATTGTATGGTTGTTTGACAGTACATCCGTTGTAGTTTATCAATGTCGTGCAATGTGAAAATCAAATACAGTTTACACATAACATTAGGCGTTGTATCTTTACATTCTTTCTACCCGCATATCAAACCAAAATGTTCTTGTTGCAGATAACAGCTCGAGAAGTCATGGAATCGGATATATGGAGGCGTGGCAGCGCTGGTCTGTATTGAGTTATTTATTTTCAGTATGTAGTTGAGTATGTAGTTTCATGTAACGGTTATATGTATGTCTGTAACCACCTGAGTGTCTGAGTGTCTGTAACCGCCTGAGTATCTCAGTGTTTGTAACCTTTTCAGTGTCTGAGTGTCTGTAACCGCCTTGGTATCTGAGTGTCTTTAACCATCACAGTGTCTGAGTGTCTGTAACCGTCTCAGTGTCCGAGTCTCTGTAACCGTCTCGGTGTCTGAGTGTCTGTAACCGCCTGAGTATCTCAGTGTTTGTAACCTTTCCAGTATCTGAGTGTCTGTAACCGCCTGAGTGTCTGTAACCGTCTAAGTGTCTGAGTGTCTTTAACCGTCTCAGTATCTGAGTGTCTTAACCATCACAGTGTCTGAGTGTCTGTAACCGTCTCAGTGTCTGAGTGTCTGTGACCGTCTCAGTGTCCGAGTCTCTGTAACCGTATCGGTGTCTGTGTGTCTGTAACCGTCTCAGTGTCTGAGTGTCTGTAACCGTCTCGGTGTCTGAATGTCTGTAACTGTCTCAGTGTCTGTATGTCTATAAAAGAAAAAGATTAGAATGACTCGTGTCGTTCTGTCAAATTTGATGTATCCATATGTTTGATGTATCCAGTGTCCGAGTCTCTGTAACCGTCTCAGTGTCTGAGTGTCTGTAACCGTCTCGGTGTCTGAATGTCTGTAACCGTCTCAGTGTCTGTATGTCTATAAAAGAAAAAGATTAGAATGACTCGTGTCGTTCTGTCAAATTTGATGTATCCATATGTTTCAGAGTTTACAAACCATATACTGATATACAGCAGACAAGCGCGTATATCCCACCCATCCAAGGTGCTCGTTGGTCTAGCGTTTGACGACTGTGCTAAGCAGTGTGTGGGAGACACCATGTGTCAGGGTTTCTCCATCTGTCGGCGGGACCAGGACTGCAAGCTTCTGGAGTCCCCGCTCACCAGTCAGAGTGTTACACACGACTCACCATCCTGCTTTGCATACACGAGTAAGATTTAGTACTTTTCAAAGTATAATTTACCCGACTGATGCTCCTTCATACTTTCTGACGTTGTCTGCATGTTCGATCAATCCCTGATTTAGGTTTGAAAAGATCTGCAATCCGAAAATCTATATTCTCAGTTAACGCCTATGATATATTTGAGTTACTTATCAATTATAATTTGTAGTTAGAATGCTTATTATCAATTGTCAGTCTGTTGTAGCATATTTGGTAGATTGTTTTCTGATTTCTATAATTGCCATTATAAGTTTGAACACTACAACAATAGATTGCAGCATATTAAGAAAGTTAATTTATCTTCTTTCCAGAAAGGACGGCTAACACTTCACAAACACAAACCTCCTCTACTGAGCCCTCCGTCACACCGTCTCAGACAACGAGCAGTAAGTTGGTCTTCCTCACGCCATCACGTCATCATTTTCATGATGATAAAACCAATCCTGATTGAAATTGAAATCGACACGGAGTAGAGTTATTCAAGGTTTTTTTGATAATACTGAATGATACAAAATGGAGATATGATGCTTCGAATACAACATGTTTAATCATATGCTCCAAACCGTTGTGGTCTTTGTAGAAGTTAGCATCCAAATAGATTTATCAATTTTAGTGATAAATGTAGCACTTCCATGTAAAATAAATTAGGGCACCCTTGAAGCATATACAAGTAGTATAATGAGCTTACAATTAGCACGTTCAAGAGGAAGTTAACTAGCACTCCCGTTCTTTAAAGCATCCACTACGACGTTCGGTTCTGGTTCACATTATGCATTTGTTTTTACATATCAAAATTTCTCTTCTTTTTCTATATCTTTGCGCATTTAACATTCTGTTAATCTACCAACAACCTTTTGAAATCTTTGCGTATCCGATTTTAAGACTTCAATTAGCCGAAAAAAATTTATATTCACTGTTAAGACTCCCGTATTACGCACTGATTTGTTAATAAATCTCACAAACACTTAATATATGTATTTTGTGATACAACTATTTCTGTTGGTTATTATAAAACGCTCTTAATAATATATTACACTATACTATTGGATACAATTGAGTCTACCCTTCGCAGTGTTCTTGAATGTTTAAATCAGCACTGACCGCCCATTTACAAACCATTTGTGTCACTGGGAGAGCTCCTTACTCTTCATCTCTTCTCTAGCAGTTAAAAAGCATTTTGTGGTCTACAAGAAGGACGCAGTGTTCACCAGCTTGGCTCACACAGAAATCGCTGGGAACGTGGATGTGTGTATGCAGTATTGTATAGACGACGCCCAGTGTGAAGCCATCACCATCTGCGAGAGGGAGGAGAAATGTCACCTCAGCTACACCAGGCCGCAGCAACACGGCGAACTCGTCGATCCGCAGATAGGCTGTGATGTCTATACACGTACGTACATAGCGACTTGGTGGGGGAACGGTTAAATAGATAGACCAGCCTGCTCGTGTGGAAATCTCCATATTTGAGTGATCTGTTAGATGCGGCCACGGCAAATCTTGCATCTGCGCACAAAGAAGTCTGACACATAGCCAATGTTCAAGAGTTGTACAATATACTTTCCTCGGTTTTGGTATTCAGTTAGAGTTCGAAAAGATGGGTTTCGGGAGGGGGGAGGGGCGGAGAATGGAGTGAATGGGAAAATGTTATGGTGGATATGAAAGATATTGTTTCGTTCATATCTTGCATATTTGCAACTGTTATATTTTCAACTATTTTGTTCATTGTTTAACGGTTTATAATAAGGGAGTCAAACAATTCCTTATTAGCTATTTTATTCGTATGATGAATGACATGACACCATTAATATTAACTTTACTTACCAGCAAGGGCAAATTACAATTCCACTTATGACGAATTTACAAAATATTGTTACAGATTATTTTAAAGAATTAAGACAAAGGCTGCTGAGCTATTTCCTCAATGGCTCTATTTGTAGATGCACAATTTAGGGACAATTTGATGTATTTTTAGTTTTGGGTGGAGCAAGTGTACCAACCAGATCCTCAACATTGACGGGAACATCAGCTACCCGTGCATGGTCCCCCTTCACCTCCACAGTATCATCTGTCTCTCAAGCATCGTCACCCGGTACAGCACCGTCATCGTCTGGGTGTCCAACTTCATCGTCCAAGCACGGTCAGTATAAATTGTTGGCTACTTTTATTCATTCGTAGAATTTGACGCGGTACGGCAGAGGGCACCGAGGTTGTGTTATCGAGCTACTGTATAAAGCCATTTATCGACGAGGTCTAAGCTTTCATTTATTGTTCCGCGTCATCGTCTAATCATGAAGTTAAAAACGGTGCATCTTCCTATTTTATTGTAAGGCAACGTATGGTCCTTGCAGTTTTATCTAGAGAAAAATGTGAAACAAGAAATATAACATTTGAGAGAAACATAAAGGTATTGAATGCGTATTTTTACTTTGTTATCTTTTTGTAGGATTTTTCTAAATTTATGATTATCAATGAGAAGTTTACAATGAGAAATCTTCCTATATCTAACTTCATACAGGCACACCAATTACTGGATATTACTTCCTGGCTGAGTGCTCCTTGCCGGGTGTAACCATGGCAACTAAACAACTGGTGACATCTTCAAGCCAGTGTGCCTCCTTCTGTGACGCTCGCACTGACTTCGAATGTAAAGCTTTCCAGTATTGTCCAGGAACTAAAATGTGCAATCTTCTCAACACGAGAAAACTTCCGGTACCCAGAGTTCTAAGGTACAAGACGTACTGTGAATTCTATAGTAGTAAGTATTTCGCTTATTTTTCTTGTACCAAAATACCATGTTTTGAGGGTTGTGGGCACTACATGTGAATATTCCTTTTATCCAGGAACTGATAAAAAAACCTATTTTTGGTTTTTATCAAGGAATTTTTTAATAGATTCAAGCTTTATGATTTGGTGGTTGTGAAAAATTGGGGGAATGAGTTCAATCATTGCTTAAAGTAGTATTTAAATGTATTGAATTCCGATTCCATTTGGGAAACCAAATGGACGTTCTCTTTGCGTTACCGAACATACATGTTGTTAAACCTTCATAGTTGTATTTTTATTACACAATAGCTTAATTGATGTGTCTTAATTTTGAAAGTAAAGTACTGTCTTTACATAAAGTCATGAAGTCTCTTCGTAAACACTTGATATTATCGACTACCTTATCTCTGAGGGTTCATTTTAAAATGTCACTTTCAGAACAGTTTTTGTCAGACTTCAAGAGAGTACAACCAGCAAAGACCGGAAGTCAGAACTTTATCCCTGTCAGTAGCCTCGATCTGGAGGACTGCGCCGATATGTGCGGCCAGGACGGATCTTGTTTGACCTTTCGGTATTGTCCAAAGTCCCGGAACTGCTTGATCGCATCAGCCAAACAAACTCCAACTTTAAATGCTCAATTCTTGCAAGGTTGTAATTCTTATAAAAGTGAGTAATGTCCAGAATAACAATAAATTAACGGACCGAGTTTCCATGACACATGTCTCTCTATATTATGAAAGAGGGAAATCTATAGGACTACAAAGATCTGATGGAATTTATTACTTTTGTATATGCTACATTTATTGATCATTTTAGTTAATTTTTACATTTTTATCTAAATTGATGTACATTTTCGTCAACATTTCTTTAGCAATTATATTGCTATCGTGAAAGTTTGAATTGGGAATATCTTAATTTTCAGGAGACTTTACATCGACAAACTTACTAAGCAGTGATCCTGGCCAGACGCAGAATGTAGGTAAGTAAGTGGGCTCATTCTGTAATACTTGAAGTCGAATATAATATCTCATAACACAGAGATTTTCCAGTAATTATTTCAATGGTCATATTTTCACCAAGGAAAATGTTTTTTTAAAGTGAATAGTTCATTGGTATGCAAAAAAAACAACAAGCAAACGTTTTATCTAATAGGAGAACTACAGGACAAGCGACTCTGATAAATTTGAACCTTCCTTTTATTTAAGGATTTATTTACTCATGGTATGTGCTGGATCGTGCAGGGGTTAAGTCAATATATTTTACACTAGAAATACATGTCATCTTTATAGTGCACAAACATTATATTGTTAAATTTGTGATCACATTATCTGCAAGGGTGCTCTTTTGGGTCGAGTCTCTAAGCCTGCCTGACTGCAATGGTTAGGGTTAAAATCCCGCAAGCGACTCGACCCGCAGGAGTTCAAGAATATCTACTATTGCAGATACTGTGTATATAACAATGTAACCCACTCTTTACGTAGTCCTATCCTGTTGGCTGCAGGAGTAATCGCAGGTACCGCTATAGGAACTCTGGTGCTCGGTCTATTGCTGGGTGGTCTCGTGGTGTACGCCATACAACGTCATCGTCACAGGAGGAGCTTCGACCTGGATATGCAGTGTATGGTTACAAACTAACAGCTCGGATTTACAAATACAATATTTGGTGTTCGCTCATAAGTACACATTATAAGTAATCAATCAATCAATCAATCTTTTTTCAGAACTGAAGAGGCCACAGGCCTGTAGTACATTACAAGTAATCATTACATAAGTTGTAAGTATTTAATTTCAATATGTATTTCATATTAATAAAGATAGCCGTTTTGTTTGTTTAATCATCACTAATTTATTTTCATTTTTTATGTTTGGTTTCGCTATTTGTCCATACGAATACAAATGCACAAATTGCCTCAAGTAAACGTGATTTGTAAATAAATAGATATTTATAACTGGCGCATTTGGTATTTTATAAGCTGGGATTGTGTTTTGTTGTATTTGTATTTTACAGTTCTCTTCATCATATGTAAATATTCGGTCTTAAGTGTGATTTTCCGGTTTGTAATCCAATTTTTTTTAATCGTTTCTAAAATATTTGTTTTAACAGAATGTTTACCATTTGTTATATTTCTGTAGTTTGATGCATATGTAATAAAAAGGCCTTAACTCTCTTAATTCTGTTTTTACATGCTTTTGAAAAGAAACAACATCTTTTCTGATTTTATCATGGCGTTTGACTTCTCAAGATGAATTAGATCAATAGCATTCCAATTGCGATCACTCCTGATGTATCACAAAATGCCTAGAATGCCGAATTGTTGTGTACAGAATCCTTGTGAGCTGGGGATTATAACTTGCAGAGGTATATAAAACAAATCTGTTCCAATGCGATCATCTATCGGGTGTGTGAAAGATTCAGTGGCAAAACAACAAACTAAAAAACTGGCCACCCCCGGAACTGACCAAGGCGTCGCACCAATCAGTGTTCTTGCTTACTAGCTCGAGTGCCCCTTTGTTGATATCACCGAAAGCGAACAAACGTCACAAGATTGAGATGCCTAGTGTTTACTCCCAGTTATGGTGTCAATAATTGTTACATTAATTGGACACAAAGAGTCGAACAATTATAGACTTAGTTTATAAAAGATGATATCGACATGCATTACCACCTTTCACATTATTTTGTTAACGCATGATTAATGCAGGAAGCCACAAAACAAGTTATGGCTTAGGTTTAACCCTAACTCTAACCTTAACCCTAACCCTAACCTTAACCCTAACCCTAACCTTAACCCTAAACCATTTTGACTCTCCGATCTGGTTTAGTTAACTAGATTCTTAAACGAAGATTTCGTACGAAGCTTGTTTTTCGGAAACATGAAAGGTATTGTTTCAAAACTTAGTTAAAAGATGTAACTCTGTTTCAGTCGTATTCATCACCAGTGTATCAACATATCTCGTATTATATTTCTATCACTTAGCAGAACGGAGTCGTTTAAATCCTTTCACTGTTGATTGCAGGTTAATGATATGTATGTATTTGTAACGATAGAAAGGTAGGAATAGAGCCTAGGTCCTAGGTCCTAAAATACCTTAAAATAGCCAATTTGTGAGCTAAAAATATATATATATTCATATTCTATTCCTTTATTTCGGTTGATATTTAGGCCATCGGCCTATAACAACGTGAAATACATTAATATTAACAAACATAATGCACATGCGTATACAACAAGACATATAAGATGTTTATGTAATAACTGATTCATGAAATTTTATAGCATGGTAATTTTTCTAAGACATTTTCATTTTTATGTACCATCAATTCTATCAGTCATATATGATACTTATATACCTTTACCTTTTCACGCTCTATGGAACCTTCCTCCAAATTTGATTTGACAAAAGATTTACTTACAGATGTATACTCCGATCTCATGGAAAATGTCAATTAACCAATTAAATTCGTGATAGAAACTCAAATTATTTGAACACTATGTTCAGTTGGTAATGAAAATAATAACAGAACATCAAATGTTGACATAATTATAAATACAATAGATAAATCGGACATAGGTATCAGATACAAATTAACCATTTCCTTCTCTTTTAAATCTTAAAAATGACCAAAGATTCATGGTACTTCAAGGAGGAAATGCAGTCTTCTATGGAATGCTTTGCCAAGTCTTTGGTCTGACAATGAGCATCAAGAAACTCACCAGACAGCATCCCGCACTGTGAGGGTTAACGAGGAGGTGGACGACAGGTTTGCTTTGCCATTGCTGCGTTTGGGAGGCTCAATGAGGGGAATGATAGTGCGACTTAGTTGAAAGTGTACACTTCTGCGTTTCGGAGGCTGAATGAGAGGAATGGTAGTGCGACTTAGTTGAAAGTGTACACTGCTGCGTTTGGGAGGCTCAATGAGGGGAATGATAGTGCGACTTAGTTGAAAGTGTACACTGCTGCGTTTGGGACGCTCAATGAGGGGAATGATAGTGCGACTTAGTTGAAAGTGTACACTGCTGCGTTTGGGAGGCTCAATGAGCGGAATGGTAGTGCGACTAAGTTGAAAGTGTACACTGCTGCGTTTGGGAGGCTCAATGAGGGGAATGATAGTGCGACTTAGTTGAAAATGTACACTGCTGCGTTTGGGAGGCTCAATGAGTGGAATGATAGTACGACTAAGTTGAAAGTGTACACTGCTGCGTTTGGGAGGCTCAATGAGAGGAATGATAGTACGACTAAGTTGAAAGTGTACACTGCTGCGTTTGGGAGGCTCAATGAGTGGAATGATAGTACGACTTAGTTGAAAGTGTACACTGCTGCGTTTGGGAGGCTCAATGAGTGGAATGATAGTACGACTAAGTTGAAAGTGTACACTGCTGCGTTTGGGAGGCTCAATGAGTGGAATGATAGTACGACTAAGTTGAAAGTGTACACTGCTGCGTTTGGGAGGCTCAATGAGAGGAATGATAGTACGACTAAGTTGAAAGTGTACACTGCTGCGTTTGGGAGGCTCAATGAGAGGAATGATAGTACGACTAAGTTGAAAGTGTACACTGCTGCGTTTGGGAGGCTCAATGAGAGGAATGATAGTACGACTAAGTTGAAAGTGTACACTGCTGCGTTTGGGAGGCTCAATGAGTGGAATGATAGTACGACTAAGTTGAAAGTGTACACTGCTGCGTTTGGGAGGCTCAATGAGAGGAATGATAGTACGACAAAGTTGAAAGTGTACACTGCTGCGTTTGGGAGGCTGAATGAGTGGAATGATAGTACGACTTAGTTGAAAGTGTACACTGCTGCGTTTGGGAGGCTCAATGAGTGGAATGATAGTACGACTAAGTTGAAAGTGTACACTGCTGCGTTTGGGAGGCTCAATGAGTGGAATGATAGTACGACTAAGTTGAAAGTGTACACTGCTGCGTTTGGGAGGCTGAATGAGAGGAATGATAGTGCGACTTATTTGAAAGTGTACACTGCTGCGTTTGGGAGGCTCAATGAGTGGAATGATAGTACGACTAAGTTGAAAGTGTACACTGCTGCGTTTGGGAGGCTCAATGAGTGGAATGATAGTACGACTAAGTTGAAAGTGTACACTGCTGCGTTTGGGAGGCTCAATGAGAGGAATGATAGTACGACTTAGTTGAAAGTGTACACTGCTGCGTTTGGGAGGCTCAATGAGAGGAATGATAGTACGACTTAGTTGAAAGTGTACACTGCTGCGTTTGGGAGGCTGAATGAGAGGAATGGTAGTGCGACTTATTTGAAAGTGTACACTGCTGCGTTTGGGAGGCTCAATGAGTGGAATGATAGTACGACTAAGTTGAAAGTGTACACTGCTACGTTTGGGAGGCTCAATGAGAGGAATGATAGTACGACTTAGTTGAAAGTGTACACTGCTGCGTTTGGGAGGCTGAATGAGAGGAATGATAGTACGACTAAGTTGAAAGTGTACACTGCTGCGTTTGGGAGGCTGAATGAGAGGAATGGTAGTGCGACTTATTTGAAAGTGTACACTGCTGCGTTTGGGAGGCTCAATGAGTGGAATGATAGTACGACTAAGTTGAAAGTGTACACTGCTGCGTTTGGGAGGCTCAATGAGAGGAATGATAGTACGACTAAGTTGAAAGTGTACACTGCTGCGTTTGGGAGGCTGAATGAGAGGAATGATAGTACGACTAAGTTGAAAGTGTACACTGCTGCGTTTGGGAGGCTCAATGAGTGGAATGATAGTACGACTAAGTTGAAAGTGTACACTGCTGCGTTTGGGAGGCTCAATGAGTGGAATGATAGTACGACTTAGTTGAAAGTGTACACTTCTGCGTTTGGGAGGCTCAATGAGTAGAATGATAGTACGACTAAGTTGAAAGTGTACACTGCTGCGTTTGGGAGGCTCAATGAGAGGAATGATAGTACGACTAAGTTGAAAGTGTACACTGCTGCGTTTGGGAGGCTCAATGAGAGGAATGATAGTACGACTAAGTTGAAAGTGTACACTGCTGCGTTTGGGAGGCTCAATGAGAGGAATGATAGTACGACTAAGTTGAAAGTGTACACTGCTGCGTTTGGGAGGCTCAATGAGAGGAATGATAGTACGACTAAGTTGAAAGTGTACACTGCTGCGTTTGGGAGGCTCAATGAGGGGAATGATAGTGCGACTTAGTTGAAAGTGTACACTGCTGCGTTTGGGACGCTCAATGAGGGGAATGATAGTGCGACTTAGTTGAAAGTGTACACTGCTGCGTTTGGGAGGCTGAATGAGTGGAATGATAGTACGACTAAGTTGAAAGTGTACACTGCTGCGTTTGGGAGGCTCAATGAGGGGAATGATAGTACGACTAAGTTGAAAGTGTACACTGCTGCGTTTGGGAGGCTCAATGAGAGGAATGATAGTACGACTAAGTTGAAAGTGTACACTGCTGCGTTTGGGAGGCTCAATGAGGGGAATGATAGTACGACTTAGTTGAAAGTGTACACTGCTGCTCTTCATTGGTAAATGCCTCTTGAAACAGAGTTGGTATGTGGCAGACTCACAAATCCGACCCATGCATTTCCTTTCCAAAATAAAACAAATCAGATAAAGATATTCCCTACATTTTAAAATATTGATAGATATTTTTCCGGTTGGAGTAACGTGTTAAAGGACCTGTAATATTCATTACGTGAGCTTGAATCTAAAGTCGAATATCTATAATATATTTACATTTCCAATTGTCTCACACAACAATATGAACCTAAACCGTGAGAAAAAACAAATTCTAATGTCGGTTGCCCGAGTATGTTTTCCGTTATTATCTAGATCTTTAAGCATATATAGGGTAATTTAAGAAGGCGTTGTTCGTGCATATTTAAGATCTTAAAACAAATATTTAAATATTTCATTTGAGAATTTATGAGCAGAGGAAATCTACCACATTCTCCATATACTGTGCAATTTCGAGTGTTTCGGCTCACGTTGAGGTACCTCTTATATGCTAAAAGATGAAATCTCTCTATACACTCGAAGCCTTGAAAACCCCAATATTTAGAGCAAAATAACGAAATCGGTTAATAACATAATAACATAATCAAATAGTTAATTTCTATTTCAGATAAAGTGTTTTGAAAATTCAAGAATTATTAAGAATCCTTAACTCAAACTTGAATTTGTACTTATATTTAATGAAATTCTATTTTGTACTGTCTGTTTGACGTGCAATATATGAACAATTAGACATAGAAAGAGAAAAAAACAGGTATAATAGATAGCGTAATCATCGTGACTACTTATCAGGTAAAGTTCAACACATCAGCAGGGATACCATCCGTAATGAAGGTATGCTTAACTCATTCGATATTGCATTCAACCTAACAGTACAATAGATATTATTTTGTATATTCAAAAGGCCATTTTGAAAAAATTTTTAACAGCTGAACCTTTTGAGCAATCTCAACGTTTATTACGACATCAATGACTAAAACAAACTCTTCACTAAATAAAATACTTAAAAGATCTAAATTTTGTATTATAAATGATATAAGATAAAATTTTGATCGTTATCAAAGTTCAACATAGCAAGTTTTCTAAGGTGGAATCCCAACGCTTTCAATTCAAGTCAAATTTGTGTCTCTATATGTTCATGCCTATATATGTTCAATATTTGTACTAATCAATGCCGACAGATTGGTTACAGAAAAATGCTAGTTCTCTTCAGTCTAACAAGCTCACTACAGCTTCTCCTTTTGAGCGGCAAAACAGCAAATTGTGCTGGCATCTCTACACTACCTGCTCCAACAGGTACACTTACAGGTACTGGCTATTCAATTTACATTGTTTTTCAATTGGTTGCCCGTCCGACACACTTTGTTCCGTGGACATTAAAAGTGATCTAATTCATCTCAAGTGTACATACCGAAAAGCGTACGTAATAAACAAGCTTATAACCTATATGGGGAAAATAAGGGATTAAATATTGTCCATGTATGCACGTATACACTTGTCACTTTTGCCTAGCAAAGATTGTTTTAGTGCGAATTCTGCTATTTTGTTGTCTCTGACGTCATAAATCAGTTGTTTCAGACGTCGACCATGGCGTTGCAAGAAAAGATGGCCGTTTCTGGATAATATTATGCGCTTAGAAACAGATTGAAATAATAGAATAATGAACAGAAACAGTAATAAAGAAATTATTACCTCGAAAATTAACGAAATAGTATGTAAGATTCATATGACACAGAATGTTTAGGACTTGATAATTATCTTTATCTACCAGATAAAATTCACGACCAAAGAGTCTATAATTTTGCATATACATTATTAAGATTTCTGTATGAAAATCCTGTACCAATTCATTTCTTAAAGCGTCATCAAATGTCCTTTACATAATGTGTTCTATCCATGGAAAACAAAAAATTTACCCACTGCGATAAGTTTTCTTAATCGGGCAAAAAACTCAGCTGATCGCATATGCACGCACTTACAACATGCGAGTTGGTTAGGAAACTATACGTTAGCGGCATGTGTATAAACAGCTTCCATGCGATAACGTAGCAATCTTACGGAGATCGTTCGCTGTAAGCAAGTACAACTGACATACCTCGGAATTCAAATCATTAACGAAATAAGCGAGGTCTGTAATGTTTTCTTAAAAATTGCTTTTTCACTGTAGGTTATTTTAAGTTTCATCTGCGAAAATAAATTATCATACCACTGACGTCATAAACTTGCTTACTTTTCAAGTATTTGACCAATTTCATTGAATACATTTGGTGAAATTGATACTTTATATGTAAGACAAAATGTTTGTGATATTGTGAAATGGAGAAACAGTGGGTATTGTTAACTAATGAAAACGATAGACGGAAATTATCTACAAATATATATGAAAACAAATATTGCCTCTGCGACAAGCGTAAAGGAAAAACCAACATTACTTATCAATACAAAGATAACGTTATCAAATCAAACAAAAAAGATAACTGTGTCCTGATTTCTTTGACTGGTAACTTTCGTTATTGCTATTCATTAAATGATATCAGGTCCCTCTAGAATTCTTTTTTAAAACGTATTCATCTCCGATATTCATTAATTAATTTGAGATGCTCATTTAATCATTCCACTATAATATTGCTCTGCAAGCTCTTACTCAATCTAATGCTCTCAAACTTTCATAACCTCACTCTCATATTTTATTCAATCAATTTATTCAAAACCTTTTTTGGTTTATTCATTCGACTATAACTTCTATCTATGGGTTTAATGGTAAAATCAATCGAGGCTTAAAGCTCACACTCAATCCGATACCTCACATACTCTCATACTCTCATACCCCTAACTCTGACTCTCTGAGACTGTCATACTCTCCAAGCCTCATACTCTCATACCCCTAACTCTGACTCCCTCACACTCTCATACTCTCCAAGCCTCATACTCTCTTTACCCTAACTCTGACACTTTCATACTCTCATACCCCTAACCCTAACACTCTCATACTCTCCCAGTCTCATACTCTCATACCCCGAACTCTGACACTCTGACACTCTCATACTCTCCCAGCCTCACACTCTCTTACCCCTAACTCTGACACTCTGACTCTCTCACACTCTCAGCCTCATACGCTCATACACCTTACTCTGACACTCTGACACTCTCACAATCTTATACTCTCCCAGCCTCACACTCTCTTACCCCTAACTCTGACACTCTGACACTCTCATACTCTCCCAGCCTCACACTCTCTTACCCCTAACTCTGACACTCTGACTCTCTCACACTCTCAGCCTCATACGCTCATACACCTTACTCTGACACTCTGACACTCTCACAATCTTATACTCTCCCAGCCTCACATTCTCTTACCCCTAACTCTGACACTCTCATACTCTCATACTATCCAAGTCTCATACTCTCATACCCCTAACTCTGACACTCTGACTCTCTCACACTCTCCCAGCTTCATACTCTCATACCCCCAACTCTGACTCTCTGACTCTCTCAAACTCTCCCAGCCTCATACTCTCATACCCCTATCTCTGACACTCTGACTCTCTCACACTCTCCCAGCCTCATACTCTCATACCCCTAACTCTGACACTCTTACTCTCACACTCTCCAAGTCTCATCCTCGCATACCCCCAACTCTGACTCTCTCACACTCTCATACTCTCCAAGTCTCATACTCTCATACCCCCAACTCTGACCCTCTCACACTCTCACATTCTCCCAGCCACATACTCTCATACCCCTAACTCTGACACTCTGACACTCTGACACTCTCACACTCTCCCAGCCTCATACTCTCTTACCCCTAACTCTGACACTCTGACTCTCTCACACTCTCAGCCTCATACTCTCATTCCCCGAACTCTGACACTCTCACACTCTCATACTCTCCCAGCCTCACACTCTCTTACCCCTAACTCTGACACTCTGACTCTCTCACACTCTCAGCCTCATACTCTCATACCCCGAACTCTGACACTCTCACACTCTCATACTCTCCAAGCCTCACACTCTCTTACCCCTAACTCTGACACTCTGACTCTCTCACACGCTCAGCCTCATACTCTCATACCCCGAACTCTGACACTCTCACACTCTCATACTCTCCCAGCCTCATACTCTCATACCCCTAACTCTGACACTCTGACACTCTCACAATCTTATACTCTCCCAGCCTCACGCTCTCTTACCCCTAACTCTGACACTCTCATACTCTCATACCCCGAACTCTGACCCTCTGACACTCTCATACTCTCCCAGCCTCATACTATCATACCCCGAACTCTGACACTCTCATACTCTCACAATCTTATACTCTCTTAATCTCATATTGTTTCTCTCACACATTTATACTCTCAGCCTTGCATACTATCACACGACATGAACTCTCACATTCTTATACTCTGAAACCCTCATACTCTTAAGCCCTCATATACTCTAGTACTCATCCCTAGGCTGTCATACTCTGACTCCCATACTGCCACTCTCAAACTCTCAATCTCACACCAAACCTTCCATACTTTCATGCGCTCACACTTTTTCTCGAACTAATACTCTCACGTGCTCTCATGCTCACGACCTGATACTCTGATACTCTCGTGCTATCATACTCTGACTCCCATACTGTCACTCCCAAGATCTTAATCCCACACGAAAACGCCCATACTGTCATGCTCTGGCACTCAAATTTTCTTTCTCTCATAACCCATATTCTTCTACTCTCAAACTCACACTTCTACAATATCATATTAACTAAAACATTACTTAAGTATTATCAAAAGTGCTGTGCATACTTCACATTTCTTTTCTTTAGCGCGGAACAAGCCTTTAGTCCTATACCAAAAGGATGCAGTCTTCAACCAATACCAGTTCAAGATCAATTCCAGTTATGGGGAATGCCTGCAGTACTGTAGAGAAGACGCCTATTGTCAGACCATCAGCATCTGTGGCAGGGAAGGCAAATGTACGGGGAAAGTTAGCTACACACTGCCCCAGCAATACACGGAACAGGTTGTCAGCCAGATAGGCTGTGATATCTACAGTGGTATGTAAGTCCTTCAATGTAAACAGTACGCTGTTTTTATTGGAAAAACAACGAAAAAACGAGAGAATATTTTGGCAAATGCTTTGAATTTACAAAAATAAGCGCCAAATTACGTGCTATGATTCTGTTATGTATTTAGCATGAATTTATGGTAGTGTCAGTTTCCACATAAGTGTAACTTATTGTGTCGTATAGCTTTAGTACGAGAATGGAGATTCAAAATTATGTTTCTTTCTGGTTTCAGCTAATAATCCACTTTTTGTGCAATGATGAAGTCAATAAATTAGATGCATGTATGTTCATTGACTTACAATGTAAATGCTATTTGAAGGAAAACAAAGAAATAAGATAGTTCATAAGATAGTTATAAGAATTTCATGTTTTAAATTCTTAAAGGTGCATGTATGTGCATTGTCAGAAATGTTTTTTTTACAAAATTATAATCAGATCTTAAATAGGTGGTATTTGAAATGATCAGAAATAGCATTTAAAATTAACCTTGTTCAGATACAGCGCGACCTTGTTCTAGTTTCTAGTGGATCTGGTGTACAAAGTTCCTCACCAACACCAACGACATGGTCATCCGTCAGCCTGGCAGCGTCTTCAGTAACCCGTGCGTCAACATCTGTCAACCTAACAAGCTCAACACAGCCAGCTTCATGGTCTACAGGAGCATCTTCCAGTCACAGTAAGTATTCTCACTTTGTGGCATCAGAGATTAAACTGACTGTACATGTACTTGTAGAAATTCTTTTTCTTTTTCTAACTTAGTCTCTTTCGTGGAATTCGAAACCACGTCCTTAACCTCAAATAAGGCACCAATCGCTAACACTGTCCTCCCCTAAAACATGCTACCTCTTCATAAATCCAGTGCGACTAAAGTAAACATTCCCTACTTTAGCCGGAGCCAGTAAACCAGGCAGCCGCTCTGCACATCAAGGAACATTAACTACCCCAGGCCGGTTGGCTGTTTCCACAGGATTATCTCGAATAACTCCAGCATCGTCCCCCGTCAACCCTTTAGGCTCAACACAGTCATCACCGAGGTGTCAAACATCATCCTTCAAACACGGTCAGTATTGGTAACAAATCGTTTGTATTTTTACTTGAGTATATTCAAACATTAGGATTGGTAAATTGTCTTCTCGTCCAATCATCAAGTTCCATAATAACTTCCTTTTGTGGACGATTTGTAAATATGCGTGCAATGTAGAGATGCGACGTGGAGGAGAGCGCTTTCAACAAGACAACGTCATTGAACCTGTCAGTTTCCCAGGTGATGTCATGGTTTTGTAAGGGTAACGGAAAACTTGACTTTATTGGGATAAACGGCACCCTAACAGCTCAGCTCTGTCGCGCTCTTGTGATACGCCGAGATCGGAGTCCTACCCTTTCTTAGGCGACGTAACGGATTCGTTCTCCAACAGGACATATACGTCAATATACAGTTCCCTATTCAAAATGGTGAATCGGGAAACCCTTCATGCACAGACTTTCCATTTTGCATGGACTTAATGTTGCAGAGGTCCTTGTCAATATACGACAAACTGCGTGTGTTCAAGGATGTTGGAGTTTATTCCATGATATATATATATATCACACAAACCCTGTAAAACAGTAGAACAATAATAAATACATGTTAACCATACATTATGTCATATTGCGTCATAAAACATACTAGTTCATACCTCTTAATTAAAGAGAGAAATACAATACTTGTACAAGATAATTACCTGAATATTACGGTTAATAATGTAACTTAAAGTTCAATACTCAAGATATATCAACCACATTAGATAATAAATTCACAGTGCTCAATTACACTCAGAACTATATATAAACATGAGGCACTGGTCATATATACAATACATTATAGATATTAAATACATAATTAGTACATGATACATACCCTGTGGGTGACACAGAGGTGTTCAATCACGCCATTGATTATCTAGGAACAGGCCCCCCTGAGTAATTGAAGGAAATGCATCAAATTTGAAGGAAAACAGTGCATAATAGAAGGGAAAGCTTCCCAAATGGTAGGAAACGCAGCTTAATCGCGAAACAAACACGTCAATATCGGTGAAACGCGGTAATATCAGAGATTTTCAGTCCATATCGGAAGCAACCCGATCCCACTTTCGAAGGAACCCGATCCCACTCTCGAAGGAACATCGGTAGACTTCGGAAGGAACACGGTAATTTCGGTGAATTCTCGGTCGACAGCGGAAGCAAACGCATCTCAAAATGGCTACGAATCTGCAGTCTCCAGTTTCGTTGAGTGTTGTTTATATGTTTTACTGTGTGATTTTTAGATGTAATTTGTTCTTCATGCTTGCATTGAAAGCGCAATTGAACAAGGAAACGATGGAGTTGTAGAGTTTTGTAATGAAATTGAGTAGTTACGGCGTTACTCGCATAGAGTCCGGGTTTGTTTACATCAGTCAGATGAAGCCGTATCGCTAACGCTATCATCGATCCGCGTCTGTGATTGAGTTTACCTGCATCAGACTTTCCGGGTTATATTTTTAATAAGTTTTGGAATTATGTATGTGAATTTTGTGAGTATGTTATGTATCACGTGTAAATCTAACTTTCGTTTTTGTACAATTAGGCTATATCGAAAAGTAACAATTCACGTACTTCTTTCACCTTGTTTCGTTTGACCATTTAAATATCCCATTTATTAGAGACCATGTTTAGAATTATCTCGAAATCGATATGCAACCACTTGTTGATTATTTCACGAGTTAGCGGCAGTTCGCCTAATTCAACTAAAACAGAGCTACTTCCCGATTGATCGATTTCGGGAATTTAGATTCTTTAGACCTGCGTTTCATAAAAACTTTACTACAAAATAGAAAATTATTGGCGAGTATCTTGTATATTTACATTTCAAAATATATATAACCTCAGGTAAACGCAATCACAGATGCGGATCGATGATAGCGTTAACGATACGGCTTCATCTGACTGATCTCTATGCGAGTAACGCCGTAACTACTCAATTTCATTACAAAACTCTACAACTCCATCGTTTCCTTGTTTGATTGCGCTTTCAATGCAAGCATGTAGAACAAATTACATCTAAAAATCACACAGTAAAACATATAAACAACACTCACCGAAACTGGAGGCTGCAGATTCGTAGCCATTTTGAGATGCGTTTGCTTCCGCTGTCGACCGAGAATTCACCGAAATTACCGTGTTCCTTCCGAAGTCTACCAATGTTCCTTCGAGAGTGGGATCGGGTTCCTTCGAAAGTGGGATCGGGTTGCTTCCGATATGGACTGAAAATCTCTGATATTACCGCGTTTCACCGATATTGACGTGTTTGTTTCGCGATTAAGCTGCGTTTCCTACCATTTGGGAAGCTTTCCCTTCTATTATGCACTGTTTTCCTTCAAATTTGATGCATTTCCTTCAATTACTCAGGGGGGCCTGAGGAACGTTTCCTAGAAAGAATAGAATAAAAGATAAAAACTAATGCCTTGCCACATATAATAAATCATGGCCATTACAGAAATATAGATTAGAAATGATGAGCTTTACTCAAACATTTAAATCACACATTCTCTCACACAATCACAACCTAAATAGAGAAAATATACTTAAAATAAGAAATGATATCTTTTAGTTTAAGAATTACAGATTACCTATAAGTTTTAGATATTAACTTTAACATTAGGATTAGGCAATATTTAAGAGAATAATACAAATAACATAATTAACTAACCTGATAGATTCATGTACCACTAAATACATCTAGGCAGACATAATTTGTTTGATAATGTTTTGTAGGTTATTCAAGTAGAGCTCGACTATATATGTGACATGTATGATTCGTCTTAAGAATAATATTTAAGTCCATTAGAAATTTGTAATGTAATATATGGCATTTTGAGATGTGTATACAGGATACGATACGATATACATTATTTTAACTCAAAATAGCCCGTGGGTCACTTAGGCAATTTGGGTCTGATTGATCATCTCTTTCTCTCAAAATAGCCCGTGGGTCACTTAGGCAATTGGGATCTGATTGATCATCTCTTTCTCTCAAAATAGCCCATTGGTCACTTAGGCAATTGGGATCTGATTGATCATCTCTTTCTCTCAAAATAGCCCATTGGTCACTTAGGCAATTGGGATCTGATTGGTCATCTCTTTCTCTCAAAATAGTCCATTGGTCACTTAGGCAATTGGGATCTGATTGATCATCTCTTTCTCTCAAAATAGCCCGTAGGTCACTTAGGCAATTGGGATCTGATTGATCATCTCTTTCTCTCATGGTATAGCTAAAAACATAATTCAATTACGTAACTTCTTACAGGTACACCAATTACTGGATATTACTTCCTGGCTCACTGCTCCTTGCCGGGTGTAGCCATGGCAACCATACAACTGGTAACCTCTTCAAGACAGTGTGCCTACTTCTGTGACCTTCGCTCTAACTTCGAATGCAAAGCCTTCCAGTATTGTTCCCGGAGTAACAAGTGTAACCTCCTGGAATCGACGACGCTTCAGATACGAAAAATTCAAAAGAATCATGGTTATTGTGAATTCTATAGCAGTGAGTGTTTCAGCTAATCATAATATATGTATGATACCAACTATTTCATTAAACATTGAACGGCTAAGTTTCCCATCATCATGTTAATGACAAAGTAAACCCGTCAAAGAAAGTACGAGCATAAGTGCTGCTATTTTGCGAGTGCATTGCATAATGTCTTTTGTGGATATCCTGACAAAAGTTATCTATACATGACGCTTTAATGGTAATCTTGAATTTTGAAAGGCTGGATTTCTTACCAAAACTGCTGTTACTTTGTATGCTGTTCACCTACACATATGATAGCGGAAAGATCAGTTTAGATTTCTGTCACGGAAGAAAGGGTACATATTAAAGTGTGCAATCCTTATATGAATTATTCATTTTAAAATGATCCATTTAAATTGCATGGTAGAATATGAAAAAAATGCATACATACTATTTATTGGACTTTCTTTCTAACTGCAGGAAAACACAAATCAACAAATTCGAATAATAGTGAAAACAGTTCAACATTAATAGTAGGTAAGTCTGTTTATTTTTTCTATATTCATTGAAAGTGATTAGAATTTTTTCGTTTTATAAACATTCTGTTCGTTGTAGATGGGGCCAGCCTCATATGACTCGAGAGTTACTTGGGTTTAGCCCAATTTGACTATCGCGTCAGAGAACGCCCAGTTTCAAATGACTCTAATAATCCTCGAATGACTCTACCGAGTCGATCTGTGCACTCAAATTCACACAACTTTTTTTTATTAACATCTTTGATTTCTTTACTATTTTGTATGCTCTGTGTGGTAACGAAGTCGTATATAGATTATAAAAGAGTCAAACTGAGATAGCCCCAAACCACTCTTGAGCCATATGGGGATAGCCTCAAATATTCTGGAGATAAATGACAGAGACGCTAACCCCAAAATACTCTAGGATTAAATGCCCTTACATAGATACGCAACCTCCCTGCCGATATTGAAGGGAGACGAACTGCATGTATGCCATTTCAAATGTTTAATTTTTTGGTCCGTTTTGCTTTTGAGACATGGGGTGTTTTTATGGATGAATACCAAAGGGGCGTTCCGTTAAAGATGCTAATAAAATTTGCTTACATTTGCAATGAAAAGTCAGAGTCGAGAAGACTTATGATCCTTTTCTTTTATGTTAAGATAGCATTATCACTCGTACAACATGCTGTCATTATTTTAATGGACCATAGAACTACTTTAGTACAAACGATGTCTACTAATTGAATGATATTGCAGCGTGTTTCAGTTATATCACTTCAACGACAAAAATGCATAGAGCATTCTTTTGTATCAAAAATCCACTAAATATCTGCTCACAAATATTAATGAGGAAGCGATAAGATAAAAGACAGCTATTAAAAGAATTGTTTATGCAATGATGTTTTTCATTGAAAACGCTTCACCGTCTTTATTTCTAACAAATTGTACCAATCTAATGTTAATATAAACTACCGTCCAAAAGGAAATATACCATCACTTTGACAAGAAAAAAACCCAACAAGGGCAGAGTTAACAAAATGTGGGATTATTTGAAAAGAGGTTTCAATTCTGCATAAATTAAATGTAAACACATTTCATCAGTTACTAACAATAAACGGTAAAATGGAAAGGATCTCTTACAGGGTTGAAAAATGGGATTTCAAGAGTCATTGGATGTTGCTCTAATATCGATTATATCCTCCTTGAGCATCGACACACGCAAGAATGCGTCTGTGCATGGATGATGTAAGGCATCTAATGACGTTACGTGGAATCTGATTCCATGCACGAATAAGATACTGTTCAAGTTCTTGTCGGTTTGCTTGGGGTACGGGTCTGCTCTTAATCTGTCTGTCAAGATTGTTCCACAATTGATCGATCGGGTTCATGTCTGGGAACAAGCAGGCTAAGCTAAAACATGCAAATGCATTTTATTAAGGAAATTCTGTGTGAGTTTGTCTTTTTGAGGTCTTGCATTGTCATGCTGGAAGATATTGCCACGGGATTGATGAAAGGGGGGACAACTGGCTGCATCTCTACACCTCTGCGCTTTTAGGTTGCCATGGATGATGACTAGTCTTGTTTTCAGTACACAACAAATTCCTCCCCACACCATCACACCGCCTCCTCAATACGCTGGCAATCCCTGAACACAGTTTGGAACTAACAGTTCCCCAGCACGTCTATAAACACGTTTACGACCATCAGCTCTGCACAAACAGAATCTGCTCTCATCAGAAAAAAGGACAGGTGACCAGTTTTGGACTTGCCAACGTCGAACTTGCCTTGCCCAGCGGAGTCTGTTACGTAAATGTCAGTTGACGCCGTGCCCGGATACCATGTCGACTGATCCGATGTCCGAGGCCGTTGGTGTCGTTGCTGCTGCAGGGATGAAGCAGTTTCTTAGGTGGATTCCCGGATGCAGGGGTAATCCGTGGTCTTCCACTTCTCTCTCTTAATTACCGTCAGGCGTAGCCTTTGTCGTGTGTGTCTTCCGCTGGTTTTATACTGTTTGTCAGCACGTATTCGATAATTGGAGTTCGCGCGACAATTTATACAGTTTCGCTAATTCTGAAATAGGAAAGTAAAAGGTAGTAGGTTTTCACATGTTCTGTAAAGATTTGCGAATTTCCATTCACACATAATGTTTTTTACCCAAAAATACTTTATATACTTTCTTTTGGACATCAGTTTCGAAAAAGCACGCTAGCATATTTTACTTTCACCAAATTTCTGGATTCCTTTAAGCCAATTAATTCCATCAGTATACGTGTCTATTTGGATTCAACATTTTCATGTATTCTCTAAAAATCTCTGACATAAGCTATTAATCAAAATTCTTCGTTATTTTGAACATCATGAACGTAAATAAATTAAATTTTGATAAAAATATGGCCGAATATTTTCACTTAAATCTTTATTGAAATCAAGTACAAAGGTATCAACACACAATACATGTACAGACATAGAAATCACAAGAAGAACAGATTTATAGAAGATGCAAACAAGTCAAACTTCAGTAACTTTATAGGAATCACAGACTTGAACACGCCGTTACTGGTTACGCCGAAAGCAACGTTTCGCCTAGAATTATCTTGTGCTGGGAGAGGATACGCGATCTTCACGCCCAGTACCAAACACACACGAAGCAATGCCAGTCAAAAGTGGAACTTTGTTCCTGGTTGATATTCATCGATTTGCCGTTTACTTAATAACGGCAAACATTCAATGACGCAACAATTGGTATACATAGATGATGATGTTAACACCCATTTGTGTTACATAATACCAGTTTGACTTTCATGTCTGATATTCAGCATTTACACATATATTCCATATTCCATACGTTCTTGAAAAATGGTTTCAGACTCAGTTAGCGTATATAGCTTGTTCACTTAAGTCGAGCGTAACGTAGGACAAATTAGCAGGTACTTGGTACAACCTATGAGCAATCTAGTTAATAGTAGCTGTAATCATCGGACATCGGGACGTATAATATTACAGCTGGGTCATTCCAGCTAAATTCGACCAAAGCCTCCCAGTTGATGTCACCGATTTCTTTCATTTTCACACCAACCAAAGTACGTTTATAGGTCATAACAAAAACAAAATATTCTTTGCAAATTCCAATTGGTTTTGCTGTAAGGGTTGTTTAATTGCGACACGTAACGCAATTCTATGAAATACACCACTTGCAGAAAAATGTTCGCTAAAAAATAAATTGTTGCTGCTCATTGTTATTTTTTGTTTATAGGTTGTTGATATAAATCCAAGTTGGCATACGTTTACATTTTGAAGATATCTAAAGAAATACCCTGAGTAACGCAAATTTCAAATTCGGTAAAATTTTAAGCGATTTCAGGATATCGTCCATTTATATTAAGCTGTATATATTCATTATAAGCTGTATCAACGTGATTTGATAGCTTGAGTGATAATAATTTGTATGAAGTATAAAAATATTAATCGGACAGTCCAGAACTTCAATCATACATATTATCACCAATCCGTATTTAGTTTGAATAAATTCAAACATACATTCCCTCGGCAAAAAAAACGGAATTTCTACCATATTCAAAAGTCTCTATATAAAAAGGCACACCTTGCCAGTAATGAAATTTGGACAGCTTATTCTTCATTATATGAACGCCAACATACCCAAAAATCACGAGGGTACAATTTCTAGTTTTCAAGTTTTTATATATTGCCTATTAAAACATAAGTAGATATTTTAAGGATGTTTCATATCGAACAGTCTGTCCAACATAACGTTTCTTCGTAAGAAAAGGATATATAGAAGTAGTACTGGAACAATACAATATACTATGTTGGTATCAAATGAAACGATGGGGAACAATGTCCGCGAAGCAGTAACGTTCGCGCGAATGTTTCTGCCACTTTTAAATTTCCATATACATATTTCGCGCCTGTGGCCAGGCATGAAGGAGTTTGTTAGTGTTCACATTGATGGTGAAAAGATTCACAAACAGAGAAGATTACTCTTAGGAAAGCTTAGAGAACTGTATGTTTCTTTCATAGAAGAGACCAGCAACCTCTACAAAACTTATTTTTCAAGTTTTGTGAATTGAGACCAAAATGGTGTATCTCTGCTCCTGGTACACATTCAGGGTCAGATACATCAAAATGTCAATCTGATTATCTGATTTCTCGTTTAGACACCCGCTTACAACATCGGTAAGACCAAATACAGACATCAATTTCTCAATTTGCAGAAAAGGGTCTGATGCCTCATGAAACATATAATATTCTATTTTTCATACAAACATTGAAATAAGCACAAAAAGTGTTTTAACCCCTAAAATTAGTGTGGGGGTGGGGGAGGGGTGGATGGGGAGAGGGGGGAGGCCCCCACGGGCCCCCCGATAGCTACGAGCCTGCAAGATGCTTGCGGCAAAAGCCAGTCTTCAAGTGACTTTCCAGAACCAAATCACAACTCCAAAACAACTGTTTGAGTGTGCAGTGATTGCCATTCTTGCTTTTGGTAAAAAAAGAAGAGATAGAATCGGAAATTGAAAACCAAGACTTGCGCTTTTTTGGCCCAACTGTTCCCGGGACAAGAATTCACCATTCATTCATTCCAAAAGGTGCAACAAAACTGGCCATAAAACAAACAAAAATTACTTGAAATAAAAAATCTAAAAGGTAAGTTGATCCCCAAGGAATTTTAAATAATGTGAATTGTCATGAATTCACTGACTAACAACCTCCTGAATATCTCAAACATAAAGATGTCATATCAATTTGAAGCGTCGGTAAAATCATCTGAGGGTTGCTTTAGTAAAACACTTGCAGAAGGTGAACGGAAATTTTTTACCCCCGCCAAAATTTCATATTTCGTAGTGTATAATATGGGCTACATGTGTGCAAAAAAATGAATCCTCTTGCAGGTGCGCTTTTTTCTATTACCAGCTTAAAACATAGGACATTTTTTACATTTTCCGAACAGTGGGTAGATATGAGGCAGCTATTGAAACACAAGAACATAATATATTGTCAAGAATTACTAAATTTCATCTCTTGATGCCCCAGTGAGACGAATCGAAGCATGTTTGGTGCATTTTATTCCTTCGACTTCCCAAAAAAGTGAAATGAAAATGTTCAAAAAACGTAAAAACTAAATTTTGCAGATAATATAAGCTTTCTTTGTCAAGCTATTATACCAAATAAATACAATTTTTTTAAAACGAATATTATATGTATAACTCATTCCAAATCCTATCTACTATATAATTTCTAAGCTTCTACGTCTAGAACTGTCCACGTAAGAGACATTTAAAACTATTAAGGGTTTTTCTCAAAACCGTCACATTTTGAAGGCGCCTGTGTCCTAACACCCTATGCCAATCGCAAAGTCTTTTGAGTATGAACAACAAAATTGTATTTCCCTTCTCTTCTATTGTAATTGAAAATTCCAAAATCTGTGATGTCAACTGGGGCGATCCCCAGATTTTGGTTTATTTGAAATGAAATGACTCAGATAGTTTTAATCAATTATGAATTGAACCAATGAGTAAACCTGAATGATTGATGAATTGATGAAATGAATACCATATTGCCTGCATTTTACAATTACATTTTAACATACAACAAACTCAAGACAATAATGTAGCATCAATATGACCTGTGCTGAAGAGACATATAGCCCAAGTCGGAGCCCAATTGCATGTGTTTTGTGAGAGCATGAGTTTGAATCTCAGAATATGACGTAAGCAATCTTGTTAACTTGAGAAAGATATAACGGGCTACCTATTGTCATTAATACATGCCTGACATTATGCTGTTTTATAGGTACACGACTGTGGCAGGATGTAGTTAGGAGATCATACTCAGAATCAGAACTCATAATGTCATCAATAAAACCATTACCGCCGTACTCACTGACTTTACAACAGGTGCAATTAGAATATTGTATTCACATATATAACCCAACAGAAATCAAACTTGTTATCTCCCATTCCTTACAAACGGGTATTTGATTGTGGGATATGAGGTTTGGTAATGAAACTATGAAGCGCCTTGGTGAGTAATACTCCAGGGGATGTCAAGAATTCCAAAGAAAATTGTATTGAGACATCATTGGTTATGTCAGTATTGAGATCCAGATCATTTACTTGAGTTTTTCAGCCTGTTGAACAAAGGTAACCCCTGTAATCATGTAAAGTTTTCGAAATGAGCATCGTGCTGTTTTTCACGAAAGAAGGGGTGATAGCTATCGGAATACACAAACGTTTGACCAATGTTAATGGGTGAAAAAATCTCAATAATCTACTGTTGCAAAATGGTCGGCTGTGTTAAAGCGGGATCGCAGCTTCATGGTACATGGTCAGGAAGGCCAGTTGATGCCATTACAGATGATATGGTTGCACGGGTCCAAGGCTTAATCAAATCCGAACATAGAACAAACAGGATTGACGAGATATTTTCAAAGTGTGGCAATTCTCATGGAAGTGTTTGCACCATAAATCATTCGCACTTGCAGATGCCCTAGTTGTCTGAAAGATGGTTGCCACGAAACTTAAAGATCGAGACCAGAGAGTTGAATAAAGTCGTGAAACTTGAACATCTACAAGCCGATCCTGATAACTTACATGCCCGTCTTACACGGGACAGGTTAAGGGGGATGAAACGTGGATTCGTATCCCACTAATTGCATGTTGGTGTTATGAAATTTACCAGTGAAAATATGGTTAAGTAATTTTCAATATCATTTGTTTTCTTACAAAGATTCATAATTATAGTGAAAAATATGGTTAATTTATACTTTTTGCTCATGAATTGCTAACCGGTTTCATATTTTCTTTTGTATAAGTTATCAAGCGTTATACAGAAAAACTGCTTTGATAAGAAATTTCTGTAGAAATTGTATGATGTCTCGTTAACCAGAAATTCATTGATAGGGTTTATTCCTTTTAATTTCCAGTCAGGATAAAATGTGTATCTGTGCCGCTCATCTTACTTAATTAATGCCAGATTGTTTGGTCGGGATAGTCTGTTTCTTGTGGTGATTGTATATTGTTTACAATCTACAAAAGAGGTCTCCGAAAATCAAAACAAGTTTGTATTTTTAGGAATTATTTCGTAATTCAAATCTTTAGATAGAAAGGACTAAAAACATGTTTATGTCATTGTCACAAGAAACGAACCAATAAAGATTCTGACAATGATCCGGTTGATACGACATGAATACAAGGTGTCACAATAACGTGGATACATGATTTGGAGTTATTTGAGTCTAGCGCGAAATTACTCTTACATGGTTTCATCGAGACACCTTGTAAATTGTTGAGGTTAAGATAGAGTCATTTCAGGCCGAGGAAATATCGGGTCTTATTTGACTTCAGAGTTGATTCGGGTTCTAGAGTTCTTTGAGAGCAGCCTGGATATACTTGAGTGTTTTCACTGTCATCTGAGGTTTAGACAACTGTCCCTGTTGACTCACTCATCACACATGAATTCGATTTATGGCATCTTTGCATGTTGCTTGAAATGGTAGCAAACGTTATCGCCTAATAAAAGAATGATCCTTCATATTATTGATATTGATTTAAAGTACATTAGGGTTATGGTAGGGTTAGGGTTAACTTCAAGAATAGTGTACGCATAGTTCGGCTTGGTTTGCCTAAAACCTCAAATCTTCTCAGGAAAGTTTGAACTTTGATCGAAAAGTTATTGCTTCGTCTCACTTGACTGCGATGGGGCAGTTTTATAAGTAGGATTTTGAAAATAATAATAACAATAACAATTCCAATTTTCCTTACGTAGCCAGTATAAAATATGATATTTTGTAAATGAAAACCTTACGTTCCTTGCTAAAAACTGAAGTATAAAGCAAAACAGTCATTTTGCGCATTTGAAGGTTTATGCACGCACGATCAGTGCACGTGTGATGAACAACAAATTGTCTTGTAGCGTAATCAATAGCGAAGTACGGGCGTGGACTATATCCAATGGAACATCAAGAAAGTTTTTAATGTACAAATTGTCAAACTTTGTGAAGGCACGCATAAGTGGGTCTTGAAAAGGAACATGGTCGATCTTTCATTGTTCTCTATCCATGACCACAAATACCTCCTCTTTATGCATATTCATTTCATTATGTAACTTGCAATAAACTTTAGCTTGCAGGTCTTATCGCAGGTATAGCCTTGGTTATCGGCTTAGTACTCGGAGGTGTCTTTGTTTTCTGGATGTGTCGCAATAAGAGATCTAGAGAAACCAGTCAAACGACTCAACCCAAGATCAACTTACAAGATTCACTGAATACAAGTACATATTCCTAGGCACTAATTATAACAACAATCAGATATATTTTTCTGTTTTGCGTTAAAAGTTTTTAACTACTTTCGTCTGATTCTAACCCAACAGCGTTTATTATCTAGGACAACTTATGAAAACAGCTATTTCCTGAATTATAACATGGCATGTAATTCTGTCCCGGTAATGGCAAGGATACCAATACGAGTTTAAAATTCGATAATTCTGTTGGTCCTGGAAGAGTTTTTTCACCGATCAATGAATAGCCGTAACTATAGTATGATAGATAACATCAAATTAACGCCCGAGTGACACAGATATGAAAGGCTGATTCAACCTGACATCTCTTCTAATCTTGGACCTGTACTTTGACAAGTACTTCTATCTATCGTATTTATCGTGAATTTATCTTGGATAATTGATACAAGTTTTAGAAACATATGTGTTAAATTTAGAGGTTGTTTGTTGAGATCAAACTACATTGAAGGGAGGTGGAGTAGATGAACCACAAACTTAACGTAATTATTTTCAATCTGGGTAAAGAAAACTAGTATTATTTCTTATTCATATGTACAGCTGCACACCGAAAGTTTGTTAACTTACCACTGAATCGTAGTGCAAATATCATGTAATTTGGGTTTCGCATCAACGACAATAGAATAAATTCAGCAAGACTGACAATGGATCACCCACTCTTCATGTGTGAAATAGCCATTCTTGAACTCATATTGGCTTTGTCAAGTCACTCGTGCAAAATTGTTATGGACAGATGGTGTCACATTTTCGAAATTTCGATGTCGTTGAATGTCGAATAAAATGTTCCATATCGACTCTCTTAAATTAAAACCAACATAATTACATTGACTTAGTGCTTACAAATAAACGTGACTAATGTTTAAATAAGTTGATAACTTATAAAGGATTTTATGGAGAAAAATGAAACATAGTGTTTTCGGAATTTTGACCGCTGGTCATTTCAATGGCCTGCCAAAACACTTACGGGTAATTGTGGGGTCCGATAAACCTTGACCTTATAGAAGGATGGATCTGCATATGTGTATTGAAAATAAAACATTACACGCTTCTTTTTCGCAACGCTACGATACCTCAAAGGCATCTCAAATTACATGATATTTGCACTAGTATATTCAGGTATGTGAACAAACTTGGCATGCAGCTGTATATTGTAGCTTTAGATGCTTGCTGAATGATATCATTCTATATATGCATATATAACTTATTATAATCAAAGCATGCACAAATTTAGATCGATGATGTCAACGATTAATGTGATTGTATTACAAGGGTTAACTTGTTTATTTTATGGCACGTATATAAACCGAGAGAGAATAATCGTAAGTCTAAAGTATATTGTTCTTACTCATTATCCGTATAACATTTCTTAAATATTGTTATACATGCATAATGAAGACATTTCAATATACTGGGGGAAATGTATTAATTGACAAAGGAAAATGTTATAAATGTATTCATACATTGTAAGGTGCTGTAGTTGGACCCCATACTTGAATAAAGATTTGACCTTTACCGTGTCATCGTCTTACAATCTAACGTCTGATCATCAGCTCAATTGGCCATGCAGCGACGACAGGATAGCATCAACGTGCTGATAGAGACATGGCGGCAATACAGAGAAAATATTAATTAAAACAATGGCGTCTTGATATCCGATGTTTGCACCATGAACATTGCTTATTCTCCCGATGCTGCCGAAACCAGAAAACCTATCACAGCATGCAATCGTTCAAAAAGGCGAATAGTCCGGGTGTCTACGATCCTCGCTATATTGTTTCAATTAACAATTGAAGGTATCCGTCTTTTGTCTTATAATTTGGAATAGTGTGAAGTCTGCTTTAAAGGAACACCTGGAACAGTAAGGACTTAATAGAGAATCTTCCCGACTTTCAAGTCCTATTAGGAGTAGTTTCAACATATCAGCCTTGTAAGCTTAAAACCATTGTAAACAACATTTTATATCATTTAATCATATACTTTTTTCTATTCAATACATTAAAGGAATGGGACTCTTTTACCTTAAAAAACTTACGTATTACATACAGTAGTAGAGAGTATACTTCCCTAGCTTGCGTCAGAGTGAGATAAATGTAGTAACGTGTATATGAGGTTCGAATCCTTTGCTCTCATCTATAGGCTTTGGATAATGGTAAAGGCTATGACTGGTATTCAATTTAGGTCTTAAATGGTCGTAGTGCATCTCTTGCACGTTAGTTGTGTTAATGATGAAGTCAATTTGCCAGATCGTAGCTCTGAAATTATTCATTATATCAACTGTTTAAATTCGTCTCGATGTGTTATTATGAAAGAGGTGTTATGTAAGTGAACAAACTGTTGCTGCATTTTACATCTAGAAATATTTTTTTGGATGGTAAGATACGCTAAAAACTCTAAAATTTAAATAAGTAGGTCTGAACATTATTAAATCCATAAGCAAAAACATCTGTATCAAATTTCTTGCTCTATTAGATACAACGTATTTGACAAAAACCACTTCTGATATACATTCATACATACATACATACATACATACATACATACATACATACTTTAGTATTAATTGATTGTAGTAAATATAAATCCTATATTAATAAAATACAAAAAAAGAAGTCAATTGTCAAAATGCTGTTAACTGCAAAATAATAAGACCTTCATAAGAAGTTTCATGTGAGTCATATTAAAATCTCATCCTGTTCAGATAAATGCGACCTTGTTCTAGTTTCCGGTAGATCTAATGTACAAAGTTCATCGCCAACACCAACAACACGGTCACCCATCAGCTTGGCAGCGTCTTCAGTAACCAATGGACAGACACCTGTCACCCTTACACATTCAGTATGATGGTCTTCAGACGCACTAGGTAATTATTGTAACATCGCATCATCAGGACATAAACTACATCATGTATGTGGAATGGTACATATTCTAGTCACCTGATGCTCGCCTTATGGTATTCGAAAGCATGTCCTCAATGTGAGGCACCTGTCGTTAACTCTGGACGTCCTCACATCTGACTCACTCAGTCACCTAGCACTAGACAGTTCCATCAGTTAGTTGTCAATTACGTTACAATCATTAACATTCTCAAACTTGTCATGTTTCCTGTTTCTATGACTTCAGTCATCAGTCGACATTCACCTCTTCTAATCATTAATATAAGAGAATAATACTAAAGATTTTGTTGGTTTTTATATATCTTCAAGCAATGGTCAGCCTGAATGAAATACTTCAATATGAATTTGATCCTTATTAATGAAAGCCGTATACAGGCAAATGTCGAAGCTGGAAATTTTCTTGGTTTTTGTTTCAGGACTCAGAGTAAAAATATTTTGCCCTTAGAATAAATTTCGGATCTTTTGAAGGGTTATTAATGATGTAAGTATAAACAGTGAACATCAGCAGTTCACAACATACAAATTCCTAAATATCTATAAAATCAGAAACTCTAAGGAATATTCCCTTTGAATTTTGTTTGATAAAAGTTGTACTCTTTTTATGTCCACGAAACAATTAATTCTCATATTCTAACTCTATGTAGTTGGTCACTATATTAAGTATATACTTACCATGACATTTCAGTTTTTGAAACAAAGTTATCTGCTATCGATAACGCGTCCTCAAGAAGACACATTTCCTGCTTATTGTTTTTTTTATTTTGATATGTTTGGATTATCAACCCTAGTCCCGGACAATTGCAAGCATTCATGTTAAGGAACCACAAGACACCATTTGCTTTTGATAATCGTGCTTACTTCAAGCTATAGACAGTAGGCATGTGCAAATTCCTGGATTTCATTTAGCATAAGGAAAAGATTGACAAGACAGGGGTGGGGCCTTGCGGCATACATAAATCATCACTTACTTTGTGTGTGCATTGGTATTTTATTGTCATGCGCTTGAACCAATAAGAGATAAGATAAAAGAAAACGTACTTATATCATTTGAAGATCTTATAATGCAGACGAAATCGATAAAAACATCTATAAGCATCGCTGTGACCTTTTGTTGATAACATGTGTTAGAGGAGACTTTAATGAAGATGTTCTTAATACGTGACATGTTTATCAACATCCAATCAACGTATAACTGTGGTTTCTTAACCAGTGCAATTGATAAAGTTAAGAATTAAGAGCAGTATTTCGCGACGCCAGTTAAGCTTTCGACAGTTTTTGGCACAAGGGAAAAATGGTCACAATTATGAAGACACGATGCAAAATGTCCTTTATTTAGGATAACATTTGATCTTTAATCCATCTTGCTTGAAAATCAAAACTTTTACTCAAGCGTTTTCAAGGACATTTTAGTTCATAAGTTAATATATTTAACATGTAGATTTGATTAGAAATAATGATGATTTTGAAAAATGACGTTTAAAAATGAGTGATGTTCTTTTATCTAGATATTTCATTTACACTTTGTATTTATCAAGACATGTTATTTCATCTGGTGTATCCTTACCCGGTTCCTTTCTTCTGATATAATTATGTTTATATCCGCATTTAAGTTATTACTCTAAACAATGAGGTAAAGCATCATGTTCAAAGTAACCCATTCCTGCTAGTAGCGAGTGGAGGCATTGTACAAGTCAGCACCTCTACATCAAGAGGACCGTCAGCTGCCCCTTCCTGGTCGATCGTCTCACCTGGAGCGTCTTCGGGTACTCCAGAGTCGTCATCCGTCAACCCTACAGGATCAACATCGTCACCAGTCAACCCTACAGTATCAACATCGTCACCCGTCAAGACTATAGTATCAACATCGTCACCCGTCAACCCTACAGGATCAACATCATCTCCCGTCAACCTTACAAGATCAACATCGTCACACGTCAACCCTACAGTATCAACATCCTCACCCGTCAACCCTACAGGATCAACATCGTCACCCGTCAACTCTACAGGATCAACATCAACACACGTCAACCCTACAGGATCAACATCGTCAGACGTCAACCCTACAGGATCAACAGAGAGGTGCCATACATCCTCCAAGCACCGTCAGTATTGTTCGCAAAATGTACTAAGCTTTGATATACTATGTATATTTTTATCATAACGCACGTTATCGACCTCTTTCCAAATCATTGAGTTTTATTTTATTGTGTATGCGATTGTCATAAAGAGTGAATTCAATTTTCTTAATGTTGTGAAAAATGTTTAGATGGTAGGTATACAATACGTGTATTCCAAGTGAGTGAATATACACCACCCCAATAGAAGTCATTTGTGATCCATTTTTTAACCGGACACAATCCCCTAGAAAGCCAACCCTCATCAAAATATCATTTCCGGACAACAATCCACCTTGTGGTGAATAATTGATACCGTTTAGCGATGACACATATCAAAGGGACTATACCCCCTATTCTGAAAATTTAACTTCCTGATTTCTAATTTTCAAAAAGTATCAAATAAACACCACTGGCGGCCGGGTTTTTAGCAGGAATTTCACCTGTAATGATTGAAAATATGCACATTTAAAGAAAAAGTTAACACGTCTTTATTCAAGTACGTGGAAGGATACGCAAACTAACGGGCAAAAGAAACGATACCAAACTTTCAGATCAAATATTTTTTTACAAAACTGTTGAAAATGTAAATACACGACATTGAAATAATTCCCCTATGTCAGTAATCATATCTGTCACGAAAATTGTTGCGTTTGGGCGATCCGTTTCCGGGAAATTGCATTAAAGAGAGATTTTTTTACATGAAAATCACATGTTGCACGTGCATCATTTGGGTATAAAAGATGTGTCTTATCATTCGACGACATACCAATTCGTCAACTGTACATGGAAACATGGCAAGATTATCACCAGAAGAGAGCGAGAGGGCCGTCGGGATGATACAGATGGGTGCAACGCATGCACACGTGGCTACGACTTTGGGTTGCAGCCGTATTACTATCACCAGGCTTATGAGACGGTACAGGCAGACAGGGAGGACAGTAGACTTGCCGCGGAGTGGAAGACCCCGCGTAACAACCGCCAACGAAGACCGCCATTTGCGAATTCTTCATCTGCGGAACCGCTTCCTGTCAGTGACGGAATCAGCGACGAATAGCCTTGGACATGCTGTCAGTCGAAGAACAGTGGCCAGACGTCTGAAACGACATGGTATTCGCGCCGACAGACCCGGCCGTGGCGTGCATCTGACGCCTCGACATCGACGTCAACGTCTCCAGTGGGCACGTAACGTTCGGCAGTGGCAGGCCCGGAACTGGCGAAGAGTCATCTTTTCGGATGAGAGTCGCTTCCAACTATTCAGAAATGATGGAAGAGCGAGGGTGTATAGACGTCGTGGTGAACGTTGGCGACGTTGTTGTGTTCAGACTGTGGTACCCTTTGGCGGTGGCAGTGTCATGGTGTGGGGCGGAATTAGCGGACAAGGGAAGACTGATCTCATTGTGGTTGATGGGAACCTCAATGCAGAGAGGTACATCGATCAGATTCTCCGCCCAGTGCTCCTACCATTCCTGCAACAGCACAACAACAGAACCCTGTTCCAGCAGGACAACGCCCGTCCCCATACAGCCCGTATTGTCAGGGATTTCATGCAAAGAAACAACATCAACGTGTTGCCATGGCCTGCCAGGTCACCTGACCTGTCACCCATCGAACATTTATGGGACCATTTGGATCGACGAGTTCGGGCATGCATCGAGGCCCGTGGCGGCCATACAAGATACTGAAAAACCTGTTTTATGGGTGTTGTATTTTTAGGTGCTGATCGAATTCAGGACAATTTCATGAGTGAACTTTAAGGAGTTGTACGTCATAACACACTGACCTGAAAGACTTCAATATGTGATTGTTTGATGAACTTGTTATCTGTTTTCATAATGGAATTAAATAAAAGATTTGTCATTTATTTTCTGTCTTTTATTGGTCAATTATACATGGTATCGTTTCTTTTGCCCGGTAGTTTTTGTACATCTTATCTCAACTGAACATCATACAATATCAACAATATGAATTATACAGTTTACATAGATATATTGTTTATTGATATCCAGCTGGCAATTCACCTTTTTTAAAGTTTGAGTCGCTCCGTCGACCATCAATAGTTTTATAACTATAGTATTGTTCACCAACAAAATTTATGGTACAAATATGCCTGATTTATTCACATTGAAACAACGTTTGGTCCTTACGCTTTTCCCAAAGAAATATGTATTGAAATGTTAAATTTAAAAAAAAGATATCTAAAGGACACATAACAATACTCAAAAAACATATGTATAACTGTAAGCATTTTCTTTTTGGTTTTGTAAATGATTCAATGGTTCCAATCTTCACGCAGGTACACCCATTGCCGGATATTACTTCCTGGCTGAGTGCTCCTTGCCGGGTGTAACCATGGCAACTAAACAACTGGTGACATCTTCCAGTCAATGTGCCTCCTTCTGTGACGCTAGAGCTGACTTTGAGTGCAAAGCCTTCCAGTATTGTCCCCGGAGTAACAAGTGTAACCTCCTTCAATCGACGACGCTTCAGATACGAGGAATACCAAAGAATATTGTAAACTGTGAACTTTATATCAGTGAGTGTTTCAGCTTTTTCTTTTCACATGATGGTACAACACAACTTAATATTGCAAGTGTCTCCAGGATTTAATTAGAATCCAAAACACACAAAACTCAACAGAGTGGAACTGTTTTAACTTCAGAAAGATGTACGAGGAGAATGCTTTACATGTACATTGTTTATATCATTCTGTGCATATCCTGAAATAGTTTTTTATCAATTACTGTACGTACTGAGGTTAATCTCTATCATCATCATATGTGAAAAGATCGGGGGATTTTTGTGACGTGAGAGACATTAAAGTAACTATAACACATTAGGACACTTATTTTGTTAATTTTATCTTCATTAAATACTTCTTTATACAATATATAACTAGTTCAGGGGATGACAAAGTGCATTTCCAATTATCCGCAGTCGAACAAAAAAGTGTCCCTAAACAGAGAAAACTGCTTGGACCATTTAATTGTGAACATCTTATGACCCTTCGAGTTAAAAATGCATGTGCGTGCGAATGTCGCATATGCGTAGAAGACATCAATGTTTGGATTATTAGTTTATCTAAGAATTGCTAATATTTGTTTTCCTTTACGAGAGATCCCCCATTTTCCCCTCAGAACAATGTGCTACGTCTGCTCAAAAATTCCGTTCTATTAATCGTATTTGTAGATTTCATTCCAAATTATCCTTTTGAAGGTATGGAAGGTGGTGAGATATGTTGTTCATTGAAGTTTGAACATTCTCATTGCAGAAAACCTCATGTCGACAAATTCTGACAATACTAAAAATGGTTCCACATTGAAAATAGGTGAGTCTTAATTTGTCTCTTTAAATCTCAAAAGCGGTTTCTCAACATTTATCTTGACCTTGGCCTGATTTAATACATGTGAATAAGAAACATATTTGATTACCTCGATGTGTTTCATGAACAAACATTGCTTTGGCCACATGGAATAAATATTTATTTATTTGTCATAACTCTGATACAAAATTAATGATAACGTCTTCATTACTATTACGTCTAGAATCTTTAATTGTAATTCTGGGAAGTCTATGACTTCTTAAAGGGCCATCAAAATGTCTACTTAAAATTTATTCTAAAATTCATATCAAGAGTAAAAAGCCAAAGAAAATGTGTTTCTTTAGTGAAGACTTCATGAAATGTTATATTGTAGAGTTCAGGGATACAGGGGACACTATATAGAGGATATTTAGTTAAGTTTGTCAAATACGATGTTTATCTCATCGAGTGGTGGGGTTGGAGTTGATATTTTCACGAGTGGCGCAGCCACGAGTGAACATTTTAACTTCAACCCTACCTCGAGATGAGATGAACACTGTATTTGACAAACTTAATAAAATATTCTATTTATTATATAATTTCATTCTAATTTTGTTGAATTTTAATGTGTATGATGTCGATAAATAGGCCCTGGAAAGTTCACCAGCAGTGACGATATATTATATTGCCACTGTCACCAGTGACGATATATTATATCGCTACTGTGACCACATACAAGGTTTATTTCACTGATAAATTCCAGTATTTCATTGCTTATTGTATAATAAGATACTATCCAAAACATTATTGAATCAAATGATCCTGAAAAAGAAAGTCCTGGAGACACTCTCAAAACCTGTTTTCTGTACCAAAATAAGAATAATTTGTTATTGACTATTCCTACACGTGTAGAATTCTTTTAATATTTCTTTTGTCACTTATTATGTATTGTTAAAGCAAAGTGAGTTACTTTTCTAAAATGTTTCACAAAATGTTGTGAGTGCAAGATTACTGGAGTGCAAGATTCACGCATTACATTCCTTGACGTTCTTGCCTCAACGTGTCTTCATTCCATGTACATGGAAGTTGCTTTTGATTTGTCGCGATATAACATAACATATTTTCAAGTTCTTTTAGTTACAATAAACACAAAAAGCAGATCGTGTCAGTTTTATCCCCGTCTCTTTCAAAACGACAAGGTGTGAACTCCTAAATCTTTGAAATGATTATTGAACTGTGCGAGAAGTTGCAAAGCAATGCTTTGTGTGTGCTCCACCGATATCCAAAAATATTCTGGAGATGATTCCCCCTGCAAACGTTCTAAATGTACTTCAGCTTGTTATTATTATATATATCATGCCATGTATTTTGCCTGCAGGTCTTATCGCAGGTATAACTTCGGCTGTCGGCCTCGCACTAGGAGGTTTCATTGTTTACCGGACCCGACGAAAATGCAAGAGAACGAGAGACACGAAGGAAGACGAAAGGAATTCAAATACAACTGATAATGTTTACACATCAGAAATGAGAGAATTTCACTGAGATATACTTACCACGAAATGCCGAATTTCCTAGAATTTAATCTAGACTGACATCATGATGAAGAGAAGGAACTTTATAATACCGAAGTTGATCTACCTCACAACAACGCTATAGATTGATGATATTGTTTAATAGGGGGAAAGAACTCTGATGTTTTGTTCGCTGGCCGAAAATATTCTAGGCTGTGAGTTATTAGAGTTAATACAATTAAATCAATTAATCGATAAGATTATATACTTATCCTATTCAAACAATCAGGAATCTATAAAAAGCTAAGATAAACTCACTGACATAAGTGTAAAAGATAAGTATTTTCATAGAGATGGCATGACGTGTATAACAGTTAAATATCAGTTCCATACATCTACATGTATTTCCTACAAATGACTATCGAACATCTTATCACATTTGTACCACGTAATATTCTATTCAATATCTCTATCCAAGCCAAGTAGAGATGACTTATCAAAATCTAAATTAGATTTTTCCTTTTGGTATGTATAAAGGGCGGGATGGTTGTAGATGTATCCATGACAAATCTGACCTGAATAAACGTCTATCGTTAGTCCGACAAATTACAAATTAATTGCTTTAGGGGAATGTTTTGTAGATATTTAAAAATTACATCACTGTTTTTTGTTTATTGCAAAAAAAGTCTCCAATTTGTCAATGGTTAGTAATCAAGATGGAGGGAGCAACGGTGTGTAATCCTTCACATCATGATTAATATTTGAAAAAATATTGTCAGCGTTCTTAGCTTTCTTGTTGACATGTTCCTTTATTTAATGAAATTTGCAAAAACAATCAATTTGAAATAATCGTAAATTCAGAATTTTGATTGATTTTTTAGATACATTCATCAGTTGCCTTAAGGATTATTATATCGTTGACAGTGTTTCCAATATACGTATTTTCTTTTTAACAAAGGTCATTATATAATTCTGTCGAAACTGAAATTTTTAATTTAGAATTTAAGATTTATGATAAGATAATATTAAATAAAAAGAATACCAAAAAAACAATCTCTTGACCCTTTGATAACTAAAACTTAAACTGTATTAACACCATATCACATATTCGCGTTTTTATGTGCACATATCCATTTACTCTGCCCACCTTATTCCAATTACTTTTCAACCGGTCTTCGTGTTTTAATTCATATTCAATGACCTCGAAACAGACAGAAGATTTAGGCAATAGCATCAAATTTGAAACAAAATCGTTGATTTATTTTTGAGAAAATCCCCCATAAACTGTAGAATAATATTCATTCATGTTCATGTGTTGTCATTGTCAAATGCACAGTTTCAGTGGTATAACGCATGTGCAGCTGTACCTTCCCGTGCAGACATCTTTGCAGATTTGTTTTCTCAATGACTGCCGACTTCTGTCGTAAGTTACATTCAGACTTTGAAGGGGAAGTGATATGCTCCATTCTGATAAACATAACACGGTTATGTGACCGGTAAACATTCCATTTAACCCTAAACTGCAGTTTGAAAGTATATACGCCGTATTTTGGAGGTTTAACAAAATCCTGCCCTCCAATTGGACGACACAATGTCATGTGATGGTCAGGACTTCTTTATCAATGTATTGATGAGCAGTGATGAAAATATCATTATTACATTCTGTTTGCACAAATATATCTTTATAAGTGCATAGAAAAGACTTAATATTCATAAGGGTATAAAATTTAGTTGAAACAGTTTATCAAAATAAAATTAGATAACTTTGCATAGTGTTTTCTATCAGTGTATGTGTCAGTGATCTCACATTAGTGAAGCGGCATCTATGTGGGCGGAGCCGCTGACAAGCTCCGGCATGTACAATGTATGCTCTGAAACCAGTGAAAAAGTACATAATCAAATCTATTTCTTGAAAGGGAATTTTATGTGGAAACGAATTTCATGGAAACATTCAAGTTTAAACATCTATGTTATTAGTACATGATCTTAATATAACAAAGTTGAAACGTTTTGATTGATTAAGATTTATTGTCAAGATAAAAGTGAACGCACACTTGGTAAAATAAAACAAGAATGAGAAGTGAAGCAATCCATTGGCGCCAATCCAAAGCTACGGCAATATAAGACATGATTAATAAATTTATCATAAATCATTTGTAAATGTGTGGATATCCTTACCATACATAAAAGTTAATGTTTATGTTTCTTAATGTGTTGCAAATATGCATTTTTTGCAATGCTACATGTACACATGGAATATGAATTATAATGGTTTTCATTCTCAATGCCTATTAGTGCAAATTTGTGTCAATCGAGTCAGATTTTGTTTTCTATTTTCTAATTTGGTTTCAGCTTTATATCTTGTTTACTTTTTCTTTTTCCCCTTAAAACAAAATTAGTTATTGATTTATTGAAAATGCTTTTTTTGCCAATGAATTCCTGCCTTTTATGATACCTAACAGCAAGTTTCTAAGTCATGAAAGTTATGGCAAATATTATGTACCACTACTCATGGTTCAAGTGTTCAAGAAGATCCACACAACCTAGTACAAATTCTCCTTCTTTTCGGATCGTCGGTTCGAACCAACACCCAGTTTCAGGCAACCCAAAAAGACCGTACTAACAACATACCGGCTCACCTTCCCCAAACAATAATTGTGGAAAATTCACAATTAAATTGAGTATGGTATCGTGGGATATAAAGTTTCCTTCGTTATTTTCGATCGCACATAGGTTCTACTTCTTTAAACCAATGTCATAGAATGTGCTAAACAGAAATAATTGACATGAAATAACTTTGATAAACAAATGTAAACTCGCCACTTGATTGGCAGGAATACAATAGTATGAGCTGGCACTTGCAGGCCCAAGAAAGGCCCATTCGACGCAGCATATACACGAAAAAGAATGGCGAAGTACTGATTAAAGTCCACTGTATAATGATGTATCATTGACAGGAATATGTGACGATTACATTTTGAGCATTATGTTTTAGTGTGTTGACCACATTACACCTCTTTTTAGTAATAGTTGTAGGATTGTCAACTATTTCTGAGACTGTTAAAGTGTTTATTTAATAACATGACATGTATGCTGTCCTTTCCATCGTTGAACATGACGCGTTGATAATGGAAGTCTGAACAAGCGATGCAATACGAAAACCAGTGATCGTAAGGTTGTGATGGAAGACCGGAGTTAGTATCACTGCGCATCTTTTCATTTAATAAGACAATGTACTGATATATAAATTATAATACAAACGTCAAATTTGGGTATTTATTACACATGGAAGAAGACATTGAAACATTTACACATGTCGTATAATAGAACACAGGTAGGAGTAGTACTGTTGTTACAAAAAACTTGTCACATTTTCGTCTTATCTTCAACTGTGGACATACACCAATACAAAAACATCAAAATGGAAAAAAATCAAAGACACAATCTTTGGTGAATTAAAATGAATAATTATAATCTTATTGGCAACTTCTTATACATCACATCTATAAGTTACTTGCATGAACATCGTAATGTAAATGGAGATATGAGTTGTGAGGATTCAGTTATGAGTCTGCACAAATGAATAAAGACATTCAATCTTTTTCATAGTTTGGGTTATTTACTGTATACGAAACGGAAGGGCCCGTCCCCGACTGTAGTTTCTTCTGATACACGAAGGCAGCACCAGCCCCGACAATCAGACCCAGTACCAACATCGCTATAGCAACACCGGCAATCACTCCTAGAACAGTAATTCATATGTAATTACTTAAAAAGGTCAGTTTCTTATGCTTTAACTCCGAAACGACTTGATTTTCACAACAACAAAAATATATTATCAAGAAACGCTTGATGTACTTTACTGTTTAACCCACCTCGCCTTGTTAAGATTTGCTATCGGTTGTATAGGTCATGCTGGCAAATATTAAAAATCTAAAGCTATCACTTAAAATGAATTAAAGTTTCAATTTTTGCAGTTGATTCTGGTCATTTTGAAATGATTTAAAAAACACCTTAAAGGCCGGCATCCGCCACTATACACGGTGTTGGCGTGGCCAAGTTGACCTGAAAAAACTACATCTAAAAGGTAAAAAATGAGGGTACCTATGTTCGAAGTCGGATAAATCAAAATCTTCTTACCGGAAAGTTGTCATATTTACACAATATATCCTTGGCACTTAAAAAAAGTGGATTTCCTTAACATGTTTAATCAAAACTAAAAACCCAAACAGTACTTTGACTGCATTTATTTCCAAATTTGAATTAACTTTGCAAATGTCACGTGACTAGATTCTCATCATTACCATACGAAACAAGTCTGCTAGTGGAGAAAAAGATCAATTTAGAGTGTCAGATTTCACTGCCTTCCCAGCCTGACTGGGAAATCAAAACCTCTCCTATCCAATATGTCCCCCAAATATTTAGCTCTGCTTGTGGGGATAAGCTGTAGAGACTAAGGTTATAATAAGATTATTGTGACAGTAAATTGATTTAGACAATTTTGTATAGCTTTTGTCAACAATAGTGACATATCTACTTTAAATACATCCAAACATTGTTAAAAGACTATGGTTGTTTTGAACGTTCATCACAAAATTTTAACAAATACAATTATATTTAATTCTATAGTTAAAGATCTCCTTTGTGTTGGTCATTTCATAAAAAATATATAATTTAATATACTAAAAATAATATCATCGTATCACATACAATTGGAACTTCATGTATTATTACTAATGGTTTTTCCCCTGATGATTATGCACTGAAACTCAGTAGAATACTACGTATACAAGCCACAAGTTGTAGTAAAGTTTTGAGACCTTTGACCCCGCTGAGCTCTCCCAGGCACCAAAAAAACGTTACTGCCCTGTCACTCAAACACTGATAATATCTTTGTTTATGGAATCAACCAATCAGAGTAAAGATGTCAAAGATAAGAAACTCATGGGCTTTTTTAGGTTTGGATCCCGGCCTTTAAGAAGTAATCGAAAAACTTGGGACTCCCTGATAAGCCTGATGAAACGAATATGGTGGAAGTTAAGGCATCGGTAAAGATTTCACCGAATGTCAATTAACAAGCTCGGGAGGTTCAGAGGAGAAAATTTTGCTCAATCGCATGTGCATGTATTGAAGATCTATGAACTGTCAATCATGCCTTTAAGATCAACTAAAAGCAAAATAGGAAAGGAAAATGTATCAGTAATTACTAAAAATTGTCGGTGAATGAATAGTGTACACTTATCTAATCTATTTGAATCTCGGAATAAACTGCATTTGTGATTACTCAGAACATCAGAACAGACACGCAGCGAGGAGCGTGTGTAAGGTTCTCTCTGATTTCGATGAGATTGTCACCTTACCTGCGTGACTAGAAGACACTTTGGAGTTGTTCGAACACAGCGGTTGTTGTGTTGGTGGTTGGTTGTTTGGACTTGCTGTATGTTGATTGAATGGTGGTTTGTATGTCGGCCCTGGTTTATTGGTTTGTGGTCCGTTTGTCTGAGGAGGTTGACGGGTAACCGGTCCTGCTGAGATTATATATTTCATGATTTAAAAGAAATACTTCTTGTTATCGAAACCCTTAAAGGAAATAGTTGTCGTATCATTGTGATCATTAAACTTGTATACTGAGTGTACTCAGTAGATATTCATTTATGAGATTTATGATCACTTTTATTTCTACAAGCCAAGATTGGATCTGTCCACTTAGATCGAAGTTTGGTCTAAACTACCGGGCAAAAGAAACGATACCAAGTATAATTGACCAATAAAAGACAGAAAATAAATGACACATCTTTTATTTCATTTCCATTATGAAAACAGATAACAAGTTCATCAAACAATCACATATTGAAGTCTTTCAGGTCAGTGTGTTATGACGAACAACTCCTTAAAGTTCACTCATGAAATTGTCCTGAATTCGATCAGCACCTAAAAATACAACACCCATTAAAACAGGTTTTTCAGTATCTTGTATGGCCGCCACGGGCCTCGATGCATGCCCGAACTCGTCGTCGTGCTGAGAACACCAGACGTAAGATAACACGGTCTGGTATTCTCTGCCATTCCTCTCTCAGGGCCTGGGCAAGCTCTTGGAGGTTTCCTGGAACCACGGCTCTTTGACGGACTTGACGATCCAAATGGTCCCATAAATGTTCGATGGGTGACAGGTCAGGTGACCTGGCAGGCCATGGCAACACGTTGATGTTGTTTCTTTGCATGAAATCCCTGACAATACGGGCTGTTTGGGGACGGGCGTTGTCCTGCTGGAACAGGGTTCTGTTGCAGGAATGGTAGGAGCACTGGGCGGAGAATCTGATCGATGTACCTCTCTGCATTGAGGTTCCCATCAACCACAATGAGATCAGTCTTCCCTTGTCCGCTAATTCCGCCCCACACCATGACACTGCCACCGCCAAAGGGTACCACAGTCTGAACACAACGACGTCGCCAACGTTCACCACGACGTCTATACACCCTCGCTCTTCCATCATTTCTGAATAGTTGGAAGCGACTCTCATCCGAAAAGATGACTCTTCGCCAGTTCCGGGCCTGCCACTGCCGAACGTTACGTGCCCACTGGAGACGTTGACGTCGATGTCGAGGCGTCAGATGCATGCCACGGCCGGGTCTGTAGGCGCGAATACCATGTCGTCTCAGACGTCTGGCCACTGTTCTTCGACTGACAGCATGTCCAAGGCTATTCGTCGCTGATTCCGTCACTGACAGGAAGCGGTTCCGCAGATGAAGAATTCGCAAATGGCGGTCTTCGTTGGCGGTTGTTACGCGGGGTCTTCCACTCCTCGGCAAGTCTACTGTCCTCCCTGTCTGCCTGTACCGTCTCATAAGCCTGGTGATAGTAATACGGCTGCAACCCAACGTCGTAGCCACGTGTGCATGCGTTGCACCCATCTGTATCATCCCGACGGCCCTCTCTCTCTCTTCTGGTGATAATCTTGCCATGTTTCCATGTACAGTTGAAGAAATGGTATGTCGTCGAATGATAAGACACATCTTTTATACCCAAATGATGCACGTGCATGTAAAAAAATCTCGCTTTAATGCAATTTACCGGAAACGGATCGTCAAAACGCAACAATTTTCGTGACACATATGATTACTGACATAGGGGAATCATTTCAATGTCGTGTATTTACATTTTCAACAGTTTTGTAAAAAAAATATTTGATCTGAAAGTTTGGTATCGTTTCTTTTGCCCGTTAGTTTATATGGAAACGTTTAAACGACATATTCCATGCATCTTGATGGTCAGTAGCGAGAAGCAAGCTGTAGCTAACAAGGGAACCGATCATGAAGAAGCCTAAGTGTCATTGTTAAGTAGGATGACGCTGACACTGACATTAGAAAATATTTTACTTGGGCCAATCAACGATATTATTCAGCATATAAGGAATCGGAAATTTTTCTTACGACTTCGGTTAGTAGAAACATTACCTGTGACTTTGCCATAAGATATTTGTGTAATCGACGAAGCCTTGAAAACCTGGTTCTGTAACAGAATTCAGGGAGCCGTTACAATGACATGATAATATTATTTCTTAATGCAAGTATGAAACAACTTACAACCAAGTAATACTTACTAAATACTTATAGTTACGACTGCCTTACATTACGACCCCAAATGTCGATTGCAGATTTGAAAATGAATTTCTTCAACGTATGAACTACTTTAAGGATCATATGAACTAAAACGCTAACGTGTTTCTTCTCGGGCGAGGCAACACATCTGAAAGTGGTGCATAAGGAGACTAGATAGATCTATATAACAGTTACGATTAAGACGCCTTACCACTCCCAAGGCAGGAACGTTTATAGGTATGACGTATTTCCCGGCATTGACTACTTTCTGTAGGAGTCCGTACCCTGCCGTGAGTGCTACCTCGGGGGTTGACTTACCACTTAGCACACCTGTAGATAAAACATTGTATCATAGAGACTGTTGATTTCCAGTTTATCGAAATTCATATGAATAGCTCCTGTTAAGTACCCAACTAAGACACTACTCCACACAGCTTCCCGAAAAGTTACCATACTAGTACTAGTCCTTCTTACGCTTATATCTTAATTCTGGAACCGAATACAACAACCAATATAGGTGCAACACGTACTATGATTTCGGGAACAATCATTATCTACAAAACAAAACAACCCCAAATCCATCCAAGGTAGCCATTGATACATCTGTACAATAGAAGTGTGGTCCATTCGACTTCAGTGTGCGTGCATGGAGGATTTTACTCTGTTGTTGTTACATGTGGTAAACAAGAAGAAGAAGTATAGAGCACTTGACAGTGCTCTTGGGTTTGCGAAAACTCAGATTATGAATGGACAAATGTCAAGGGAGCAGTACCACGACACTGTTGCACATTATGTTGGCCTGTAATGTACTATGTATTAATTTGTACTATGTAGTAATATAATGTATATAATTGTGTATTGTATATAAATCAAAAATAAAAACTGAGAAATTCCTTTCTGAGTTTATCATTGTTGCTCTGAATATTTGCATGTTTCATTGGGGGACATATTGGGGCAATATAAAGGTTTTTGATACGACCCCCATGCTTGTAACAACAAGGATTAGTTCACCAACCATGACCTGCCGGCATTCAGAGACATCCCCGGTAAACACACCAGAAAAATCACAAGAGCTGAAGCTATTCAGCCGTCACCCTGATCACATGATTTGTTACTTTACACCTCTGAAGTCGTAGCAAATTATATACATAGTTTTGTACCATTAGTTATTACATGGTCATGTTACAAAACTGTGCAATTGTTACAATACAAAACATAAGAAATACCATAGTTGTTATCAAACATAAAACTGTGCTTAATAACTCGGTTCAAGAACCAATTGAAAAGTTTTACGTTTTTACTTGTTGTGTGGAGAGTGGCTGACAATACCAATGTATTCATTTGTTGATATCAACGATACAAGGAAATTAATTACTCTTCTTACGAGAAAAATGATCACAGGAGTCACTGGCATGCAATTCCTTGCCGTCGGAAGTGTATTTGAGGCTAAGTGCGCATGTGCCGGCCTGAGGACAAACGTCGAAGCTGTTGCAGATAGCACGTTGTTGTATGGAACAGGAAGCCGCGCAGGTAGATGCGCTCGAGATGTTTAGGATGACATCATCACTGTATGTGGCGATAAGTCTTGGCCATCTTCGGTATCGAGCTGCGAATAATTAGTTGAAAAGAACACATTGATCGTGTATCACGTTAGGAACAATTTAAATTAGTTTGGGAAATCAAAGAAGGAGTCGTCAATTGATCGGAATGTTACGGTGGTATGCTTAAAAATATATTCTGGTCCTTGAATAAGTCGCTTTCAAAACATCCAATTCAAAAAAGTAAATCGCTGTAATATTAGTAGCATTCCATTTGTACATCAATAATAGATTGTTTTTTGGGGTGGAAAGGTAACACATTAAGGGAAAATGCTCAACAACATTGATGTTTAAGGTCCTAGTGTTTAGACTTTGGCAGTACCTAGGATGAAGGACTCAGAGAGGCTAGGCATTTATCAGTTGACCTTCAGCAGGAGTCAAAAACCTTCGTGTGAATGTGCTGTTTCGATTTCCCTTTCGGGAGCGCGTGCGAAGTATGTAAATAATCATAACTTACTAATACCTCACACAGCTTTCCTATGAGATATTTGTATGATTGGTTGAGACAATGCAATTTCATTGTCACGGTGGATATAACGTCCAAGAAAGTGTTCAACGTTTTGTTGTATATGCTAATTATGTCTTTTGATAAGCACTCAATACCCAGTGGAGGAGAAATGTCCAGTAGGGTTGCTGTCAGGTAGGCATGTTGGTTGTCCCAGTTCACGTCGATGTTCTGTATACGGATAGGGGAGAAGTATGTCGCCCTGGCTAACGCTATGAGAGACAATCTCTCCAGCAAACTCCGGTAGTTCCAGAGAAAGTCGTTGTAATTACCTTCGATTATAAAGAATAAATTGAACGTCTATTTTTCTTGGAAACATTTTGTCCCTTGTTTATTGATGTGATGATGTTCACATATAAAATCAACCCATAATTATGAACCTAAATCAAAAAAGCTAAATTTAATTACAGTAGTTTAATTCAGCATTACTTCAATCAGTTATCCGTTCTATGTAGAATAGTTGAAAATTAGATAAATAGGGGAAAATATTCTTTATATTCAAATAAATAGAACACTTGATTGTAAGCACTGAACTATTCATAAACAACAATGCTTTTAACAGACAAAGGATAATTCGTTTTATAGAGATAAAAAGGCATGGCTGACTTCTCATAACAGGCATTCTATTTCTTTAAATCCTTGAGACTTTAGGCATAATTAACATTAAATGACTTTGTGGAAAAACACCCATTATGATAAAAAAAATCATTGAATAAATACCAAGGCTAGAAGACTCGATTAATTAGATGAACAACATTAAGTTTTACCCGGGAATGTAAGTTCGAGCTGAATCTCGTCACTGTCTGTGTAGCAGGTTGATATGTCGAACGCCTTTACCAGAGGGTTTTCTTGGTCGAAATCGTAGAAGTCATATTTCGCGTAATAATTAGTCTGAAACAAATAGATTAATAATTCTTACATCATATATTACAATATATGTCGTTGTTGGAGAAAGTAATGTTGTTACAAAGCTCGCAATTGTAAATGAGGTAACAACACACCAACTAGGACATTTCGTTTTGACCTGATTTTGCACATAATCGTGACATCAAGAGGTTTGTGTCGTAATTATGCTGTCATCACATAACTGACTCTTAATGTTGTGATATAAAAATATTACATCACTTTGCAAAGACGTCATAACCTGCTGACATCATCATGTCGATACACTCTACTGGCAGTAAAGGAATTGTTGTGATTAAATATATGATGTGTTTTATTTTAGATAAAAAGGGAAGAAAAATTATTTCCAAGGCGAAGCTCTGATGTCTTATTTTTCTTAGATGTAATGTAATGTAGTTGCCACGTATGTTTGCAATCTCACCAAATCGAGCTAAATGTTAATCTACATAATCTATATATCTTTAATCTTTATACTATGTAAAGATAGATAATGAAATCATGATGATAAAACATTTTCTTCAATAAACAAAGGTGTGGTGTTTTTCTGAAATATGTATTTAAAAGGATGTTCCCATTTCCAAAGATCAAATACCTTTCCGTGTTACTGTAAGCTTAGATTATAACATACTAAAACTGTTAAAAGTAGATTTTCTTACCGTTTTCTCGGAGATCTCCATTCGGACAGGTATGTCGGTACTAGGTGCGTCTACACCGATATCGTTGTCGCTAGTCCAACCATTCTATGAATCATTGTGAAGAATGCTTTGGTTAAATAATAAAGAACATGGTTATCCAAAAGCATACAATATGGTTTTCTGTTTCTAACATATACATAATTGTCATGCACTTTATTAACAACCGTGACAACGTATTGTAATAAAATATGATTTAGAGAGTAACATAGCATTAAAGATCGACTGAAATGACCCATGGCAACTTTCGTGATTCATAAAATACGTATTCTAATTTGCCAGTAACTTGAGTTTAAATTTTCGAAAGCGGCCTATAAACAACTTTAATACGGCTTTTTCCAAACACCAGTGAAGAGAACTGAACTGGCCCGTGGTCACTGAGGCGTGTCCAGCCGCGTGTCCTGCCGCGTGACGTGCTAATGGGCGGAAGCATAACCTCCTTAATGAAAAAACAGACAGACAGACAGATAATTTATTAAGTCTCACCTCACATGACAAATAATACAATAGAAAGGTACAATAAAAAAGTGAGCCACCCATGACGGGTTATGAGAGACTAAGTAGATATATAAAGGAATATGCACAATATAAGCTAGAACATTCATAGCAAAAGCTGTATTGAAATTAAATGAGATAGAATATATAAAGGAGTATACATAAATAGTATATATATATATATAGTGCATAAAATATAAATACATAGGATTGCATAAGGTATAATATACATAGAAAGTAGTTATGATAAGATACAATATCTAAAAAGGTGCTATTACTAAGCGTTGTATAAAATTCTTCTCCGTTTCTGCAAGATAAGTTTGCAGGCTTTGGCTGAATAAAAAGCAATATCCGGGTTGGCTAAGATGAAACGAACTTTTTGTAAATCTGTAAAATCAGTAACATCGCAAGAAATATCAAAACAGTTGTTTAAAAGACTATCACGAATATCATTATAAATGGGGCAGTGTAGTAAAACATGAACTTCATCCTCGACTTCATGTGTACAGTTGAAACATGTTCTTTCCTCAATTGGTGTATTAGAGTATCGTCCAGTCTCTATGTGGATTGGTGCTACTCCACTCCTGAATTTGGCTAAGGCGCTCCGGTTACTTCTGGAAGTCGAGTTCAATACGTAGGGCTCCGCACCAATGTCGCTCTTAAAAGTACTGTATAAACGTAGCTTGTTGCCTCCCACGCTGTTCTTACTGTGAGTCCTATGAACATGAGTTAGCCAGGCGGACCTAAAACTCTAATCTTGTAATTTCGCACACAGCTCGGAGGTAATAAAACAGGCGTGGAAATTGTTGTTAAGAGGGATAAAATGTTCCAAGTTCAAGTTTCTCAGCTTATCATGCACCCGCTTATTCCAATTACTTTTGCGACGTCCTGCTTGAATATTTGACCAGATAAAAACCTTTGATATCAACCGCTCTTGGTCCAGAGAGCTTAACCGTTTGTAGAACTTGATGACACTTTTTAATTTTCTCATGTGTGGGGGAATCCACAGGAAATCTCACTTCCTAAAGAACTGTTTAAACATATCTTAAGTCATCCAAGCAAGTCAAACCTCCGATGAATTGATGTTAAATACATCTTTAATTAATTGTAGTGTTCCAAGCGAAAGACAGTGTTTAAATGTGATGCTATGGCACTATCCCATAGCATGTGTACATCAATTACGACGTCTGCCAAATGTTGTCACAACAATCAGACTTGTTTAAATATTATTATTTTTATGACACACAGGTGGCCGTTATATAATCCTATCGCATTCAATTTCAATTCTTGATTTAATGGTGTCTAATTATACCTTTTGAATTTCAAACTTTTTGGACCCACCAAGCGGAATATATGTCCTGTCATAATGCGTAATCTTGGCATTCGACTGCTACTTAGTTTATTGTCACGGCGTCCAGTCAACATTAAAATTATTTTACATTCACTCCCTTTCATTACAAAAACCTTCATTTTTTCGAGACAATTTAGAACTTCATATCGATAATAAATGTTGTAACACTACGTGATATCCCATAGTAATGGATCTCTCACCGACCAAGTTCTTAACCTTTTTGATATAAACCCACCCAAGAAAACCGCGTCCAAGGATTGTCAGAGTCCAATCAAAATGGATTTGACGACTAAGAGGGAAAGTTGATATCATTTAAGCAGTTACATATCGTATTTTGGAATTCTTTCGGTCATGATATTGCCTCTATTCTGCTGTTGAATTAGCTTAAAAATACAGAGAAAATCAAAGGGCTGGACTTTCAGCTGACCAATAGCACGTCACACACTGGGCGTGGCTTCGAGTCATGCTTCGGTGATTTTTGTCAAAGCGTTCGCCAGGCTCATTAGGCGGTTATCCAAAACAGGGGTAAACAAGGTCTCCTTGTAGTCGAATTAAAGCGTATATTTTCTCATTTTTTGGCTCTATTGATTCTTATAAGTGAAGCGACTACAGATAATAATTTGTAATAATAACAATTATGCGTTTTGTCTCCTCTTTAACAATATAGGTATTTTACATCATGGGAGCATGCCACTGGCAATTGCAATCAATACATGAAAACAAAATACATGATTGGGCAGATGCATTTCACTGGAAGTCTTTCAGCTGTATGGATGTATATTTCATTTTCTCATTTGCATTTGCTGTATCTAGTGGGGAGCTTCCCTAATGGACTGCCCCCTTCTGAAACGATTTGGAATTAAAAGATCACATTTACTATCAGAAGGGGCTTCTTCATGCAGTGTAAACAAACTCTCCCAGTGTACAATGCAGCTTGAGGGAAGGAATGTACTTACCGCCATGAAGTAGACTTCAAAGACAACGTTCAAGCCCTTGAGTCCTCCAGTACCGAAGTTAGTGTTGATGGTTGAGAACACGTCACAGAGAATACTGCGAACTCTCCTCTGAAAGGTACAACGTACAAGGCAACTTTTCATAGATTCCAGTTTAAAGACAATTTGTTTATAGACAAACGATATTTGTACCACGTTGGTGCTAAGCTACGTAAATCCCTTTTCCACACGAATGATGTAAAGTTGTCACAATTAAAAGACGTATTTCGTTTGATTATAAACGTACAACATGTTTCTAATAATAAAGTTTATCGCTTTGAGCAATGAGATATTTACCTTCTTGTAAAGTTCATTATGGGGCCAAAATCAAATAGGCAACATGTTAAGAAATAATTGTTCATAAGTAAAATCCCTCACAAGTAAACTCCCTAACAAGTAAATTCACTCACAAGTAAACTTCCTAACAAGTATACTCCCTAACAGGTAAATTCATTCACAAGTAAACTCACTAACAAGTAAATTCACTCACAAGTAAACTCACTCACAATTATACTCACTAACAAGTAAATTCATTCACAATTAAACTCACTAACAAGTAAATTCACTCACAAGTAAACTCACTCACAATTATACTCACTAACAAGTAAATTCATTCACAATTAAACTCACTAACAAGTAAATTCATTCACAATTAAACTCACTCACAAGTAAATTCAATCACAAGTAAAATCATTTGACGTCAGAAATGACGAATATGCTAATGATAACTTATGCGTGTAAAACTTCCTTACTCATCCGACAAGAGTAGAAACACGTGTGTCACCTGTAAAGCGAAAATTAAAAATAAAATAACAAGAACACATCACAAACAGAGAGAGAGCAGCTGATGTATGAAGTTACTGCGCAGATAATTTGATATGAAAACATAAAGCGTACAGTCACAAACAGAGAGATAGCAGCTGATGTATGAAGTTACTGCACAGATAATTTGATATGAAAACATAAAGCGTACAGTCACAAACAGAGAGAGAGCAGCTGATGTATGAAGTTACTGCGCAGATAATTTGATATGAAAACATAAAGCGTACAGTCACAAACAGAGAGATAGCAGCTGATGTATGAAGTTACTGCACAGATAATTTGATATGAAAACATAAAGCGTACAGTCACAAACAGAGAGAGAGCAGCTGATGTATGAAGTTACTGCACAGATAATTTGATATGAAAACATAAAGCGTACAGTCACAAACAGAGAGAGAGCAGCTGATGTATGAAGTTACTGCACAGATAATTTGATATGAAAACATAAAGCGTACAGTCACAAACAGAGAGAGAGCAGCTGATGTATGAAGTTACTGCACAGATAATTTGATATGAAAACATAAAGCGTACAGTCACAAACAGAGAGAGCAGCTGATGTATGAAGTTACTGCGCAGATAATTTGATATGAAAACATAAAGCGTACAGCCACAAACAGAGAGAGCAGCTGATGTATGAAGTTACTGCGCAGATAATTTGATATGAAAACATAAAGCGTACAGTCACAAACAGAGAGAGCAGCTGATGTATGAAGTTACTGCGCAGATAATTTGATATGAAAACATAAAGCGTACAGTCACAAACAGAGAGAGCAGCTGATGTATGAAGTTACTGCGCAGATAATTTGATATGAAAACATAAAGCGTACAGCCACAAACAGAGAGAGCAGCTGATGTATGAAGTTACTGCACAGATAATTTGATATGAAAACATAAAGCTTTTAAGCGTACAGTAAGGTGCCTCCTCTGTAACGTAATCTATTTGAACATATGTTGCAATCTTTGAACATATGTTGCAATCTTTGAAAATATGTTGCAATCTTTGAACATATGGTGCAGTCTTTGAACATATGTTGCAATCTTTGAACATATGTTGCAATCTTTGAACATGTGTTGCAATCTTTGAAAATATGTTGCAATCTTTGAACATATGTTGCAATGTTGCAATCTTTGAACATATGTTGCAATCGTTGATCATATCAATCAACAGCTTCTTAATTTACTTCTGTTTCAAAGTGCAAGAATTATTTGAAAAAAGCAATATTTAAAAGTATGCAAACGTAAGGTAATATTGAAAGTTGAAAATAACCCTTCTAATAATCCCTATTTCTAGTAAGCAAACGTAATGTAACATACCCCTACACTTAGACTGACTATGACTGACAGACGTCACTGTTTCGGTTATAAGAAAGTCTGACATTTACCCTATTCCCAATCTTTAATGATTGAAGTGTACTTAATAAAGATTTATGTTTTGGCCAAAATTGTACTTCACCCAAAACTTGATATTGATGTATTACTGGACCCTTTGTGTTCATGTATATGCACATTTAATGCTGCCTATAAATAACTATGGGAACAATAAAAAAGAAGGAGAAAAAGTCTGACATATCAGTTTTGCGGTATTTAGTTAAAGTACCCAGACAGTATAAAATCCTTTTTCTTGATCCTGTTACAAAAAACATTCACACTTACTTCACTATAAGGCCATAGGACACGAGCGCCCTAGTAATGATATTTTTTTATGAATTACCAATCAGCTGAAATATATATCACTGTACTTATGTTCCATACCAAAGGAAATGGTTTGTAGAGAAATATGAAAAAATACCAGACTCTAGCTATTTATAACTTCCAATAATTCCCCAATTTAACATTGGCAGTGTATCTGATTCAGTTGACAAAGGAACTCGTCTTAGCGAATAAAATGAGTTAAAGAATAAAATTGATATTAATTGACTTTATAAGTATTTTCCGAGTAACAGGTCCTTGGTACGTTGTATTTCATTGTATTTCAAACACAAAGAGAACTCACAAAGTATTATGAGAATGTCACCGTTTACAAGTTAAACATTTTGTAATATTGTTGTACTGTTCGGTTGATCAGACTCTTGTATGTAATATTTGTGTAAGGAAGCTTAGTCTAGAATGTTCAATCTAGAAAGTGTCGTTTCTTGACTATTGTGAGATCTTTCTAGAACTGCAATGTTACTTATATCCCGGTTGACTGAGGAAACAGGTTGAGCGTGCTGGGTTTCTACATTTGATTTGCCATCATTCTGCTGCGTCATTGCTCTTCTCCTTTTTTGATTTACTAGCCATATTCTTCAACAGACTAATCTTGTCAAGTACCGTTTCACTCAGGACTTTGATGAATATATTTGAGCTAGTCTATCGTGACTCATTTGATATCGTAGAACCTTTTTGTATAAGAATATATCGTAATATCAAACTCATTTTTATTAATAACAAAATTGTTACAATAATATGAAATTGGTTGTCATGTTTTCCTGTTTTTCACTTGGGACATTTTCCAATTCTAATTTCACACATAACAAAATAACCCTTGTTTGATACCGTAAAACTCCACTCACCTGTCCGGAGTATGCATACGTGGGGTCAATATAAAACAGTTGCTCCGGTCCTTTGAGACCAAGCGCTAAACCGCCACTAGTATTGCTACTTGCTTCCCATGTGTTATTTTCTATTGGGAATATAGTGCAGTTTAGAAAGGTCTTGTCCATGATGTATGCCACACCTAAAATAACAATTTTATTAAATTGAACAATTTGGTAACAGTATTGTATTGATCTGAAGCTTATCAGTTAAAAAAAGCATACCATTTTTATACTTTCAAAATTAACATAGTTATGTCCATTTTACTCAATTAGACATACATTCAATGGCCTGTCATGAAACCGCTTTTTAACACAAAATAGAGGAGATGCAAAAATATAATATATTGTCAATTAAAGTTACGTCATTATTTCCAAGATCAAAATAAGTAGTTATTGAAAAGCTGTCTGTCCGCATTTGTTTAACTCTGGATATGCCCAACCAAGATCTGACCCGTGTTAAAGTCGTGGATCTCCATGACATCGTCCAAACTGTAATAGGGGTAAACGGCTTGTGTTGGTTTGTGGTCGTACCGAACTAGTTTGTAGCCGTAGTCATAGTAAACCTACAACGTATCCAAGACGAAACTTGTAAATCTTATGTAAATATCTAAAAATTACTATGAGGTAATTATGGTATGAGACGGTGCCATAGTTGTAGTTTTGTCAACATATGTTTTGATTTGTTAAACAGTATTTACTCTGATAAGAAAAAGATCTCATGATAATCCTCAGACATTCAATGAAGCGTATCATTAGAGTTGTATTAATCATATTTATCAAGTAAGAACCGAGCTTGAATGACATACGAATAGAGTCTGCGCAATTCTTAGGGAATATTGCCTTTTTGAGATGAGGCGCGACATTGTCATTGCGACAAATATGTTGCTGATTTAAGGATGTTCGCTCCTCAAATTTAAAGTATTAAACTTTTTTTCTAACTTGTTTTTTTCAAAGGTTTAGTGTATATACTTGAAATATCCACCCCAAAAAATAGGGGTTAGTGTGGGTTTTTTCGAGCTATTCCAAGACAAAGATTCCTCTGTCAGTCAGGGTTTTAACATGGGAGTCTATGGGGAAATGATGACCTTTTCGGAGAAATCTTAAATTTTAATTAGTTCCTGTATTAAACTTTTTTTAATATGAAAACATGTTACAGTTAACATAATCCTCTTCCAGAAAAAAGTAAAAAATATATATGGTAGTGTGGGTTTTTAGCCGCTACGGCACATAATGTATTCAAATATTTTAATTAAATTATCAACATTCAAGCTATTTTTGGACTAAAAACATGCTTTCTCCCACTCATTATCTTAAAATATACCTTAACGAATTCATACAAATCATTTTCATTCAACAACATCTACTTCTAAGAAAAACAGATAATAGAACTTGCTCAAATAATAGTTACAATTAAAATTGCTGAGTCAGCAAAATTGTGAATAATTTCAAAATGAAAATACTACGTTTCTTTATTTTGATGAATATTTAGTCTGAAATCATCAAAATTGAGAAATTACAGCTTCATTTTGGTTTATATATAAGAACATTATGATTTAAGGTTATTTGAATTTTGTAACTGTGACAGAGGAGCGAACATCCTTAATGGCTAGGACATGTTCGTACAATCCAGTCTGTTGTATCTAGCAGCCTTACAGTTAATATAGATAGATCTAGAGTAGATAATTTTGGTATGAAGCCCTATCAATTATATAAGAAGAAGACCTAAAGAAAAGTGCCGTGAAATAACAGTTGGAGAATAAATCCTAGTAAATTTTAAAACTCACATCAATGTTGAGGACCTGTGCGTTCCCCGGCACAGTTATTTCCTCTCTGTACTGAAACTGGGGCTTGAGTTGGGGCATGGCTCGGGTGTGTTTCCGTCCTGGACATACCATCCCGTTAGGTGTCTGTAGCCGGGACATAGGGATAAGTAGTCAAAATAGTTACATTATGAATAACATATGGTCGATATAAATGTTGGCTATATTTTGGCTAGTACAATATCTGGCGTATGTTGATTGATCTAAATACATGTCTTTGAGACGTGACACTATCAGTCAATTTGAAATTGAAATACGCTTTTAGTGTCATTTAACTTTATAAAACATTGTGTTGCATGTTGCTTTTTGTTTTGCTGTTGATAATCTGTATTTACTTGTTTCATAGAGGCTTTAAAACCTCCGTCCTTTTTATCAGTGCGCCCATCTGATGATACGTTTGTAATATCGATTTGTTATTGATTGATTATTGATCGATTGTTAAATGGTTGCCTTTACCAGTAAAATGGGAGTAAGATTGGATTATTTGTAAATGGGTATACTCTTGTGAGGTAATCTAATTCCGGGCTGTCACTACAATCATGCTAACTCAATCGAGCAATCGACTTATGTTTATAATGTCGCCGACAGCGTTTTTATTAATCTTTCTTCCGATCGGAAGGCTGTTTCGCCGCTGTCTCACATTGTGAGTTGTGCTTCCCGCCCGTATTTGGCTCTACGCCACATCACGGGCTTCTACACCTGTGACGTATGACAATTTGAATTCTCATTCAATTGTCATCCGTCAGCCATCAAACATGTATGTCTGACCATTCAACCATTCAACCGTTCAACCATTCAACGTGTTCATAATGTTGATCATATCCATTGTTACAGGCAAGAAACAAGAGCCAGTCCGTGATTTTCATAACATATTATTTGGCTTTGATACGAACCTAAATGTCATATGTTATGATATGAATTCAAAACATGTTAACTTTTCCTATGCAAAAGACAAATATATGACAAATACTATTTTTACATAGAAATCTAAAAACAGCCTTATAAATACACAGAGGCGGAGATCACACGTTCAATTTACATGGATACTAGTTATATAACAAACACTATCAACTCCAAACTGACCTCCTGGCGGCTTTTGATAAGTCTCCAAAATTACGTTTGGCTGTTTGACGCGCGCCACTGTCCGGTTTTCGATGATAATTGCGACTTTCTACCTTCGTATTGTCACTGTACAAAACCAATTAGCTTTAAAATGATTATTTTTGGAACAGTCGATACTTCACGATCAAATGACACCATTGATTAAGTTTGGCATATATGACTCCATGAACTCACGGAGATGCTCCTTAACTACGAGGGTCTCAGCCCTTGTTTTTGTCTTAAAGGCTAAGACTTGAGGCCAGAACCCGCGATAATGATATCACATCATATATATTTCCACTCAGATAAAATCGGACCAACATGTTGAAAGAAAACGTTTCAAGTGTTGTTATAATTCCAACTTACGCATTTATAATCGTTCACTAAATAAAGCTTCGATTTCAAAATTATTAACGTAATATGGTATCTTAGTAATTAACGTTCATTATTTAGAAGAGAAAACTGATGGTACTTCGAGATTCGTCAAGTCATCAATGGAGTCTTTGAAGTTGACGTAGTCGTATATGTGGTGGAAGCTGGAGCCCGGCCCCGGTCCCATGAGATTATTGTAACCCTGGACCTCCGCTCTCACTGGGATCTGCAGGGACCCGTCCGAGGTGGACCAGTTCTTTGCTGAAAACAGCGAAATGATAACAAAAATCACAATAGACATATCAAATATCTGCGGAACAAGAAAATGACTGTCTGATTGTCTGTAGGACATTACATACTAAGGACATAGAAAATCCACAATAAGGCCATTATATAGTGCATAACAAGGACATCGAGAATACACAATGAGGACATCAAGAATACGAAATGAGAACATCGAGAATACAAAATGAGGACATCGAGAATACAAAATGAGGACATCGAGAATACACAATAAGGACATCGAGAATACACATGATGACATCGTTAATGCGTACTAAGAAAATGGAGAACGTTTAGTTTATACTTTGGATTCCATCGATTTTTTATTAATTATTTACATACATATAATGTGTACACCTGTTCAGAAGTTGATCAGCATGTTATAGATATTTTAGGATTATCACATGATACCAATGATTACCAGTATATCATGGAGATATTTGGTGGTAGATGATAGCAGAAGTAATTATCAGTCAATGATTCAGAATTGTTATTCAAATAATGTTGAAGTGAGTAGGTATGTACTAACGTACCGCAAAGTTTCAAAGAACCAGAAGCAATGTCAAGCTCAACTGTGTCTACGACTGTGTATTTAAATGCATAAGTAACTATACTATATAGGCGGTTTCTAATGAGGGCACTTTGTGATATCCAAGCATAAGAACAGGTTCTGAGTGTAGTCTCGGCTATATCTTGAGTTACCCGATACGTCTCTACTCATACACTGGATTCATTCACGGTGTTTCACGTTGTTTTGTGCGGAAGAAAGTTTTGAGTTATGATGCGTTATAAGCGTTGACATCTGATTCAGTTCAAGGAAGGTTAAAACCGTACAAGAACAGGGAGGAGGGTGGAGATGACTAACAATGTGTGTCCTGAGATAGGATGATTCTGCTCGTACATCACCTGTGAAGTAGTAGTCCAGGGTGAAGTTAGCGCCGATGAAGTCCCAATACATACAGGACTGCCAGTGGTCCGTTGTGACGCCGCGTATAACCCTCTGACCAACGTACACCTGGTACAAGAAGCACACAGCTACAGCCCCTATTTCTTCTGTCTAACAACCTTACAGTTCAGTGGAACTAGGATGTGAGGCATCAACAATCATGCAAAAAGAATGGATATTAATTTTGTTATCTTGCTTTCGAGACGTTTCTTGTCTGTCCTTGGCTTGGTATATGACAATACTCTCAGGTCAATTTACTTTACATTTAAGGGTTTTTGAAAGAGTAAATTGAGAACCCTAATCAATATACATTTGGAAGGACACCAAATAAAATATGGGTTTAAATAATTGCATAAATCACAGTGTGGGAGTTTGGTAATAACAAGCCTCAAACGGAACGAATTTGCCTTTTGTATTAGTGTTGGAAATTTAACGTCTGTCAGTTCTACATATGCCCGCTGACCCTAATTAGCCAACCCCTATTGATTAAATGAAAGGCGGTGCTCTGGAAATATTGTGATAAATGTCTTCTTTTACCTTACTTTGTAAAGCTAACCGTTCTCTGTTAGACGATCCAATACCTTTATCAAAGGGTTTTTGGGGTTTTGGATTGGTTTATACTTGATTAAGTTTAAAGACTGATTAAACAATGGAAGGGGGACACAGATTTGTTTAGATTTTACTTTCCATTAAATGGTAACACATAACATGATATACCAAGCTGTTGAATAAGCAGTGTAACGTTAGTGAAATGGTGTCTCCACCTCTATGCTGCTACAGGATTGTTTTATCTTATAACGATATTGTTTGATTGATAACTTGTCTCTTTCTAATCAGAACCATCTTGTTTAAAACAGCTTTATTACGTTCTTTATGAATGCAGTTGGTACGGTGAGGTTTATAATTCTATCTATATTCACCGCGTTGATTTTGTTCCTGTGTTTAATACTGTATAAGAATCATACAGCTTATCATTAAACCATGAATATACTGACCTCTCCATACCTCTGAGCAAATCTCAGGACGGCGCCTGTAGAGTAGGAATGGGGAGACATCCCTCCTCCCGTCTGCCCCCCAACAAACACGTCATCATAGTCCTTCACCTGGTTGTGCACTGTGCAGTTGTCACCTGGGTAAAACACGGGCTGTTTGTATCTCTTAGAAATGGTTTTCGAAAGACGCCCACATGTTTGCCTTCAGACCTTACCCTTTATCTGTGTGACCAAATCGTTACAGAACGACACGTAGTGTTTGCATTAGGAATCGTTCAGCAATGGCGATATCATTAGAAAATAAAACATTAGATGAATGATTTTGAAAAATTATCAACATGATGTTTTAATAACACTACAGAAGTGAACTTGCCCCTCTAAATTGTATCATTCAGGGAATACAGAATTCATGTATGGTTTTGTAGTATGGTTTACTGTTTATTGTTTATTGTTCACATCATCAAATCATGTGTTTTGTGAACGTTTTGAAATGTAAATTTTGTTTGTGCTTCCAAACATACTGCTTGTAAACCACCTGCATTTTTACCAATAAAATGACCAAAATAACGTATCATACTACATAGTGTTAATAAATAAAAGATCAGAATTACCAATAACCCTTTTGTCACTAGCATATACATGTAGGTTGACACAAAAGATTAGTTAAATTGAAATAACCATGAAATAAGGACTGACCAATATTTTTTATCTGATATTTCAAATATTAAGATTGTATACCATTTAGAATTGCGGTTAGCTTTACCTACATCAGAATGATTTACTGCAAAGCACACATTCCAATATGAAAGCGAACTTTATGTAACAAACCACATATATGATTCAAAGTCTCTCTCCTTATTAATCATTATGTTGAAAAATCCAATGTTTTCCTACCAATGATATGATAGCTCTCGTTGGTGTTCCTGTTGGCGTAAATGGCCTCCAGCTGACCATTCTGTCGGTACTTCAAGCTGGATCTACCTGAACCCTCGTCGAAATACTCCACTGCAGAGAGGGTCATTCCCCGGTTAACCAGTGTAGCCTCGATATCCACTTGGAAACTTGCCGGGAGCATCTGGGGTAGACGGGGGTCTATTGAACAGAAAATATAGGAATTCCAATATATCAACATTTTAACTTTTTTTGTAAAATAATTTTGCACCCCCATAGAGGATGCTCGTCATTTTTTCCTTGGTGAACCCTTTTAGAAGTGGGGCCGTTTCTTTGGCAATTAACGGAAATACTGATGACTTATGGGTTGTATTTTACGTAAGTTATGACATAAGAGTTCTTACAATTCTAATATGGCGCGTTTGCATACTGTAATCATAATTATGAATAATTGTTAAGCGTTAAAGGCTTCCCTACCATTAGGCCCGACTGTTGCAGCTGGGTTTATGTCACACAGCTTCTGTGACTCTACGACAGTCACTGCCACTAGCAACAGCAGAATCTGAAAGCACACAATCAACATGATACTTATTTAATTAATTGAGAAAGGTAAGCTCTGGGTTCAACAATGTGATAAGAATGCACCTTACTAATCTGAACCACAGTAGATTTCAAATTGAAATGTGCAATGACTCCCATCTTACAAATTACATATAAAGAGATGAAAGTTTACACCGAGTTCGTATTAAAATCACATTTATAACATGATTACCACATTTCACCAAAATGTAAAATGAGTCATCATTGAAATGTAAGTGCAAAGTAATCTGTCATATTGTCTCAAAAACGAGGAACTAAGTTCAGAAATTAATTGCAAGATGCATTTAAGAAAAACACCTTTAACGTTTTGATTCATGGTTTATCAATTCGATATTCAGAACAGATTACTCGTATAATAACACACTAGATAACAATAGTTATCAAGTACACTTTGCTTCCCTGAACACATACATATAAAATAACAAATATCCATTGTGGATTCATATCTCTCTTATTTGCAGTTTGGTAATGAATACCAAATAGTTCATTTTGATATTACTATTAAGACAGTTTATACTATGATGTATTTACATTGACGAAGTGTTCTCATATTAACGTATGAATATTATACTATAGAGATAACAAATAATTTATCAAATCATTTAAATGAACTGGGTGAATAAGCAAACACAATATTCCGGGGGAAAAAGATATTAAGTAAGAACATATGTCGTTAAACAAGATTTAAAGCGCTTTATTCAATTGTTTATTCGATGTGTTATAAATGCTGTACTTATTAATCTCACCTTCATAGTGTAGTTAACACTCCTGTTGAGATGGAAATGAACGCTGACCCATGATAAGAATCGTATCAGTTGATAACACGGTCACATAGATTATCCTTGCTGTGTCGCTGATGGTATTGTTAGTGATAGATATTCAGGTTGAACATTCGAAAATTCAATTGTTTATTCAATTAGGTCAAATAATAAATTGCTATATATCTATGAAATTTAGGTTTCGGAATAATGAAATCATTTTCATCTTTGACGGTCGAATATTGAAATAATTGTTAAATGGATGGTTTATTTAAGCCTTATTACAGAGTTCCAGTGATGTGAGAGTAGGCACATAGTTGTCACCATAACTTAAAATGCTTGTTTTTTTCAACTAACGCTCATTCTAAAGAAAATTGCTTTCACTAGCTATCAAATCAATTTGAGAAAGTTAACATATGACCAACATTTCTATATTTAAATGAATGTTTACTTTACCGATGTTCATGATTTATCTATTTTCATGATTGATCTACCGTCCTCGTGCTTTAACTATAACAGTTCAGGGCAAAACTATACTTTATTACAAAACACATTTGGGTAGAGCGAACTTTATTTCTTTTCTAAGATGCTAAAATGATCTTTACATGGACCACTCTAATCTCGAAATAAAATATAGTGTTTACATCGCTGACATTAATAATCAATGAACAGGGCTAACTGATGGCTATTCCAATTATAGAACCCAACCCCTAGTTTAAAACGACATTTAGTTGGTTAAAGCTCTGATTATTGCAGTTTTGCACTTTAACTTTTTCATTTATATTCAATTTTGAATTTAATTTTCTGCTTATTTTTTTCTTTAAAAACTTAAACAGACAAATTAACACCTCTTGATTTTTAAAAAGCCTTTACTTTTACAAGCTCTTGTCGTGCGATTATGCAGTGCTGGCCACATTGCCCATACAAGGCTTATCACGTGGTCAACATTCCACAAAGAATTATGGGTAATGTTTGTTTTGGAAGCGTGATGGCGGACTGAATCCTGACACGTATTTATTTGCTGCTGTCATAAACGTCGAAGGTGATGCTTTAATCTTTTATTTTAGCAGACTATTGGGGCTGCACAGACAGAATTATTTAATTATTAGATTGACCGTATCACATTGAACCTTGTAGAGACGGTTGACGTGAACCAACGTCACAGTCCAACGGGGAGCCGTGACCTGACGTAAAACAACGCGGTCTCTCGAAAGCATTTGCTTTCCATTCTTCATACGATAGAATATTTTGAATCTTTGATTGTGTTACTACTTTGAAAGCAATCATATTTAAATAAAATATATTTTATCAACGTTGGTTTTAACATAAGTATGTTTCTGAGTTCAAACTACTCTCTTGTTTCTTGCAGTCTATAGTGGTTGTTTTCAATATCAAATTACTAATTTTTTCATTTTCTGGTTCTAGGTCGAATTTTTCAATTTTAGATTTAAATTGGTGAGTAGAATTAAGGGTTATAAGCTTAGAATACCCAGGCGATACCCATCGTGATCATGAAGACACGTGTACTGGATAATATCAAGTTTCCTCAGTGTTCCCAGAGCCGCACAGAGTATGTTGTCGGAGTCAAATAAGTCAAACTTCACAACTTGTGTTAGTTTATCGAGAAGTAGCGGTTGTTTCAGAAAATCAGAATCTTTATTCTTATCAGTTCATTATAAAGACAATAGACGGATTAAAGTCGTGATGATTAAACCAAACCGAATTATACATTTATTGACAAACAAAACTCAAGGTTTCACAAAAGTAGTAGCTGTAAAAATCACAGCAAGAATCACAGAAATTACGTTTATCATGACTTCAATTTTTCAATATTCTAATAATAATTTAAAAGATTATCCTTTGTGCCTTATGCAGTTAAGGAGAAAACGACGCGTTCTTGAAGGTCTTCCGGGATAAATTGGAGCTTCCTGTTGAGTATCTATTCTTGAGGAAGATGGCAGTGACCCCTATGATGACCCCGAGAAGTAGCATCCCCACAGCCAAACCAGCCATTGTTCCTGTAGCCATATGAACATGCCGAATTACAAAAAAAAACAAATAAACATTTAATAAAATCGGTCATTCAAATATAGTCAGTACCTGTGATATCAGGTATTAGATTGTCTTACCCTTTTAATAGTTCAAATGTTAATATTTATCTTAATCATCCTTATTTTAAGGTAGTTTCAAAATATATTTGTCATGCGTGTAGTGAATAACGCCATTGTTAGCAGCTGGTGACAATATTCGTGCTCTCACAGCACATGATGCACTGGTAAATGAAGTTCAATTGCTATTGTACTCACGCTCCTACACTTTTCAATGATTGGACGTTGCACATGAGTTCACGTTTTTCATTTGAATATTTAGTTATTTGAAAACTTTTAAGTCATTTTGCGTAATAAGAAATAAGTTGAGAGTTGGCTCCAGTATGTATAAGGAATGGTAAGCTACTCGGACATACTTTAAATAGAGGTATAGTCGGGAATACCTTTCGGGTAGGAGGATCTGGCTGCTGTGGACAGCGGGTGACACTCCGGTTCTCTACTGCCGGCTATAAAGTATAAAGAAAACTAATTGTGAAGAACAGTACGATCATTCACTGTGGTTAGGTGTCCGCATCTGAAGTTATGTGGTGTTACTAAAAGATGTATCATATCAGATTAATGATGGATAGATGTCATCCTTGGAATAAACTGTTATAACAAGAAATATCCAATACTTACAAGTTTTAGTGGGTGTTGTTTGACTAGGGCAAACACACGGCGTCTGTTTCACGTGACTACAAGGTGTTGCTTGATTGGTCGTCGAGGTCCTGTGCTTCGATGTGGTTTTTGTTTTCATGGTTTCAGTTGTCTTTTTACTGCTATTGGTAGAAGTAGTAGTTGGAAGTGTGGTATTGGCGTGACCAGGGAATGAAGTGTTCCTGTTGGTAGCATAAGAAGTTGGAAGTGTGGTATTTGTATTAGAGTTCTTGGTTGTTAGGACTGTTGCATTTATTTCCATAACAGAAGCCGTGTTATTACCAAACCACACACGTTTATGAGTTACAGTGGTTTTGTTCATAGCCAAGCCGGATACTCTCTTACTATCTTTTGAGTATGATATACTTGTAGTTTCAGCTATGGTGTTGGTGGTTTTCGAGAGCTCCATAGTCTTTTGGTGCTTGTTTGTCGTTGTTTCGGAGGTACTAGAAACAACATTATTGGTATTGTTTTGTTCTATCACTTGGGTAGAATACTTCATGTTAGCAACGCTCTTTGTGGCTGGTGAAATCGTCGTTGGTGCGTTGTCTACGGGAACATTTGGAGAATTAGCTGAAGCAACTGCCTCTTTTAGAGGCATCAGAGTCGTGTTGGATGAAGTCTTGGGCGTGGTGTTAATAGTGGCCGGGGTAGATAAGGAGGCGTTGTGTGAAAACTGAGGAATAAATCTAGATCCATCCGTATTGTACTCTCCTGGAAGGAGAATATGGAAAATGTTGAGTGAAAACGATTTCATCAACTGTGTGTCGTTAACGTTTTTAACAATTTTAAAGAAAAAATTACCCTGATTTATTTTGGTATCATACACATGTTGCATATGATATTCCCAAGCAAAGGCACTGATCGAATTGATGTAACGACCGAATATGAATTTAATCAGGGACATCTTATCAAATCATAACCCTCAAACACGAAGATGTCCGTTTGGCTACTATGGCTATCAGATGTTGGAAACGTAAGATGTTTATCTCTCACTGTTGTAGATCCAGCACTTGTTGGCAGGTAGGGTGGACACGTGGTCGGTATCGTAGAGGCTGAGGGTGTAGAGGCTGCACATGGTGTAGTCCTCGCACCAGCTGAACATCTGACACCGGAAGGAAGTCTCATCCACACACAGTTTTGCGCAGTCGTCCTGCAATGCCGAGTTAAAGCCCTTGCTGGATTCCTGTTCAATGTACCTGAAGCCCGTCACCACGAAGTCGTCCAAGTAGATACCTGTTTGGAATTCGTAGAAAGGTTGTACATCAGACTTAAATTACAACGCATTATTTCCAATTTAGCGAAATAGACGAAGCAACGAAGTTAATCTGTAATCATTTTTCTGATACCACTTGTGCTTTGCAACTATTGCGAGGTTAAGTAAACTTTCAAGCTAGTTTCGATAATACATTAAAACATTTTCACGGAAATAATGTTTATATATGTACCCATAACGATTAACAACAAACCTTTGGAATTAAACTAAACGAACATTTCTTTCTCATACAAGAGCCTCGTTTTCATTGCAACTATTCTAAGGCTTACCGTAAGTTTAATTTACTTTGTACATGTATTTGGGCCACCTTAGACACATTAGGTCACGTATATGCTTTGTGAGAGGATTCCACAGGTGGAATACATCATAAGTTAACGACAAGTCGATCCTCCAGACAGAATCTTGCACATTAATTAGCGTTAAAGTGCTACTAGTCCTGTGATAAACCAACATTCGGCTGTCGATGTTATGAAACCTGATTGACAGGTTGCCTCACATTTCCTCTTTACAGAGGATAATCAAGTAATTTTTTTCAAAAGTAACGATCTTACAAGGGTAGAAGTGTATGGGTCTGAATCAATAAGCCGGGTTGTTAGCATTCGATGTCAGTTGTACAAATAGCGACCTTGATACAAACTGTTGTTGTAACCGGTAAGAACTTGAGATGTAGAATGATATTCGACGGGTTAGAAATAGGGACTTACACACATGATCGTTATTAATATTGTTTAGAGAAATTGTCTTAGGAGAACGTTATATTTCATAATTCCTCTTGTAATGCCCGTTACACTAATTTAACTATAGAATAGCAACTCATATTTCTTCTTCAAACGTTTCGCGATGTTCGGTTTAGAACCCAAATACTTCATAATTCTACACTATAAATCCTATGATAATACAACTGTACCACAGCGGCTGAGTTAAAAGAATTGTTACTATCAAAGGCCCTTTTCTAAGCAAGGTCTATAATTATGTGTTTTTGGATATTTTACGAAACCTCTGAACATATTAATTGTTTTTGTTATCAGTCGATTTAACGTCATAATTAGTTGGTGTTTTGTAGAATCGATATTACATGAGCTTTTGGCATTGTTAAGAGGAATGAAGCGGCCTACGGAGGGCAAACTTGCTTTCTTCTTACTAATGCTCCTTGGTCATGCCTTATCGATAACATAACACTCACGTGTATAGTACTTCCAGCCGGACACCGTCGTGTCTGCGTTGCTGTGTAAAGGCGTGGGAAGCTGAAAGAGGATGCAGGTGAGCTGACTGGCGCTGTAGTGGAAAGTGTTACACTCGTACAGACGCACACACGCCATAGCACAGTAGTTGACGCTGTGGATCATCGTCAGTGTGGTAGCGCCTTGTGGCACAACCGATGAAGGTGTTTGTGCATACTGATGCAACCAGTTTCCTGTTATTTAAAAAATGATACTGTTTATATCAGGGCTTAATATTAGATTAGATTTCGACATAAGGATGAGTGTGTTGTTGATGATGACGGTGATGATGATAATGATGATCATGCGATTTCGTTATCGTATGATTATGCATAATGACATGAAATGTCGCTTGAATACATTTGTAAGAAAGTATCTACCTCCCCTTTTATATACGTTTGAGTTATAAGAAGACGCATCACCTTTTCTGCACATTTTCAAGCATTTCAAAGAGCATGCGATTAAAATTGCATTTTCCTAAATGTTACTATACACAATTAGTTTAGTGAATATAAAATATACGTACTCATTTCTAATCAAATTTTATAAAATATTTCATAAAACTTTACCAAACTGATTGGAATAAACAAAAACATATATACGTGTGTACAAGTCACACCCTACACAGGGAGCCATCAGGTCCGGATTTTGATCCGGGTAGAGAGAGTGTAAAGAACATATACTGGTTGTGTTCCAGTAGCCGAAGGCCAAACACGTGAACACCAGTTCCGACAGGCACGTGTAGGCACAATCTTCAAGCGAGATGCCTGACACGTTGACTGCAACCACTGGATACTGGTTCTCCATAAGCTGTACGTTACGCGTGATATCGAATCTGTTCATAACTGCCACTGGAAGTTTCAAAATTAAACGTTGTCTATAAAACATATTAGACACAACTATTTAGATAAGAATCTACAAAATCTAAATCAATTTTATTTAGGGCATTTAGAACTGACGTGACGTTCATTCTTGAGAAAATTCAAGATGTTTCGTTGCAAACACCATTCAAGGACGTATGGGATATTCATTTTAGAGCACAGTCTAGCAAGTGAAAATGCAGAAGAGGAAAGGAAAGATAAATTACCTCTTGAATTGCACTTACAAAGTGATGAAGTATAATGAGAGGTTTAAGGATAGTCAATGTATCTATGCTTGTTCATTCCGCAGGTGGAATATTTGAAATAGTTAAAGAGGAGGAATATTTACAACTAAAATGCAGCTTACTTGGGTTGAGATATTTCTTTCTGTCCGCAGCTCTTGTCTGCTTTTCTCTATCAATTATAGACGTCGCGACGAAATTCGAAATCTGATACAAAAAAGGCATAAACATATTTTTAAGTTCCTTTGCTCCTAGCCATTTTAACATGATTAGTACGTTGATATTCTTTACAAACTCTTACTTTAGAATTATGGTAGATTCTCAGATATATTTTTAAGTCATAGAATGTGTTTGATGATGTGAATGTAACAAATACCACTTTCTGAGTGTGGACTTCTTCACAGTACAAGATTACAGAGGAACAGCATGTAAGCGTAGACCATGTTTGCTCCTACCTTCCCATTGGCAGGAATACTGATGTTGACTGATCCGTTTCTCACCGTCTGTTCAATACCCCTGTAAGCGTCAGAAAGTGTCAGTTCATGGTCAACTGGGCCGGACAAGACACCTGATGATAAACAAGACTGTTCGTCAGTACAAAGTCCATTTTGAGGTGAGGTGATTTTGAGTTTCAAGAGTATTTCACTCATAACACGGCTGCTAGTGTAAATGGGGCCCCAGAGTATGTTGTTGGAGTCAAAATGTCAAACTTCATAAATGGTGTTAGTTATTGAGAAGTGGTGTTTGATTCAGAAAATCAGAATCCTCATGCTTATCAGGCCTTAAGGTATTTATGTTTAACATTAATTTGTTGCTACGAATTACGACCATCGGCTAGAACTATCAAACCATCGTTGGCACTGCGTTGATATTGCACGCTAAGAGACTGGCACAACAAAAGTAATGAATTGAAGCAGCTATTACGACAAGCACCGTTCATGCGTAGAGGTCGCATTGCAAGGATTTAGCGCTAACGTAAGGTAGTGACAGGGGAAAAGTTATAAGAACACTCATAAGGATTGAAGCTTTTTCTAATTTATCTAATTAAGTATCTAAGACAAAAGAAGGCTTTACAGGGACATCTTCGACATCGAATATTTAAGGACATTCAATCAATAAATCAATCATGTTAGAATACGTGAAGCAACGGTACATACGAGAGTAACGACGACACAGCTTGCCAGGCGACTGGAGCTTGTCTGTAGAGTTGTAGGTCAGGTGGAGAGCACATGACTGAGCACACAGGTCGAAGCTGTTGCACGTGTCGTGAGACTGGTCGTCACACGTGTCGGCGCACGTATCAAGGGAGGTAACTCCGGGCAGTGTGAGGTCACCTGTGTACTTAGGGATCAGTTCAGTTCCCGGGTGAAACTTGGCTGCAAGAAGTCGCATTGAAAGCAACTGAATAAAATATAAAAGTCGCCTTTTGCTAGTTAATGGTAGATTGTTTAATTCGTCAGGATGTCATTTCAAATCTTGGCAACAATGATGATTTCGTGACATTTCAACTCTGCTTTGTGATTTCCCATTCTTCAGGAGTTCGGCTATAACAGAAGAGATGAACCCTCTATTATCCTGTAAAACAAGTTTTGTCCATGCTTTTGAAAATCAAGATGCTAAGACTTGCAAGCGAAGAGTATGTTTTCTGCAGTCATTACTACCCAATGGTCACCAATGTTCAATGAAATATTTCTTTAAATAGATACCATCTACTGGTGGTTTATCCAGTAAAGTTGCAGTGAAGTACATCGTTTCTGCAGTCATTACTACTCAATGTTCACCAATGTTCAATGAAATATTTCTTTAAATAGATACCATCTGCTGGTGGTTTATCCAGTAAAGTTGCAGTGAAGTACATGGTGTGCGAGTCCCACCAAACATCGCTCTCCTGTACCCGGATTGGGTTCAGCGCTACAGTCTTAGCGATCTTGTCTGTCAAGATGGTCGTCAGTACCGCCTTGTCAAGCAAGGGGTTATTTGGATCAGCTGAAAGAATTCACAGTGAACTTGCTTCTTTTCAGGGCACAAAAATATACTAATTTGGCTGTTGCTTTCTCGTTTTCGTATTCATGAATTCAGAAATTTATGTGTTATGTTCCCTACTTCGCCGAGAATATGTTCCAATTAACCTTTTACTGCAGTTTACAAGGAACAATCGCGTTATTTTTGGCGTTTAAACAAATGACTTCCTTGTGATTGGACGAGAGAAGGTCACCTGAAGATCAGCATTTAAACCGTTTATAAACCAGTGAACAAACTTATTCTACAATCTATTTCTTTTATACAGTTCTTCTTTGGAATCAAAAGAGACAGACGTCATTAAATACCTCTTGAAATTAAAAACGTCTTACTGAAAAATAATTATTTGAAAAAAACGCAGCTACTGAGGCCAAAATTGCTTAGGACCAGATTCTTTTGTCGTAGCCTTTAGTGTACTCACCTAGAAATGTGATCGTCAAGTTCCTTTTCTGATTGTTGTCAAAACAGGAGGAAATGTCGAATGTATCGATAACACTAGTTGCTTCGTCGTTAAACTCGAATATGTCAGTCACAGTCTCTTGATCAAACTGGAAAAGTTTTGTCGACCCATACTTCAATAAACCGGTTTCTTTCAAATCATTGGCTATATTTACAATGGTCATATAGAAATTACTTTAAACGAAAAACGAGCCAAGCAGTCTACATGAAAGAGAAAAAGGTAAATGTTTAATGTGAAGAATTATAAAGAAATTTATTCTAGTTCCTACACGACTGATCTAATGATTTTGCTTCACGTGATTTTATTTGCTATCGTCTCTGCGGACTGAATAGCCTATCCTATTTTCAGTGGCAACCGCTTCTTTTACCATATCAAAGAAAAGTGTTCATTTGAAGGAGTTATGTTCTCACTGTGTCAATGGTTTACAGATAGCCACCTACCGTTGTGTTGTATATGCGGATCATTACTGGTTTGCTTGTGGAGGTCATGTCGGCACCGTCATGTATACCGCTCTGCCCACAAGAACATGTTATGTACCGTTCTGATTTGACACTAGCAAATACTTTAATAGTCACAGTCTATTCATGGCATGCTAATTATTCATGAACGCAAGTTCAATAGTCCATTATTAACATTTGTTCTCTATCAGAAGTGTGCAATGATGTTCAAAACGACTTGTGATCCCTAGCCTTCAACATTGATTTCAAAGACAACCCTTGCCCAAACTCAAATGAAGTCAATAATCAGTGTAAAGAGTGTTGTATCCTGTGCAGTACATTTATTCATACGTTTAGATACATTGTGGGATTCTACAAGAACTATCTACAAACGTTTCATTGAGTCCTATTTTTTAAACAAAAAAGCATAAGTTTCTATTTTGAAAATGTGTGACTTAAACAAAAGAAGTGATATATTTTTTATTGTATCACATATCTCACAATAAGTATGCAATGAAGGAAAATTTATTTCATTATCTAAACAATGGTCCACACAAAAATCATAAATCACAAATAGAAGTGATGATTGTAATCTAGGAACGAACTATCAATTGTGTAAAATATGCGTTTACAATGCAGCTTTCCATACACCATGATACATGGAGGTAGGATAACTTATAGATAAAAAATACTCACTGAGAACTGCATCTATCTTATTTTTATATCTTATTTTGTTACTATATGATTTTCACTTACCTTCATGAAGTATACTTCCACCTTCATGTCCATGTCAGGGTACCCCGGGAGGTTCCCTTTCACACTAGAATACACTGTGCTCTCGATACCGCGATGAAATGTCTGTCGATCCCCATACAATGCGAAATGAAATATATCGTACATTACCAAAATAAGTAAAAACAAAATAAGTAAAGTTTGAGGAAAATATCTGACAGTTGTCGTTTCTAAATAAATGTCGTCAATCGAGTCAGACTTTTGATCAGTGTCTACAGTGCACGGGAACCGTAGTTCTTACATATATTATATTTGAGTTATGCGTTTTTTATGTACGATTTTTTTAATTTCTAAGACTGTTTTCGTTTGTGTATGTTCTGTATTTATCTACAAAGCTCTAGATTTATAAAGTACGTTAGTTTTGCCCGCTTCACTTTAAGCCAGGTGCAATGAAAACAACGTTTCACCTCTCCAACATAGGTAAAAGTGCCGTCAAGGTAAAACATTTCCTGTGGAGTGTTGAGTCTAATACCGCCACCGTCCTGTTGGGCGAGCCAGGTGTCTGTACTTATAGGGTGCACTGTGCAGGTGTATGCAGTATGGTCGATCAAGTATGAAACACCTGCAATCAACAGGAAGAACAAGGAAGCATATGAACCATGGTCTCAGGTTACTCATCATATGCATGAACCTTACATAGGACTTGATTTAAGAAGGAAGGACTTGGTTGATCTCTAACTTGAAATAAGTACAAAAAAGATACAGGTAAAATCAAGAAGATATTCCAAATTCTTTGCCATTTTGTTCAGAGATGTATTCTCTGAGTGAAGGTAATTTATGATTACAGTCACCTCTTAGTAAGTTACGAGCAGAAAGGCAATACATACAGCTGCATACCGAAAGTTTGTTCACATGCCTGCGTATCATTTTCATTTTTTCAGTTTTTCTGAAGTCTTTTTATTGACGTCCAAACAAAACCAAAATTGCATGATATTTGCACTACGAAACAGTGGCATGTGAACAAACTTTTGATATGCAGCTGTACATGACTGAAAATAGTTCTATCCTTTAATATTTGACTCCAAGTTCCAATGATAGGTATTATAAGTAAAACTGTGCCAGAATTAGTTTGATCCGATATATGAATGTACCTGTCTTGTAATCTTGGATTTCAGTGATGGAGTGCGGTCTGCACAGGCTTTCTCTGCATGTTGGTTTCTTCTTGTAGTCTTGGCGAACTAACTTTGTGTCGTAGTCGTACCATACCTTGAATATATAATGATGTACACGTATGATTGCGCTATTGCTGTTTGTTCGTGAGATAAATGCTTGAAATCACTCTTTCAGCGACATAATTCAAAAGATTTTATCGAGATATTCACTATTTTCCATGCCGATCCATTCTGCTTAAATCATTCTTGTTTTGAAATACTTTGAAATAAAAAGCTCCATAACGGAAGGTATTTTGGAATGTACCCTTCCATTATATTGTACATCTAGATCCCACAAGTTCATTCACCTCTTTGTGTATCTTAGTAAAAATATAATATTATTGGTTTTCGTTTGAACGTCAATTGCATCCGTTTTTTTTTTTTTGCAATTTCAATGTATCTTGCTGGGTACATTTTCGAACATTATCATTGTGAAACTTATTGTTATCATTGTCAGTTGGAGGTTGCGACATTTAAAACTTTGTCAAACAAATATACAGATAAGCTAAAAAATTAAATTCGCGATTTCAGCAATTTTGCTATAAACATGTTCTCATAGGGTTGATAGATAAAATTGTACCAAAAGTACATTGGATTGGTATAAGGAATTTAATATTATGAATTTTGTTAGATATATTGATATAAATCTACATGATGTTTCACTAAGATGTGCAAGGAAGTGACAATATTGGATGCATCTGTTTACACACATAAGATTATAATCATTCGCTATGAGATGATAAATCTTGACTGTATAAAAAGAGCAAATAAGATATATTCATGGAGTTATTATTCAATTTTAAGCATTTCAAGCGTATACTTACATCCAGGTCCATTATACCGTTCTTGCGTTTCTTTTCCATCCGATAGCGGAATCGAGATTTCAGCTTAGGAATAGTGTGTGTAGGGGTTTGGCCCGAACATACCGTTGGCATCTTTTGAATAAAGGTTTGCCGATATAAATCCAAAGCCTTTTTTCGTTGGAGAACACATATATTCATTTTGAAAAGTTTGATGAAATCAAAAAAAGCTTGAAAAATACACTAATAGAGCAAATATAAAGATTAATGAATTCCGAATTTGTCATAATTAACTAAACACAAGAATAATTGTGATCAAAAGTTTGTATTATTACCAGAAACATCGAAGGATCGACATCATCGGCAAATCCAAAGTAGTCGAAAATAAGTTGGATTCCACGACCTTTGACCTCACATCTGACTGGTATGTCATACGTCTGGGCTGGATCTGTATATGTACATTGCAAAAGGTTGATTCAAAGACATGAATATTGCAATCTTTTTTAACAGACTATCTTGCATGACACTTCAAGCAAGTCAAGTGTCTATATCACAAGGTACAAGCACATACAGTGCAGACCGGCTATAGCTCACTGTAGGCTCGTCACCAGTTCATAGTTCTGACGTCACGGGGTACTTGTTTCTCGTGTATTTTATTAAGAGTCTAATACAAGCACTTGAATGAGCACAATACTTCATTTCAGTGATATTCTTCAGAATTCACTGAGAAATTAATTTTCACGAAAAGTTTTCCATGCGTTTAACCTGGTGGCAGTATTATCTCGAACACAAGCTTGCTTGTAAAGACGTATTTAAACCGTTGCTGTCAAAAGGCATGGTCAGACTTGAAGAATCATAAGATAGTAAAATCGGCAGCAAACGCTCTGAATGGATCGAGGGTATAAGTGGAGAGTTATCGTACTTTTCGGCGGGGTGTCGAGGATGGAGTTGACTATGCTGAACACGTATTTTTACCTGTGAAGTATAAGTCTAGACGGACGGTGTCATTTACACCTGGCCAGCGACCACAGGACTGCCAGTGGTTTGTCGTGAGTCCTCGAACCACGCTCCTACCAAGGTACACCTGTTGAATCGGAAGTGGACTTTCCCTTTCATTCTCATTATAATCATGAAAACAAGAAATCATAAAATAAATTAGACATGATAGATACCGCACAATAACATATAGAGTGTTGTGAACTTAAACCAATTTGCTGTAAATGCTTTATGCTTTGATTATAACATGACAGCTACACAAGTTGCAATTGCATCATCATAGAATATATGATTGAATTCAACTTCTAGCTTATAGCACTGAATACTTTATTCACAGTAATTATAAAAACTAAAATGAATTACGTCTGAATTAGAATCAGCTTTATAGTTTCATCAACGATGCATTAACATCTTGATAAACTACGATTTCAAAACGAATTTCTACTAACACTTGTCGCATGGAACATTTCCATCACGGTGAAGACAGTGAAAGGGTAGGGCTGGTCAGCAGCTGCTCCCATGTACTGGCCAACCGGGTGAGGTTGAACAGTACAAGCGCCATCTGAAATGGAATAATTAGTAAAATCAAAGAAAATGGTTCGAATGAGGACATAACTTAAGCGCAGACACGATACAATAAACAGACTAATACTGGTCTAGTTGATTTGGACAAGGTGCTTTTCTCAGAGCTTTAAAACTAAAACTAGAAAACATTTTGTGATTATAGAATGAGTCCATATGTCTATAAATATATCGGCATTAATTATGCAATTCTTGAACGTGACATGAGTGTTAAACGTTATATCATAAGGGTGAAGGCAGGAGTCATTTTTTTTATATATTCAATATTCTTTATCTTATTTTTCCTTGATCATGGTAAAAGTATCATGATGTAAAGCGATAAGTTATTGTAGTTTCTTCACATTTCAAGGCAAACCACTCCACTACGCACAATTCTGTTTTATTAAGTTTGATATCATTTAAAATAGTTCACATCTGTTATACCTATTATTTTCTACAGGTGATGTTGAGTGTAATGTAAATGCGGAGACTAAGGAACTGTTTTGATTTGACATATATTTACCAACTACCTACTTTTGATCCTGTACGTCTCTTTGGTGGCGTCATTATAAATATTCCTGTCCCATCCGTTGTTGCGTTTCACAGCAATTGTTGATATTTTACTGAACATGTCAACATTTTCCTCCGCGGTAAAGGTTGACGCCTTTTGAACGACGGTTCCCGAAACTTGTACTTGATAGGCTTTGGGAAGCTTTGGTACACGGTTGTCTGAAACATATCCTTTCTTAATGAATGATGTTATTCAATCTATCACTATATATCTATCTGATTTCAAATTTTGTTACCTATCACCTTGAAAGCATGAAACGTAGAAACACTTAAGCGTGGTATGGTACTTTTAAGTTACCCAGAAATAAGATATTATTTGAGGTGGTACTTGGTATAGATTTGTCTTTTACTTTTGATACATGATTTACGATAAACCTAAAGGCTCAGGTTGATTTAAGTATGGCACCAAGAGGATAGGTTATCGAAACTGTTTTAACGTTGAGAGTAATTGACCTGAGCTTTAAAGTAAATGCCATAAATATTTGAAATTACCAAGTAGTGATGACGACTCTGTTCTGTTTCTTGGACAAGGTTCGTCTGCCAGACCGCAACTCTTGCCTGTTAATAGCACTAAGCACAAAACCGCGACAAACACCACCATCTGATATTAATATGATATATGATATATCTTTCATTCTGAGATAGGAAAAGCAATTTTAATAGCACATTTATTTAATGTTTTCTTATAGGTTAACAATGCTATGCGACTTGTTATGATGTGAAAGCCGATATATATTGTGCAATGCAAATATGGCGGGTATTCTATTAAGCCATTACAGACCGACCAGACCTTATTTAACGGCTGCTTATTGAATACATCCAATGTGTCATGATACACCTTTCAATTCTGTTTTTGTGTATCGCATTCTTATATCATTAAACGCTTTCTAATATTACAGCTAGAATACGTAGTTCTATGAATAGGTTTGACACCAATATACTTTTGCCGGTGAAATGATAATATTTATCGTAAACTCGTTAAACTTATTTGGTATGATATCACAAAATTTAAAGAAATATTTTGACTAAAAGATCACATTTACCGCATTATATAAGATATTATTTACCTTAGACAGATGTAGCCCGATTGTCTATGTGAAGAATGATAGTGAGAGATAAAGAAGACGACCTGGTCAGGTATAGTGATATCTAGTGGTTAATACATTCTCCAGTTTAGCATGCGTCGTCTTAACAGTTATTTGATATTTTAAGTAACTGACATCGCATATGAATAAAATGTGTACTAACTCCATTGATATTTATATTTTCGAGTAATTTATAGATTTCAGACTTGAAACATTTATTCATCTATCTTTTAAAAAGATGTGACATGTTTTTTTGTGCGAATTCAACCGATATCTGATTTCATCAAACTTTGCACAATAGTATAAGTTCAAAATCAACTTCTTTAATTCATAGTAATTGACACATCAAATGTAAATCTTAAGTTGCTACAATTATATCATTGCGAATCAATCATAAGTGGTTATTGACTTTATAACGTTTCTTTACAAATAGTGTTTTTGTTTCAATTAATATCCAATTATTTTTCTGCGCTACAGAATGTTAATACACACTTCTTTACAGGCAGGGAATAATGTTTTAATTCTTAATAACAACACGTGACTGTTGATATGTTTGATATTGTAATACACTAGCACTTGCAATTGCATGAGACACTAGATATGTATTAATTATTCAAAGTGTAACTTACCTAATAACCTTTTACGGGATATAAATAAGTCTTTTTACTAGAAATTGCTGTTTATAATCCGTTATAAACGCTTATGAAAATAGATTGATACATCTCTCAAAAAGTTAAAAAGAAATAATTACATCATTCTGATGTATTGTTTAACCATTTACCTTAAATGAAGACATACTCATTTACCTTAAATGAAGACATACTCATTTACCTTAAATGAAGACATACTCATTTACCTTAAATGAAGACATACTCATTTACCTTAAATGAAGACATACTCATTTACCTTAAATGAAGACATACTCATTTACCTTAAATGAAGACATACTCATTTACCTTAAATGAAGACATACTCATTTACCTTAAATGAAGACATACTCATTTACCTTAAATGAAGACATACTCATTTATCTTAAATGAAGACATACTCATTTATCTTAAATGAAGACATACTCATTTATCTTAAATGGCTTCCACAAAGCAGACATCTTTTTGCATGCAATGTTGTTGTCGATCGTGTATTTTGTAAAATGGAATAAACGAATGTACACATAATTCTGCCACTTTAAGGTCAACATTGGTTGTAACTACTTCGAACTCGTACAATGGCACATATCATATCAATGAGAGAATGAACATCGTATGACCCAACCCAGTCCGCGACTAGTACACGCAGTGTACAGAGATAGGAGATGATCTGGCTGTAGTGAGACGCTCTGTTATCTCTACATGTCTATCTATCTATCTATCTGCACACCTATCTGTGAACATTGTCCTCAACGAACACCCCCTGCTCGCACAATGAAGGTACGAAATCATTCATTTTGGCAACTTTTTGCAATTTCATTCATACGATCATTATATTCAAATGTATGTCCTTGTGTTTCAAGTTTATTAAAATTCTGACATTACACTTATGGATTTATCTCCCAAAACAACAAGGGTTTATATCGTAGAATTAGAGAAATAACATTTTCATCCGATATGTCTGCCTCGAAGGTTTTATGCGCATCTATCTGTTAACAATAATCAATAAATATTCTTCAAATTCTTCCCAAAACAAGATTAAGTACATAAACGTTGGAATACAATAAAGTGTCAAGATGTGTTCTGCGATTATAGATATATAGTTTTGACTTTTTATATATACAGAAAGAGTTATCAAAGCCCTTACAGAAAATAGCTTACTTTTGTGTTTCCTGTATCGTCAGCTGATTCTAGGCAGCATTTATGTTCAAATTGTAATTCATCAAAACCTTTAAACGCACTAGTAAACGCCAATATTTTGTAAACACAACGAATGCACAGATAATGCATATCTCTCGATATTACTCACTATCATCACTCAAGTAATCTACCTCGTAAGTTATCTAACAAATATTTACGTATTCAGGTGGTAAAGTTGAATTTTAAAGTCCGGAAGTATGCAATGTTACATTACATTAACTCCGCATGAACTATGATCTCGAAAATAATAAAATTTTGCTCATAACAAGGAAAGTTGAAACGGGAATCGCTATGATCAGTATAATAACAATGTTAATACTGTGTTATCAAATCGGTTAATATACAACATTGCTTTCATAAAACATATTTCATGATTTTTTTCTCAGTTTAGGGTTTACGTTAATTCAATTGCTGCATACAATACTAGTTCAGCCGTTTCCAAGTGTCAATAATTTATACATTTAACCATAGCTTTCTATATGTCCAAGCCGACAGCGGCTGTGTTAACGTTTTCATCGTTGATTGCAGGTAAATTGTAAAGAATGTTAAGTATTTCATTGCATCGAAAGAAAGTTTAAGTGAATGCACAAGTCCTCGTAAACCTTAAAATAGCCAAAGCGGTCGTTATCGATTGTTATTCTTCCAAGACTCACAAAGGAAATGGAAGTTTAGCAATGAAACGCAATCAAATATCTTGCCACATTATATATAAAATGTTAGAATTAAACAACAAAAACATAACTATTTTGAAAAACTAATCCGCTACCTTATGACGATTAGTTGATTTCAGGCATTTCAGTTGTAAGATTGTATGATGCAAATTGACATTCACGATGCATTTGGTAATTGAATAAATATTTTGTCATACTCGTATTCCAAAAAGGAAATTTCTTACATTTTTTGCATCGCAACTTCTTCTACATCTTCACGTCGCATCCCTTGCACTTGAGACACTATAAATATATAGAATGTGCATTACCACATCATACATTCACCAACTTCTAAATTGCTCCTCAAAGACATTCAGTTCCAATTGCATGTCAACACTCCGCATTTAGTGTTTTAACTATTATTATCTGTACTGCGAAGATTTAAAGCCTCAATATTTTTCTTAAAAACCGTTCCAGGGTATTATCTGGTTTCTGGTGGGTATGCTGGTGGGTGGAGGTGAAACACAGCTCTACCCCAACCCCATGTGCACGACAGATCCTTCAGCGACAGTCTCCCCCATGGGTGAGATTACTTTCATTCACTTCCAACAACCTCATTGTATAGGATTCAACAGCGTTTTCGAGTATACTCCTAAGCTTTATGCATCATTCAAGTAAATTTATTTGGGCTGTGAATAAATGTAGGATTTGTGCAAGGCGTGTAATCCGGAAAATCCTTCTGCGGCTATCTACATCGATCGAAAAAGGAAAACTGTTTATGAAAAAACTATGCTTTCTACATCGTGACTGGTGTTTTAAATGACATACTTTCATTCTTGTTTATACTTTATTCTGAGGGCAACATATTTCATTGGCAAGGTACCTTTTATAACGCTTTTATTAACGTCATTTGTAATCAACAGACAATAAATCGTAGTATGAAATCAAGACCAAAATACTTTAACGTATCATTGTCATATGTTTTTTATGGTGTTATGCAATTCAAACATAATTATTTAGTATTTTAGGCGGAATGAAGTCCGGGTTTTCCGTCAAGTGTCAGAAGTTTGCATCACATTTTCTCCAATATGTCTAAGGATACTAACACCAATTAGAACAATCCCACTTAGTTCGATGTCCGCAGAAGGCAACACAATACATCTTATTAAATGGAATCTTAATTGCTTCACTACTGCCGTTAATGTGAGTTGATCGGTTGTAATCACGCTATGGTCCGACTTTAAAACGTTCATTGATTTGATTCATCACAATCGTAAACAATCTCAGGTATCCGGATCAAACTAACTCGGCTATTGTGAGATCTGCAATAAAATAACGTTTTAAGAATAGTACGATACATGTGGGATGTTTCGAAGGTGGTGCAGAGCTGCACATATCGATCAGTCAAAAAGCTTTTTCAACGTCATAGTGAAATGTACCCCGTAACCATTCGTATCTCCGTAATCTCAGCAATGCAAACTAATATCTGAGTATTGCGTAGATATACAATATCTGGCATTGTTTCGCCAAGCTACTAGCTCACTATTTAGGACATCTTGAGGTATCGTTTGGCCGACTGTAGGATTTCTAGAGTTTCTGCAACAACATCGCGAGAGCGGCAAAAGTTTTAGCATATGACAAAGATGAAAAAAGCGATTGATAGACTATTACACGACCAAGTGTGTCATATGAAATATACGAAACGAGCGAGAGCGAGGGTAATACAACATTTTGACAGGAGTTATGACACACTTGCGAATGCAATAATTTCTTTATTATCCATTTTTAGAGTTCCCCCGAAAACGATGAATTTAGCATACGAAATGCATGAAGTAGAAACTAGGTCATTGCGCACTGATACTTTATGGCGAGGTCAGTGAAGGAAATATAGTGCACAGTTAAATCTCTAGCTTCGTCTAATACAAAGAAACAAACTGGGAAAATAACGGAAGGATATGACCGTGTACTTTACTCGTTAACAGTATGTAAACAGTATTTCGACACTGCTTTCACAAATAGCGAAACTGTTACATAGCTGTGGAAAGATCTAAGTTAGCATAGTAGTGACGCAGCCATTTTAACGTGTTGATCGACGTTCAAGCAAGACCGCTAGAATGAGTTATTCAGCTGAAGATAAATGACAGAAAGAGTTGAACTTAACATGTCTAATAACTTTGAATATTAATATGGCATCATCGATGAGAAGTTAGTGTTTACGTTCGAAGGTATATTCGTCATCTAACGGGGGTCGAGGGGACGTTAGATTCTCCGCTATTTGCCTTGAGGCGATGTAGGCGTCACACCGACACACGACCCGATAGTGATGTTGAGTAAAAATCTCAAACGATAACGAGGAATTTGTTCGATTGTACCTGCTTCCTTACGAATCACAAACACATCAAAACTTCCAAGTGGCTGAATCATGTCAATAAGTTTAAAAACAATCTATTCTAACAAGAGAGTTGATAGACGAAAACGTCGCCATATTGTCGGCTAGCTGCTACGTAAACTTGTGGAAATTTTACAACCAAATTTTGCAGGACAACTGGAAAATAACGTATACAAAGGTAATATTTGTTGACGTTGGTTTATTCAGTGACAATTTATGAATAAAGAAAGCGTTTATTGTTGTTATGATTCCCGACTTGTAATCTCGTCTCATCGTGATTGAAGTCTGTGAATGAAGTTTACGCTACGTAGTAAAAAAATTATGAATGGAGAAAGTAGTCCCTCGACTCGCTCACAGAGGTCAAGGTCATATTTCCAACAATCATATACGCCAAAAGTGATATGTGCACATGTGCTCGTATCGAAAATATTAGCTCGTTTATTTTCAACCATATGGATAATAAAAACGAATTCACACGATGGCGTCTCGAACCCCCTGCGATAACCGTGGATACACGAAGAAGATAATTTGCTCACCCTCTGAAAAAACGAATGGTTCGATTGCTTACGATCCTTTGAATATTTGTAAAATCACCAAATTCGTGTTTCCATCTTTTTAAAATTTGGCACAGTATGAAGCGTTTACAGCAACATTATAAACTACAACAATTGCTTTCAGATTCCCGACTGCCAATCGTGCTGCCCCCACAGTTCCAGGTGCACATCGAGGCGGCCTTCGTGAATGAGAAGCGCTCCATCACAGCCGACGAGTACGTGGACACAGCGGCCGGCATGTCCGCCTTGACAGTACGCTCCATGGGGACGGTTGAGTCCTTCATACTTAGTGCAGAAACCAACGAGACCTTCCATTTAATGGGTGAGTCACAATTCCCGTGACTTGAACTGTTTTCTATTCACTTCAGTTCACTCTCCGTCATTCTACAAGACACGTCACACTCCCTTCAACTGTTACCTATTTACTTCAGTTCACTTTCCGTCACTCTGCAAGACACGTCACACTCCCTTCAAGTGTTACCTATTCACTTCAGTTCACTTTCCGTCACTCTGCAAGACACGTCACACTCCCTTCAACTGTTACCTATTCACTTCAGTTCACTTTCCGTCACTCTGCAAGACACGTCACACTCCCTTCAACTGTTACCTATTCACTTCAGTTCACTTTCCGTCACTCTGCAAGACACGTCATACTCCCTTCAACTGTTACCTATTCACTTCAGTTCACTTTCCGTCATTCTGCAAGACACGTCACACTCCCTTCATCTGTTTTCTATTCACTTCAGTTCACTCTCCGTCATTCTGCAAGACACGTCACACTCCCTTCATCTGTTACCTTTTCACTTCAGTTCACTTTCCGTCACTCTACAAGACAAGTCTCACTCCCTTCATCTGTTACCTATTCACTTCAGTTCACTTTCCGTCATTCTGCAAGACACGTCACACTCCCTTCATCTGTTACCTTTTCACTTCAGTTCACTTTCCGTCACTCTACAAGACAAGTCTCACTCCCTTCAACTGTTACCTATTCACTTCAGTTCACTTTCCGTCATTCTGCAAGACACGTCACACTCCCTTCATCTGTTACCTATTCACTTCAGTTCACTCTCCGTCATTCTGCAAGACACGTCACACTCCCTTCATCTGTTACCTTTTCACTTCAGTTCACTTTCCGTCACTCTACAAGACAAGTCTCACTCCCTTCATCTGTTACCTATTCACTTCAGTTCACTTTCCGTCATTCTGCAAGACACGTCACACTCCCTTCATCTGTTACCTTTTCACTTCAGTTCACTTTCCGTCACTCTACAAGACAAGTCTCACTCCCTTCAACCGTTTTAATATTCTCCTTTTTTCACTTTTCTACACTTCTTTTCAAGCCAAACACGCTTCATTGCCGTACTTTCATGTCATAACTCTTATTTAACTTTACTGTTCTTCACCCTAGAGGAATGTCGCATTTTTAAGAATATAATATGTCTCTAACCCTTGAAATCCTCCGACTTCATTTAATTTAATCTTTGAACGTTTGTCGCCAACCCTTGAACTTATTCTTCTTAACAGCACATCATCACGTCTCCTCACTTCGGTTAATATCACATTTACAGACAAGCTACACTGCCCTGAATTGTTTTTACTACACGGCTCATCAGCCTTCAATGCATAACAGCCTCCCTTAATCTGTATATTTATCTCACTTTACCAATCAAGACTTGTGAAAAAACAACAACAACGCTCTTCCTGATATTGGCGATTCTATTCGAAGGTGGCGAACACTTTTTTATAGTTCTTTTTGGACAAGATCAACGCAATCAGATCCTCATTTCCAGAATGCCAACAGCCAACTGCCCAGCATGAAGGACCAGTGCAACCAGAAAACATGTTCTCAAGCTTATCAAGAGATCTATGCCAACATCCTGCTATCTTGATCCGATTCCAGCAAAACTTCCCCTGCAGAACATGGATATTCTTTTACCAGTGATTGTCTCCCTCATAAATGTTGCCTCCAGTCAGGTCTGATGCACTCAGTTCTGAAAAAGCCATTGTAAAACCTCTTTTACAAAAGCCATCTTTAGACTCGGACGATCTAAAAAAAACTACAGATCTGTTTCAAATCTGTCATTCTTATCAAAAGATAAGAGCTGCTGCTGAACGTCTATCCTCCCATCTTGATCAACATGAACTGTTTGACGAGTTTCAGTCGGCCTATAGAAAGTAACCCAGCACCGAAACAGCACTTTTGAAGGTCCTCATTGACTTGCGGCTTGGTGTTGACACATGTAATCTAGCCCTACTCGTCTTGCTTGATCTGAGGTCAGCGTTTGACACTATTGATCACACCTGTTTGATCTCAAGACTTCGCACTGAATGTCACATCAATGGATTGGCCTTAGCATGGTTCCACTCTCCACTTATTTCACTCTTAGAGGGAGTAGTCCGTCCTCATTGATGGAAGTGATCCCAGAGAACTTACATGCGGAGTCCCACAAGGTTCGGTACTAGGCTCCCTGCTTTCTAACTTGTACATAAAACCATTTGCAAGTATCATTAAAAATCTTGATATTCTTCGATAGCAATATGCTGATGATTTCAACTGATAAAGATGTTTCAACCAGATTTTGTGTGTGTCAAGTCTGCTGCAGATTGCCTTTCACAATGCTTTGATGACGTCAAGGGTTGGATGTCCCAGAACAAGCTGAAGTTGAATGACTACAAGACTGAATGTTTTGCTGATTGGTTCCAAAGCAAAACTGAAATACACTGACTTGTACTTCTTCACATTTGGACAGTGCACCATTGCCTTATCAGATTCGGTCATCTTGGGGTCAGCATCGATTCAACGCTTAGTCTTGAAAGGCATGTCAACCACGTTGTGAAAAATTCATACTTTCAACTCAGGAACATCGAAAGCATCAGAAAATAGCTGACAGTTGATTCAACCAAAATTCTAGTTCTCTCCCTTGTCATCTCGAGATTGGACTACTGTAAGATTGTTCTCTGTGGTGCTCCTCAGTCCCTTATCAATAAACTTCAGCGAGTGCAGAATACCGCTGCCAGAATCATCTCAAGAAGTTGGAAACGTGACCATATGACTCTGATGGAGTTGAACTGGTTCCCAGTCTCTCAAGATTCTTTGTCTAACCTACAAGTGCTTGAACAATCAAGCCCCTTCCTATCCTCCACTAAACATCATGCCTCAAGATAAACATCACTCCACTAAACATCATGCCCCCCCCCCCCCCCCCACACACCTTTATTCTTGTTCTCTATTTACAGGTTTCCAAACAATGTTCCTGTTTCAACTCTAATTCACTGTACTTCTTTTCAAGTAGTCATTCACTCCTTATGCCATATTTCTTTAAACTATTTCATTTTCATTTCAATGAAATTCAATTTACAGATAAATTCTAAAGCTTCAAGAGCAAAATGGGTGAACTTGATTTATCTGACGTCTTTGTCTGACGAGTTCACCCTGAACGAAACTAGTAACCACCTAGGTAGCCATTCAGCCTCTCTTCGCCTCATCCGGTCTCCATCTCACATCTTGATTCATATATACTAAGTTAACAAGTTGTAATCAAGTGAAGAGGACGACTACCGAGTTCTTGCTTTCCTGAGAAAACTTATTACATTAAAATTTTTAATTTTTCACAATCACATAAAAAGCGCTAACAATTTTGAAAACTATTATGTTAAGTAATGGAGTTAGAAACCTACATAAAACCTTAGTTAAAAACCCATTGGCTGAACCAGAGCGCCGTTTTCACAGATTGTATACCTGACACAGTCGTGAAACAGTCTTAAAATACATGATTTTGTTCCTTCTTTTGTTTTGCAGATGGCTCTTGCGACGTGCACAATGCAGTGACGGACAAAGACGACGTATTCATGGGAGCCCCCGGAGACTCTCACATGAAACATACGTACTCCACGTCCTCTGTGCTCAAGTTCCTGACCAAATACGGTCAAGTAAGCGCATTTAGATTGATAATGTAATCGTAAATCTTATCAGCAAGTTGTTATTTCTGATAGTTATAACCGGAGCAGCTGAATATGTTAAACATGCTATTTTTGTATGGTGTGTGTATTTGTATTCTTTTGTTTCAAATACAGCCCTTTCGTATTTACTGATCAGAAACAAACTATACCTGTACCTTTACTTTAGAGATACAATAGTCGAGTGAAAAGACGATACTTGAAAACAATTTACTTTTGATTTGAGGTATTCTAATGTATATGCAAGTTTCACGTACCTTTTAATCCATTTCAGTTGTATTCATGAGCTGCTTATCAAATGAAAAATATCTTGCTTGCTGATGCTGATGGTTGTAGGTTTACAAAGGCATCACTGCAGTCCGTGGTGTCGACACTGACCACTGGCAGGCGTGTGTATACTGGGACTTCCTGAATGTTAATTTCACCCTCGACTACTACTTCACCAGTAGGTGCTTCAAATCATTATTAGTACTTGTAAACGTGAGCATATAGGACAATTCCTAGACAAACTATTGAATACAGCTAAAATGTCATTAGGATGTCACTTTGTCGACTCCAGAATGTCTTACCATTACTACATGGTTTACTAACTTCTGAGAGATTGTCTTTCTAACGTCGCATTGCCATTTTTTTAATCTGAATGTTACGTAACTCTTCGATGCTCCTATAAATGCAACCTTTCAATCGAATGTCTTTTGTCGAGTCCAGAATCAGATGGTTTTGTCAGTCGAACATGTTCTACACATTGCTGCGTAGATGTCAATTAAAAAGTGCATTGTCGAGTCTTGAAGTCTGGACCGTGTATGCATGTGCCGTCAGTGGCCTCATGAGTCGGTATGTTGCAGGGCCCAACTGGACAACAGCTGACGGTTCAATGCAGCTACCTGTGAGAGCTGAGATACAGGGTTACAACAACATCGTAGGACCGGGGCCCGGCTCCAGCTTCCACCATGTTTACGACTACGTTGGCTTCCAGAGTTTCGTATCCGAAAACACAGTATTTGAGGTTCGTATATAGTTCTCTGAAACTCTTCTTCGATACTTTAGTCTATCGTGAATGTCCATTAGAATACTAGATTCATTTACTGCTTACTTTGAATTTTTTAATCAACTTGCTCGACTACGTCTCCTGACAGATGCAATTCAGACGGCTCTTTGTTAGCAAAAAAGTGTATATAAGGGTTCCTTGCATGATACATAGAAAACTCGTCTTCGAATCTAAAGATAAGCGGAGATAAATAAGGATAATAACGTTGCATTACCGAGGATGTTTGTATATATTATATTATATCATATTTTTGTACTATTGGCTGATGTTGAATCGTTGTCATCATGAGGGTGAAGCAGTCAATACAGTAACCAGTTAACAAGCTGACTCTGTGTTGTAGACGCCTCGAGGCTACATATGTAAAGGAAGAAAGTCGTCTCGTCAGATGCCGAAACTAAAACCTTTCTACCAGTACCGGGAGGAGATCACAGCTATCGATCAGGCTGTCGTCACCATGACTGATGTACGTCTTTATCTTCCTGTATGCAATCAACCTGATACCACCCACTCTGATCGTGTTATACAGTCGATCTTTCGACAAATATTCGCGCCGCTCACGGTTATTTTTTAATCAAAGCCTTGCGGCATTTCATTACCTTTACTGTGGCAGTTCCTCGGCGTACTGGGTCTGAGCTTGAACGTTCAGTCAGAACGATTAATAAAATTCGCCGATGTGGTCGGAGTACGCCAGCCACATGTCAGCAATGTTTTGATAAGTAAATGATCGAGATTGTTGTAAATAGTATGCCTTGCAGAGTTTATTTTTTGCGAGGGAAGAGTTGACAACCTATTTATAGTGAAGAATATTACTAGTACGTTTTGCTCTGGACGTTGGGTGGAAAGATAAATGAGTCTTAATTAATTCCTAAAGATTTTCATTTTCAACATTTCCTCATCAGATTTGGTACGATTTCAACTATCAACTTGTCCGATACGACTACCGCCCTCTAGACTACTCATACCCAACATACAGTATGGACCTTGTCTCTGAAATACACGACTTTAATACAGGTAAGTGTCCATCTATACTATTCTTTAATTGACAACCATGGCTTATTTGCACTCGGAAGTCTAAAGCGACAATGGTTGTGTTGTAACCTTAGATCTTAAGTGGTTGTAAGTGAAATAAGCTATTCAAAAAGAAAATATATAGACACCTCCTTACAGTTGATTTAAACCGGAGTTATTTCATGAGCTAATGTTCCTCACAAGTTGGAGATAAGCTGTGGAAGGGATATAGATAAGGCCCGTTTCTGTATTGCAATTTTCCACCTCGTTCCAAAAATCAGAGGATTTTGTACATCTTTCCATCGTTGCTTGCGTCACTGATACCGAAACACGGTGTAATGCATGGTAGGTCGTGGTAGCCGAAACTTCAAATTATCAACACCGGAATCTCGCCGTCAGTGAGTTCAAGATCTGTCATATAACTAAATGATATTAAATTTGTATAAGATTTTATCGATTGAGTCTGAAATTTAGAAAAACTCTTGCTGAATATCTTTTTTCCTGGTCTGAACTCTCATACATTAAATCTCTTAAATATAGACACATATGTGTGTTTTAGATGTCTCCTGAAACAAAGATAAAGCACTGCACGTGTAACATGTGTGTTTCAGATGTCTCCTTAAACATAGACAAAGCACTGCACGTGATACCATGTTTGTTTCAGATGTCATATAAAACATAGACAAAGCACTGCACGTGTAACATGTGTGTTTCAGGTGTCTCCTACATCATAGACAAGGCACTGCACGTGATACCATGTGTGTTTCAGGGGTCACCTAAAACATAGACAAAGCACTGCACGTGTAACATGTGTGTTTCAGATGTCATTTAAAACATAGACAAAGCACTGCACGTGATACCATGTGTGTTTCAGGTGTCTCCTACATCATAGACAAAGCACTGCACGTGATACCATGTGTGTTTCAGGTGTCTCCTACATCATAGACAAGGCACTGAAGAACTGCACCTTCATCCCTATAGAGAACAGCACATGGGACGCGACCCATAATGTGTCTCGACGAGGTGGAATGGCCCTTAAAAAGCCCGAGCAACTTTTCTACCTGAACGGAGGCTCATTTGAATACTCGGGACAGGTAGTTCTCTTTCTCTAACATTAATAATCCAAATTTTCTGTATGATTCAGAAAAGCTATTTCTCCTCATTACCCAGTACAATGATAACACTCAGATTAGTCTACCCTCGGTTACGAAAAAAGTTAATTTGGTTCAATTCGAATTTTGCTGTGAAATATACGGGTTGCCTTTAACTTTGCATTCGATCTGTTCGATTTGTATTTAATTATATCTAAAGGGGAAAGTTAAACAAGGAAAACATCCAAAACGTCTTACAGTGCAATATTTCCTAATCAAACATTAGACCCAAAAGGTACATATGTAAACAGCCATCTGAAACATATTCTAGTCTAGTTGCCTAACCTCCAAAACGTGTGACCCTTTTTCGTTTTATTTCAAGTAACTTATCAAAAATTAAATGTCAGTAATACATTAAAGGACTATAATAATGGCGGTTTTTGTTTTAACAGAGAACCGTGCGAGGCATGACATGCGACGTGTTTGGAGCAATAAGGAACGACTTTCCTGACGGCGGACTTCTCGGTCTCAATGTCACATTCGAGGTTTATTTCATGTCTGTAAGTACTATCAGAAGGCGATTAACCATCTTGTCTTTTAAGTGAAACAACTCTGAAGGGATTCCGGAAACAATCATCTTGTCGAATACTGTCAATTCATTCAGTATTCCACTGATAACTTGTCTATATGGCATAATATTTTTTAGTCAAAATTCATAAAATTAAACGACCCTGAATGTTAACTTTAGATGCAGTGTCGACCGTATAATGACCATCTAATTTTGGCGAGATTTGATTAAAAAATTTCATTCTTTTTTAAATTTAAGTTTATCAAGTCAAGTTATTTACTCTTCCTGGTGTACTTTTTACCGATTTTTGACACACTTTACATAGTGAACTAAAGCAGTATGATATGTCAACAGAAAGACTGGACAAGTGTTACAAGTGTTGGATATGACACCGCCAGTGATGATGTGCCTGTCCGCTTAGAGATATATGAACCCACGGTAAGCATTATATCACAATAAGTACCCATAGGATTCTCAGTTCTCGCCTATAAGCCGTATTTATAAGCCGTATGTATAAGCCGTATGTGACCAAAGTCACGACCTATCCAAACCATATCAGTCTGTAACACATTGTTTCTTCAGAGGGGTGTCCAAGACAAATGCTTTCTGAATAGTCGGAGAGTCCTTGCTTACGTTACGTCAATGCGCCCCATACAGTGTATCTTCTAGTTATTATACCAGTTGATCTGTATCGATTTACTTATGACTAAAAGATTTATTGGTAAGGTATGTTTGTAGAGCCTCACAGTCTTCGGCATTCTCCGTTTACCATATTATCAACGCTGTTTGCCTTCGCTCCCAGAAGTTTTTTACATGCATATAAGTGCATTTTCTCAATAACATCAAAATGTTTAAATCCCCACACTTCCATACATCCATATAATAAGATCGGAAGAATTTTCGAGGCAAATAATTTGAAAATGATTTGTACTAATATAAACAAGTTTACTAATATTTTGAAGAACACCAATTAGTACCTTTTTGGCCTGAGTTGAACAATATTTTGCATGCTCTAAGAAGCAAAGACGATTTCAGAAGTAAACTCAAAGATATTTATAGGATTTCGTAACAAGTTACAGAAGTTTTTTCAATACTAAAGTCAAAATCATTAAGTCTTTGCATGAAAGATTTGATGAGCGATTTGTCTGGTGAGCATACACATTTCCTTGCAGAGATGGAAGTATGGTTGAAATATTAAACTTTTAAACTTCATACATTTTTAAAATTACATCATATTATATCTTATTAACCTACCTATCATCTTTAACTTGATAAAGGGTGAGAAATACAGCCCTTCAAGGATGTTGATGCGATGGAAGTTGTTAACCACATTATGTTTTGTTTCGATTATCGTGGTGTGCCCTGTAGATCATCTTCAATACTTATTTGTTAAAGACATTTTTTGAATCATTTCAGACGGGTTTTGATGTCATGTACGATTTTTACAACTTTGACCAAGAGAATCCAAACGTGGCCAACACCTTCGACATCTCGCCTTGCTTCGACGATCAACAAAAACTAGACTTTCAGATAACGTTTCCTGGTGAGCAGTTTCCATTCTGATGTCGCTTTTCTCGACATTGCTTTGTGCATATTAACCTCTACCTGTTGACAGTTTTTGTGAAGTCATATTGTTATTTTGAATGTCTCTTATTGGACAAACATTGGATTAAATAAGCTTATTTGACTGACTTATATTTTAGTTGTGCTTCTGGTTTCCAGGCGACGCGAAAGATTTTCTGTACCAATGGTCAGGGCTCGTACAAGAACTGGCAATAGCACAACTTGCAAAAGCGACCACATTAAGTCCAATTCGGTTCCAACATGTCCAAATCCATGGAGACGAAGATAATGTATATTTAATGGGGACAATGGTTGACAAAGTGCCAGCTTTAAGTAAGTATACTAGTATACTCTGTCTATATATTTCATGATGACCTACAAAGAAACTCCTATCGGGGTTCATAGTTTCCGACAAATTGTCATTGTAACATGACTTCTTAAAGAATATTTGCTCTATGACGTTGTGTTTAATGTGTGAAGATTAATAACCTGTCTTGGTTTGGAAGTGATTTTATGCACGTTTTCCGCTGATTATTCACCGTTCTGTTAAGGGTTTTTTACAATAAATTTTCCGCATCATGTTTTAATGAATACCGATATTTCAGTCGAACTGTAGCGAAAACGCCTGAATTCCTCTCTTTTTCTTAATAATAACAGAGCCGAGGTGAACTAATTCCAAGGAATAGAAAGTAAAGAGGATAGACCCTGCTTAAGTTATACTCAATATCTTTCTTTTCACACAAACACTTAAACACTTTAGAATGACAGAACTTCAGGAACAGCCTATAACCAAAACAGTTTCGAGCCAGAGAACGATGGGATGACGTCATAAGCGTGATCGATGCCTGGGGAAATAATAGTGAGGCATTCGAGTCGTAAATATCTCATGATTTGGACGCTCATATAAAATCCTTGTGTCGTAAATATCTCATGATATGGACGTTCATATAAAATCCTTGTGTCGTAAATATCTCATGATATGGACGCTCATGGTATGTATGGTAAAAGAACATGGTGACTGGGAGAATAGATATTCGTACCTATATTTGATATCAATGTATAAAGATTGGTGCAGTGTAACATTAAACATTTATCTGGTTTTCACACAAAAACTAAGAAAATCCTTATTGTGTAAATACAACATAAAGCAACCGCCTACAAAGCATCTTACAAATTCATATCGTTGTTGAAGAGCGGTAAGAATAAGAAGTTAAATATTATATTATTATCGTCAAACCGTAAAGTTATCGACTCTTCGCAAGAAACCAAATATCATCGTATCTCCGACAAAACCACTTGAACATTCTCAACAATATCCTTTAAAAGTTGAGAATCAATTTAAGGATTATTTGGTGGATGGAGGGCATTACCAACTTACCACAGAGGGCATAACTTTCGCCAATCTCATCACTTGCTTAGTTGAGACTTGTTTTTCTCAACGTATTTGTGCAAGCCCTGAAGCATACAGCAGCTACACATATAACCAAGAACCTCCAGGTGGTTGTCATTGACTTATTAATGTTTCAAGGACGCTGCACAAACACCTCCTTTCTTGAAGCTCTTTGGTGTTTAGTCCATGCAGTGCAACATTTCCTTACTTTCCCAGTGTTAGAGATTGACAGAAAATATCCTTTAGGGATTGGGGTGGATTTGAGTTCGAGTATACATGTACCTTTTACGACTTTCTCTGTGCAGCCAAGTTCCGTCGGTTCCCTTCTCTGGTCGCTTCCTACAAGGATGACATAATGATAAAGGATGTACCGGACGTTTACACCTGTGCTGCGTCATGTGACAACCAACAGGGCAGCTGCAACAGCTTTGACTTCTGTCCCGGGGCTCAGACATGCGCAGAGAGTCAACAATACACTTCCGACGGAAGCAAGCTCTCGCAGAATAAGAACTGCGACCACTTTTCCCGTGCGTATGCATATTCCATGCGTTATGTTGATGTATCATTGTTATAAACAACTTGTATTGATGCATAATCGATACAAAAGTACAGTAGGTGGGGTTGAAAATGTCTGTAACAAAGAAGAAAAAATCACCGTACTATGATGGGTTTGCTTGTGCTTGATAATCGTGATACGAATGATGTTCATATGTTCATGGAATAATTATGAAATAATGACATACAATGCTTACACATCTAGGAAGGTATCTCCATCTGAGGGGTGTTTGATAAGTAGTGCTGCTATCACAATAAGAAAGAAGGAATTTATTTTTAACCTACCCCCCTTTAATGTGATACTGGTATGATATCCATGCGTCGTCTGACCGGAAAATGTATCCCGGAGAGACATTTCTTCAGAGCCGGAAAAGTAATAGGTAGCCAAATGAGGAGAGTAAGTTGGAGCCTTAGGACGTTGCGATATACATGTACAGTGAAGGGATGTTTAAAGGAAAACAGCTGATATGTGCTCTGGCACATTGTCCTTGAGGAAAGTCCTTGTCTCCTCGTAATAATGTTCGCCTTAATTTCATTTGACGACACTGTACGATCAAGTGTATACAGTGTCATTGTGATACATTGTTGTCAATTGCAACACTACTTATCAATCACCCCTCGTAGTTTTAACACGAGGGTTCTATGCTGAAATCACTCTGTTCACAGGTTGGTTATGAAAGGTTTAAACAAATCTCTGTCAAATCTGTAGAATGATGTAATGTATTAGGAATGAAAAGTTTAATTTGATAAGTTGCCTTATTAGTAAGCAAACAACGCTTACCACAACAGCTACCGGGGATTTTTGCCAGATGTTGAACATCCTGATCTGTTAAAACAGATGGATATGTTTCCAAAACATTTACATCTATAGGTAACAATTTCTCTAAAACAAATGATCAAGAAAGAAACATTTCGTTTGTAAATCACCAATACATGGTAATTACCATAACGGTCGTATCACCCATAAAGTTTACATATTGAATATATCTGATCAATAAGTACGCACATAGAATCAAACATTCAATCAGGTAGTTGGAGTGATAGACAGACTGATATTTACCTGATTTTCTCGCATTCTGTCAAAAGCCTCTGCTCGGACAAACTCTCGCTAGTTTTCTGCTATAACCGCACATTATCATTTTTATTCACTAACTGTAACTCTTCTCTGCAGGAGTTTTATCCGGAGCAGTGGAGCACGAGTTGTCTCTCCACGACGCCTACGAACTCCTCAAAGACACAGTGTACACTGGGAATTTTCTACTTTCCGTAATTGACCAAACCAAAGATTTAGTGAGTTATTTTCCGTCTCTGACAAGTATGTACATTTTGAGTAAAACTTCGAATTTCGAGGCTTAAACAACACGGAGGTCCGGGACACATTATTTGGTTTAAGCTATCACCAATAGTCTCCTTGAGTTATAAAAACGCAATATTTTGTAGTTGGTACATTTCATAAGCCTATATGACAGTGTCATTTACATATTTTCAGAATCGTGCATTCAAAGCGCTTGACATTACAACTGATGTCTTGAGGGATCCCAGCAAAGGTTCAGTTAACAAAGGTAAAATAATATTATAACGAAAACGAAACGAATAACTTAAATTGCAGTGAATTAAGTTATATTACTTCACTTTGCTTCATTTTTCTTCATCATATACGTTGGATGCTACACAGTGAAATATTCAGCATTATAGTTTGAATGGCGTTGATATACGTGGTCTTTAAAAACAACTCCGATGAATTGACTCTTTTGGTATGTCGATATTACATAACGATTTAACATATCACAAACTGATTCAAAACGTCAACTGGTTACAATGTTTATCATTTGGAATATAAATTCTAACTGATATAAAGATATTAAAGCGTCTTACGTCTGTCTAATGTTTGTTAGTATAAAAGGGTTAACTCGTTACGTGTTTAGGCCAGGCTTATTGTATACCTCCCTGATTCGTGATTTGAGAGCAGTGCCTTCCTCGACGATTAGTCGTAACCTCTCGATAACTTCTGTTTGGAATGTAAACTTTAGATTCAATACACCGACTATACAAACATACGTGTTCATTTATCTTTTAACCAAATGTCATACCTATAAATGTATTATATTATATGAATGTAAGACAGCATTTAACAGTCAAACAATGAGATTAAACTTGGTAATTGTCTTTTTTGTAATTATTCTGTCCAGAAATGCAAAGATTGTCGTTATCTTTCCAAATGATTTTCGAACGCTATTCATTCCAGCTGCTGCTTTGACAAAGTTTACCAGTCAATCAGGCAAGGTCGTGAAGGGCTATAACGACGAGGTACTCACCGGAATGGCGATAGACGGCTGTGCGGCTCAATGCCTCTCCAACATGGAGTTCACCTGCGAATCTTTCGAGTATTGCCTGTCGAATGGCAATTGTATCTTGAGCAGAATTCTGCCAGATGAACGTACAGATCTCATACAGGCCAACGCCTCGTGTGACCTGTACTCGCGTGAGTTTACAACTCTTTATGATTTCTTTTTAAACATTGTGATCCATACATGACATCAGTGATGCTGTACTTCTATACTTCCGGTAATCAGAATTGTAAAACCAAAAGAACCAATAATACTAACACGCTATCATGTACCCGACAGAAGACTAAACATATACATTCCTCTTTATGCATTTATAAAGTCAGACTGTTCATATCCACTAACACAACTAGATATATATTCTACCTCTCTGAGAAATTCCTACTGTCGTTATATCCACTAACACAACTAGATAAATATTCTACCCCTCTGAGAAATTCCTACTGTCGTTATATCCACTAACACAACTAGATAAATATTCTACCCCTCTGAGAAATTCCTACTGTCGTTATATCCACTAACACAACTAGATAAATATTCTACCCCTCTGAGAAATTCCTACTGTCGTTATATCCACTAACACAACTAGATAAATATTCTACCCCTCTGAGAAATTCCTACTGTCGTTATATCCACTAACACAACTAGATAAATATTCTACCCCTCTGAGAAATTCCTACTGTCGTTATATCCACTAACACAACTAGATAAATATTCTACCCCTCTGAGAAATTCCTACTGTCGTTATATCCACTAACACAGCTAGATAAATATTCTACCCCTCTGAGAAATTCCTACTGTCGTTATATCCACTAACACAACTAGATAAATATCCTTCCCCCTTGAGAAATTCCTACTGTCGTTATATCCACTAACACAACTAGATAAATATTCTACCCCTCTGAGAAATTCCTACTGTCGTTATATCCACTAACACAACTAGATAAATATTCTACCCCTCTGAGAAATTCCTACTGTCGTTATATCCACTAACACAACTAGATAAATATCCTTCCCCCTTGAGAAATTCCTACTGCCGTTATATCCACTAACATTCCATCTGATGCACCCGACAGGTGACTACACGTCTAGATTCTCAGAGATGGTTGGCACCACTGTACTTGGCAACTCGGACACCATCTACCAGAACATCAAGGATCCCAACCAGTGCGCCAAGATGTGCTACGACTACGAGAGCTTCTCCTGCAAGTCCTTCGACTACTGTCCTGACATCAGCGCCTGCTTCCTGGGACGCCATCACGTCCTAGACATGCCTAAAGCCAACATAAAACAGAGTCCCGAGTGCAACCACTTTTCAAGTGAGACGTTTTTTATTTTACCATGAACAATGAAATACAGGAATGATGAGTGGCAAGTGTTCAGATATTTCAAATATCCTGTACAAATATATATGTTACATCCTCTTCAAATTTCAAGAGAAATCTATATACTGAGCATGATGTTAAGCGAGTGCAGTGTGAATTATACGAGTATACGAATGTGTCACTTCATCTCGTAAAGTCACTATATCTCGCAAGGTCTCAAAACTGTGTCATTTTATGTGTATGTAAAAGCTGTTATAAAGAAGACATAGATACAACTTTTCTCTAAAATGTTATCATTTGAAATTGATACTTGTAGACCTTCGTATGAATATTTCTCAATGCAAATATATATATATCAGACACTACAAGGTTCTTGAAGTTACGCTGTCAAGGAACAGAGGAAGCTATTGAACTATATATTTGGTGTGTATATTATAATATTCATTTGGTGTCATCCTGAAATCTTGAAATGTCTGTAGTTTGCTGATAAAGGGTTATCGATTTATTACCAGTAAACTACGCAGATGACTTCAAAGTGACAGCCAACAAACAGATCAAACTGAAAGACAACCGCATCGTCCTTGGTATCACTGTGGAGCAGTGCGCTAAGCTGTGTGTGGAGGAGGAAACCTTCTCGTGTGCTAGTTTCGACTACTGTGGCAACACCACCGAGTGTCGGCTCTCCGAGGCCTCCATGTCCGACATTGGCCAGGTCACTCTCGAAGCCACAGCGTACTGCTCCATATATAACCGTGAGTTTCTTTTCACGGTTTCATGATGATGAGCAGTCACACCAGAAGGACTTAATTTACTGTGCTTCAATATTCTATATATATGGCCTAGATGAAACGTGTATCTGTAATAGCGATGCTCTCTTAGTGTTAAGATAGTCGTTAGCTAATGTTAAGGTATGGTACTAACGACTATCTGAGTGCTAACGGAACATCGCTGATATGTTTCATCTCCACGTACTATTATTTCGCTTTATGGACAAATTTTCTGGTATTTTGAAAAAGTATATTCCCTGTTTCACACTGAGACTTGATTTGTGAAACGTGCTGTTGTATATAATAATTAATGTGCGTGACGCAGCGCAGCACAACTGAGAACTTATGTAAGAAGGAAACTCCACACCACGAGCTGACGCCTTACCATGTAAGGAGCAACATTGTCTCCCACTTGTAGGTAATCGGTCACACCACCTTCACTTCGAAACTAGGTACCCCATTGTACTTCTCGGTGAACCTAGCCATATTTTATTGTGGTCACCTACTCAAGTTTCACAATGTTTTCGACAGGAAATAAACTTTTAAATACCAGATCGTCTCAGTGCTGATGCGGAAAATGATGCTCAGGACTTGAAGAATTTATTCTTCATATTTCTTCCCACCACACGTCCGTTTTGTTGCCATCTTCAGTTCATAAACCAAGTATATACAGATGTAAAAGTTAAATGTTCATGGTTTATGTATTAAATATTTTTTTAAAATAACAAACTGAAGATTGGTCTTCATATAAGTTCATTACCAACCGGTTTCACAACATAGTGATCATCAGGGTATCTTATACATTGTGTTGCCAAAAACTTTTAAAGAATATTTAATACATAAACCATGAACAATTAACTCTACATATATATATATATATATATATATATATATATATATATATATATATGTGTGTGTGTGTGTGTAATGTAATTTCCTGAAGAAGCTTCGAATCAAGAAGCAGAAATATGCATATTGGAAAAAAGATAAAGTCATGATTTTGAAAGTTGATCTACATCTTCTCTGTATTTTTTGATACTTTCATATGCTTAGAATATACCTGCTTCATTTAATGCAGTAACTGACACTAAGTACATAGTACATTGAAATAATTTATTTATGTCAAAACCACTATATATATACTATGCATTTAGTTCTGTCTTATGGAAGATGAATAATTGTTTCCCCTCATGATGTTTTAGGTCAGTATTATCCCAATGGAAAGACATACGTCGCTCATGTCGACACCAGTGCCAAGTATACAGCAGGTATGTGAGGCTTGAAATAATAATCATGCATTCATTGTCTTCAGCTGCATCCCGAAAGTTTGTTGTTCTTTATTCAAATTAGACTTTGTTTAGATGCACAATGCATTACTTATAATTCATAAACAAGACATTATCTGTTATCCATGTGATATGTAAAGCATTCTCGAACTTATAATCATATTATAAGGTCACTGGTGTAAGTTTTCCAACAACATGACTGTCGGGAAGCATTTATAGCTTACATACAGTTGAAGGGTATATTGACACTAAGCGTTGCCCACGGTCAAGGACAGTTAACCAAAATCGTCAAATCAAAAAATGGAACGTTGAAAATTTTTTATCCGAAGCGATCTCTATTCATATTTACAAACATTTTGCAGTGTTCTTATATTCCATAAACACAATGAACTAACTTGAAAGATCGCTGTTGAGGATATCAACGGTTGTTGTTGTTGTACAGGTTCTGGGAGGATACTTTTCTACTATCTATATCACATTTAACTTTAGAGAAGAAAGCATGACTTCGTAAGATGTATTGTTTGTTCAACGAGACACATGATGAATCACGTCAAGATGATTAAAATATTACCCATGTATGTGGCTATCCCCAATCATACATATTTCTGTATGATTACATGACTTATGACATTCATAATTACATCTGTCTTACAAATAACTAATACTCGAACACTATGCAAAATATCCGTTTTGCAACTCTGATCAAGGCGGGTAAAAAATGATAATTGTAATAAATAAATTCTATTGAAGGTGCTACGAGTATCATGTTTATATATGCTGCGAAATGATTTACAGTCCATAGTCCCTTTTTGTAATTTATATATATATAAAAAATCTTCTTCATAGTTAAAGTAATGAATAGATAAAAAAACAAAAGTCTAGAAATGATTGAATCCCCGACCGGTTTCACACTATTCAGTGATCATCATGTGGTCTTTATCACCCCATGAAGACCCCATGATGATCACTGAATAGTGTGAAACCGGTCGGGGATTCAATCATTTCCAGACTTTTGTTTTATATATATATATTATCAACATGCGAAACACTATCAAAACTAAAATTTCACAATTCTGTTGCTTGAGATATAATGCCTTTTACATGTGTAATCGAGATTATGTGAATTCCGTCGACAGGTGCTATGGGAGGATTAGGGTTCGCCATGTTGATAGTGGGTCTGCTGATCGGTGTAGGGCTGCTCTTCGCCTGGACCAAATACAGGGGTGGTCCTCAGGACGACATGGCCGTGTCCTTCTCAAACAAGGATACACTGTCTGTGAACTGACCGGTCAGTTCTTGTAATGTGTAGTGACCACCTATCAACCACGCCAGGTTCATCCCCAAACATTCATGGAACTCTGATGTCAGAGCATTCTTGGTGGCCATCTTAGACTTGGGCTGTGGAGAGCTGCATTTACAACCTGTCTTGTAAATACGTGAGAGAATGTTCATTTCCATTGCTGGGAAAGTCATAAAAACCGTCATTTTATCTGACTTTAGAAATATTTTGTTCAATTTGTTCAACGAATGCAGCCTATCACAAGTTTTAAATGTGTTGAAATACTCAGTTCTGTAACTAATATATATTTCATAAATAAAGTGTAAAGAGAAAATAGGAGTCGATAAACCTTAAAGGCACTAGTGCACGCCGATATTTCGTAAAGGCCTATTCAAGGAATGGATAGTTAATGCATATCCCTGAATACTGCTAACGATCCACACCCAGGTACTCTACCTCGTTGGTTATTTAACCAACTTTGCATTAAATCCGCATGAACTACGACATCAGAAACATTCAAATTTTGCTTACATGTAAAGCCAGAAGAGCGAAAACGGCAGCCACTATCTTAAATTCGGTTAAATTACTAGATTGATTTCATAAACAATATTCATCGTTTATTCTCATTTCAGAGTATAGGTTAATTCAAAAGCTGCACACATTACATTTATATCTCTAAGCTGACCTTTTCACTGTTGATTACAAGTCAGTTGTAAGGAATAATAAGTATGATAGAAAGCTAAAGTGAGTGCCTATATCCTCATATGTCATGGAATAGCCAATCTGAACCGAAATTGCGTGCTAAAGTGCCTTTAAGGGTGATATTATTAAGATAACAATTACATGGTTTATCTCATGTACATGGTGTGTATGTTAATAAATATGAAAATTTTTGTTTTGCTCTATCATTTCATCTAATATCGTAAATATCAATAAACATTGTAACATTAAGATATTATATGAGGCATCAAATAAGGTGAGGTGATTTTGCGTTAATGCCGCTTTCAAGAGCATTTCACTTATATTTCATAGTAATATTGGAGGGAGAGGGCCTATTTTAGAGAGCTATTTTATATAGGAAATAACTCATCTTTGAAATTTAATTCTGGTGATTTTTTTTTCATTTTTATCAAGGAACTAACATCTTAAATAATGAAAATCACATAACCTATCGTAATACCGTTACTTTTCTTTAATAGAAACAAAACATTTTTAAAAATGAATAATCGACATTAAGCTATAAGGTAGAGAAGATTTTTTAAATGAAGGCATTTCACTTCCTCGCCTGCAACTCGCCTACGGCTCTATTACTTCCCTTGTCACCCTTTGCGGAATGGTAAAATTTATATTGAGAGTTGATAATCATGATATTTTCAGATATGAAAACTAACTAACGTTTGGTATTTCTAAACCTGCTTAATTCTAACAACAACACAAATGCTTTCAATTCTCTTAAACCGACGATACAATGACATTTCTGCAAAGTTACAGATTATTACAAAATATTTAAAAACACTGACTTGAACATTAAGACTGGTGAATTGAACATTCGTCTTGAAGTAAAAGATAAACTTGTAAATACCTTTGAATAATGTTTATATTCATGTATGTCGAAACGTCGCCTTTCACGACTTTAAAAGTATATTCGGTATTTAGAGACAATCAATTTTATTATCTATGTGCTTGGAATTTCAGATAACGATGCATTTGATACAGGAACATTGACTATTCAGAATTCATTGACATACTTTGTTGAATATACATCACATGGCTGGACACCATTATTGCCCTCTCGGTCACCTGTAAAACTGCACGATATATCTTCAAGTTACACTTCTATCTTCATAAAGTTAGTTACTCTACTTGAGAAGCGGCGCCAGGTTGGACGCACTGTGATGATGTGGAAGTCGTCAGGGAGGAGCTTGTGGTGTTTGCAGATGGCCTTGACGTCAGATGAGCTCAGTGAAGGTGCACGCAGAGCGTGGTTCCACACTATCCACCTGTGTTGTTACACTTGATTAAGTCACGAACACAACATAGAGTTATATACAAATTCTTTGAGGCAAACTGTAAAGGGCAAGACATGACGAGCAACAGAACGGTGTTTGGCTCACAGCTTCTGGGCTACCTCTTTTCTTCTACCGTGAACTCATTGCGTGAGAAATGACAGAGTTGTCATCTATACGATTTGTCTACTATTTCAACAATTAACTAGTATTATGGTTCCTATCTAGGTTTGATACACGATTTCCAAGATTTCATGCATTGTCAGAAACATATTCAATAAACTACATACCATTGTTAAAAGTTAAAGAGTTCATGCAAGAACAAGGAGATGAATATCTGAAGAAGTGAATATGTCAACTATTTACGTACTGACATATTCGTGCCACAAATGTACAAATAAAACAACTTCAAACAAAATCCTTATACCCATTATTTATCAATCAGAGGTAATATCTTCCACTTACCCTGCAGTTATGAAGATGAGGAGACAGAGAACCAGTAGAAGTAATACCTTCAACTTACCCTGCAGTTATGAAGATGAGGAGACAGAGAACCAGTAGGAGTAATACCTTCAACTTACCCTGCAGTTATGAAAATGAGGAGACAGAGAACCAGTAGCAGTAATACCTTCCACTTACCCTGCAGTTATGAAAATGAGGAGACAGAGAACCAGTAGCAGTAATACCTTCCACTTACCCTGCAGTTATGAAAATGAGGAGACAGAGAACCAGTAGCAGTAATACCTTCAACTTACCCTGCAGTTATGAAGATGAGGAGACAGAGAACCAGTAGGAGTAATACACTCAACTTACCCTGCAGTTATGAAAATGAGGAGACAGAGAACCAGTAGCAGTAATACCTTCAACTTACCCTGCAGTTATGAAAATGAGGAGACAGAGAACCAGTAGCAGTAATACCTTCAACTTACCCTGCAGTTATGAAAATGAGGAGACAGAGAACCAGTAGGAGTAATACACTCAACTTACCCTGCAGTTATGAAAATGAGGAGACAGAGAACCAGTAGCAGTAATACCTTCCACTTACCCTGCAGTTATGAAAATGAGGAGACAGAGAACCAGTAGGAGTAATACCTTCAACTTACCCTGCAGTTATGAAAATGAGGAGACAGAGAACCAGTAGCAGTAATACCTTCCACTTACCCTGGAGTTATGAAAATGAGGAGACAGAGAACCAGTAGCAGTAATACCTTCCACTTACCCTGCAGTTATGAAAATGAGGAGACAGAGAACCAGTAGCAGTAATACCTTCCACTTACCCTGCAGTTATGAAAATGAGGAGACAGAGAACCAGTAGCAGTAATACCTTCCACTTACCCTGCAGTTATGAAGATGAGGAGACAGAGAACCAGTAGGAGTAATACACTCAACTTACCCTGCAGTTATGAAAATGAGGAGACAGAGAACCAGTAGCAGTAATACCTTCAACTTACCCTGCAGTTATGAAGATGAGGAGACAGAGAACCAGTAGAAGTAATACACTCAACTTACCCTGCAGTTATGAAGATGAGGAGACAGAGAACCAGTAGCAGTAATACCTTCCACTTACCCTGCAGTTATGAAGATGAGGAGACAGAGAACCAGTAGGAGTAATACACTCAACTTACCCTGCAGTTATGAAAATGAGGAGACAGAGAACCAGTAGGAGTAATACCTTCAACTTACCCTGCAGTTATGAAAATGAGGAGACAGAGAACCAGTAGCAGTAATACCTTCAACTTACCCTGCAGTTATGAAGATGAGGAGACAGAGAACCAGTAGCAGTAATACCTTCAACTTACCCTGCAGTTATGAAAATGAGGAGACAGAGAACCAGTAGCAGTAATACCTTCCACTTACCCTGCAGTTATGAAGATGAGGAGACAGAGAACCAGTAGGAGTAATACACTCAACTTACCCTGCAGTTATGAAAATGAGGAGACAGAGAACCAGTAGCAGTAATACCTTCAACTTACCCTGCAGTTATGAAGATGAGGAGACAGAGAACCAGTAGAAGTAATACACTCAACTTACCCTGCAGTTATGAAGATGAGGAGACAGAGAACCAGTAGCAGTAATACCTTCCACTTACCCTGCAGTTATGAAGATGAGGAGACAGAGAACCAGTAGGAGTAATACACTCAACTTACCCTGCAGTTATGAAAATGAGGAGACAGAGAACCAGTAGCAGTAATACCTTCAACTTACCCTGCAGTTATGAAAATGAGGAGACAGAGAACCAGTAGGAGTAATACCTTCCACTTACCCTGCAGTTATGAAAATGAGGAGACAGAGAACCAGTAGCAGTAATACCTTCAACTTACCCTGCAGTTATGAAGATGAGGAGACAGAGAACCAGTAGGAGTAATACCTTCAACTTACCCTGCAGTTATGAAGATGAGGAGACAGAGAACCAGTAGGAGTAATACACTCAACTTACCCTGCAGTTATGATGATGAGGAGACAGAGAACCAGTAGCAGTAATACCTTCAACTTACCCTGCAGTTATGAAGATGAGGAGACAGAGAACCAGTAGGAGTAATACACTCAACTTACCCTGCAGTTATGAAGATGAGGAGACAGAGAACCAGTAGCAGTAATACCTTCAACTTACCCTGGAGTTATGAAAATGAGGAGACAGAGAACCAGTAGCAGTAATACCTTCCACTTACCCTGCAGTTATGAAAATGAGGAGACAGAGAACCAGTAGAAGTAATACCTTCAACTTACCCTGGAGTTATGAAAATGAGGAGACAGAGAACCAGTAGCAGTAATACCTTCCACTTACCCTGCAGTTATGAAAATGAGGAGACAGAGAACCAGTAGCAGTAATACCTTCCACTTACCCTGCAGTTATGAAAATGAAGAGACAGAGAACCAGTAGGAGTAATACACTCAACTTACCCCGCAGTTATGAAGATGAGGAGACAGGGAACCAGTAGCAGTAATACCTTCCACTTACCCTGCAGTTATGAAGATGAGGAGACAGAGAAGAACAAGCAAACCGAGAACTGCCAACAACATAGACTTGATTGTAGCTTCATCTACATAGATCTTCGGGTCGGAGTCTGTAATAATTTACATGGCATTATATTATTAGATAAGATGCAACGACTAATAATGCCAACGTTCGAATAGTTTTAACGTCATATGGCAATGGGAATACTATCATTGTTAATTGTTATTGTAGGGGCCTGGCGGGTACACATACATATTGAGTAGAATAAAAGCGAGCATATACTAGACTACGTGGCTTTATAGAATGTCATAGGGATTGATCTAAACGCAATCCTAAACTGAATATAACTCTGTGCTCCAAAACGTCTTGTGTGTTCACAACGAAGAAACTATTATTCAGAAATATTTGCCCTTCTTTATCAGAAACAGTCGACTTTGATGCGCGTGTATATGTCGGATAAGCTCACCTGATGCACTGAGCTCTCGGATGTTGTGTCCAATGAGAGAAGAAGGTGTTCCTCCTGAGCGTCTCACAGCTGAAAACATTACGTAAACCAGGAGTTATGTTTTAATTTCAATACATCACGCAAATAGTTTAACAAATGTTTTAATGATTGAAGTGTCATGATCACATAAACTATATAATGTTTTCGTTCATCAGTTATTCAACTTTCTTTTTAAGTAAAGTTTAATGATTTGATTACACAGTTATAAATAATAGCAGCAGGCGTACTTAATGATCTTATTGATCGAATTCAAACATTTCAAACACAACTAAAATGGCGTGTTGGTTGGTGTACCTATTCTTGGTAGTACAGCTGTCAGTGGGTCGCTCCAGAAACCATGGCTGGCTGGATTACTTCTGACCGATACTTCAATGCTACCGGAATCGATCCCCATAATCGGACAGAATGCCTCTAACTTGTCCTTTCGGCTTTTGAATTTAATTGTCTAAATCAATGAAAATAAAAGACCGATTATAGTGTCAAAAGAAGTATTCTTGCATTGTCCGAGAACAGTAGTAAAGGTGTTTTTTCAAAAAGATGAGTTTGTCTTTTAAATGAAAGGAAAAGAAATGTAGATATCTGCCGTGATTGTTGAAAATGCAAATACTCATTGATGTTTTAACAAGTAAAGCATTGAAACCCGTAGAATGTAGATGATTATGTTTGTCTTTGTTCAACCACCCTACGTTTGGCTACGCTCCGAATGACCGAACGTAGACAGGTGCTTGTGCTTGATCATTACGTCAGCTTTCATGAACGGTTACGTCTCTGTCGTACATATTGTCAATGAATCAATATCATGTCTTAGATAGACATTGATAGATTCATAAGTCCCCTATTGCTCTAAAAAATGAGGAAATCATTCCTCTCACCCTGTTTGAATTGAATCCACATTCGACCCTGTACCGGTAAACGACGTGTTCATTGCGGAAATCCGACGGCTTTCTCCACGCAGCCTTCACCTTGCTTCTCTGCAGGGTCAGGGTGAGGTTTCTCACCGGTCCGGGTTTCACTAAAATGGATCATTGACATGTAGCAAGTAAATTGTTACATGTAATCAACAACATTCTTCAATCATATTAAGACAATTTAACCTTACCATTAGTTGAAACGAAACCTATAATCTTAAACATTAAACATTTTTTGCCGTCGTAATCGTTATCTGAATTGTGAATAAAGTATCTGTTATTAAGAATAAAACAGGATTATGTCTCTTTTGATATGCATTATGGTTGAACTTGAACTATAAATGAAGCCGTTAACCGTAATGCAGTCATTGTATCATTTGTCAGGTTGTTATGTCACGTTGTTATACTGGATCCGACCATCTTAGACATTCTTACTATTGCTTATTCTTATTATTCGTCTATTCTTTATTTAAGGTATGTTTCCCTTTGCGGGATCCGAATCTTCCACCTTAGAGTTAAAGCACTGCCCCTCATGTTTGCTTATCAAACTAGCAACCGATACCTCACTAGTTTAGTCGATGAGTGCCTCTCCTTGAGACTGCGAGTTTGAATCCCGAAAAGGACTCGGCCGTGTTACATTACTTTGTTACATTGCAGAGAGGATGCTCTAAAGAAGAACATTACATATCGTGTATATCTAATTACAAAAAGAAGTAAATAACTGAATACCCAGTCGATTAGTTGCGATGTATCTACAGAAGGAGGTGGGTTTATTTGAGTTATCTCCCTTGTAAGAAACCATGACAACATGTCCATCGTTACAAAGGTGTTGTTTCTGGCAGTTGTATTCACAGCGACCTCGATTAACCGGACATCCGGAAGCGGGGAAATTATCCGGACAGTTGATTAAACTCCTGGCAATCCTGATGGAGACATATACAAATTGGTTGAAGGTAAGGATGTTTCAAAACTATTTTAAAATCTCGTCACGTAATAATAACACCACAGCTGAACATCAACTTTCCGTATTTTCTAAATCCCCATCTTTACACATCTTTTGAGCACAATTTAATATGCTGTAATTCAGTTCAAAGACCTTACATCTTGAGTATCAATTATAATCAATGTTTTAATAGCGAAAAACATATTATCACTAAAGCCATTACTTTCATATTTGATTAAAAAGAGATGATTCTTCAAGTAAATTCTTCTATAGAGCAGATTAGAATAATTGTGTGTTTGCAGCCGTCTTATGGAAGCTTACTTGAAATGAGGACAGATGCTACAGGTGAAATCATCAGTGCTTGCGATTTCAGGAAGTTCGACTTCACACATCAATGTCTTTCTCGCATGGAATACGCATGTCACATTTGGTGCTAAAGTAAAATAATTCAACAGCAGATAAAACGGGCATTTTCTTTATAATTGTGACCTAAAATACTAATAAGCTCAAACTTTGAAAATCACGTCCATAAATACTAGATATCCGAAAACAAATGTACCACATCTTCTTTCATATCTACACCATATTAACCTCTACAGCTATATATTCAATGTATTTATTGATCCATGTCGTTTTAAATGACCCATAACCAAATATCATTTTGAATTATCATATTCACATGTATGTATCGTATTATCCACTGAAAATAATAATTAGGGATGTATGCAAATTCTGAAATCCTTAATAATGACATATTTTAACAATTAACACGTGATGAAATATTAATCATTAATGTTGTAATATCCCTAACTTATTTTGTCCAGTATATGTTTCTATTAAGGTATCACCGTATCGTTGTATTTGTTATAAAAAAGAGGTTTGAATACACTCACCATTTTCACCGAAGGCACAAACCCACATCAGAAACACAAGCAAAGTTGTCTCTTTAAGTGAAACCAACATATTTGCAAAGAGTCTGAAAAATATGTCAAATGTTGTGCCATAATCCCTGTCAGCGGAGATAGAAAGGTGCCTACTTCACGTAAGGAATAATAAAATTGAACGCATATACACCAACATGCAAAGCATTGAAAACATATAAACAATAATGATAAAACTGACAACATTCTTTCCAAGTTATATATACTAACAAAATGCATTTCTAAAGATCAGTTTCAATGACAATGAAAACTGACATAAAAAAGCATTTACATCTATGAAAACATAAATATGTGACTAATATCATCCTTTTTTCATAACACAAAACTTATCTTTATTTTCCAACCATAACTTTTTTTAATACGTACGAAATTTAACGTACATAATCACTCCATAGAGTCCCACTAACATTGCTATGATTTCCTTGTAAATAATTTGAATTAGCAAATCATATATTTCAAATACAAAATAAATCACAATAGTAATAATCATAAGAGGATTGATAAGCTCACATACCTAGCCAGTGCTGGCAGCCTGAGATCTCGCACACTACAGCCCATCAATGTCTTTTTAAAAAGCGGAAATAGAATCTCCCTTTTGTTCAGAGTCCAACGACTCTGTATTTTCGAGGAAGTCTGTTTGAGTATGAAGTGTGTACTTTTAGATATTCGACTTGGACTTCTGCCATATATATTAGTATTTAACGTCATTTATTTTCCTTTTGACTTAAAACGCATAATCACCAAAAAATTATCTTACACGGAAAAATATCAATTTTGAAACCTCACCTAGTTTCACAGATAAAACGCAATCAATGATTGTGTCACATAAAGATTTGAAGTGCAGTAATAATTGCCATTCGACTTGCATGAACCATGTATCAGGTCGGTCGGGAAGTAGATGTAATCATGATATAAAACATCAACGACAATGAAGATAAATGACCTTTGAACCTTAGTCATTTGTATAAGGCAAGAGATATAAGTCGCAATAGTAGCTATTGGTCGTACATTTATGAATAGCAATATTTTAATGATGCCAACTAGTACATTTATATAACACCATATTTCTAATCCACTCTGGACCACCAAACAGACTCATCATTTTAATTCACCTTCTTTCACGATTTAAAGGAACATATCCAACTTGAGCTATAATGATAACAAGGGCTACGGGAAGGCCTTTACAGACTACAGGTCTCCTTAGATTTGTCATGTAAAGATAGTATTTTTATTGGTTGTCGTACGAATAGACAAACTTTAGAATTAACTTTGCTTGAATATCAACGATCTACATCCACTTACCGTTGTCAACATTTGGATGATATTACAAATCAGTTTCAATGGGTGAAATTTTGCTCTAAGATGTTGATTTAATTGAATTAACTTCAATTTATCTTGCACGTTCTATCCAAGAGTTCAAAAAATATTTTCTACATTTACTGTTATAGCCAAGTTGGGTCTGTAGATAACGAGTGGCTGTTATTTATGTCAATTAATGTCACTGATCAACCAAAGTTTCAATTTTATGCACATCTTTCATTACATGTAAGATTGGAAGCATATGTGCTTGTCTCCTAAACACAGCGAGAAATCGGACTGAAATGGATATGTTATTGCTTATGTACACTACGGTTATATCAATTGTTCCTTAAAGATAATATATCCACATAGGGGGTACGATTAGCGGAAATACTTCATAACACAGTTAAGAATAAATATCAACAACTATTTAGGTTCACATCCACCTGAAAATAATAGAAAAAACGTGTTTTATAAACACTTCCGGAAAACAGACGCCAAACGTTTTATTAGCCAATCAGGTGCTAGGGGGGTTGTGACGACATAGACAGGATTCGCTAACGACTGGCTGATCTGTGTCATTGTTTACATTATAGATTCCAGAGGTCGTGAACGTATATATTTTCACTGATTGTACTTATAAAAAAGCCCTTGAGTCACCAAAGCTATTAATATCAATACATCGACATATTCTGTTTGACATTAATTAACTTGTTATTTGTTTGGGTTGTTAATCTCCGATAATGCCGATCGAGTGAACCAAAACTGATATCTGCCGCCATTGTCACTGTTTTTTGTTTGAACACCTAGACAAATCGACTATCCCCCTGTGTAGTTGATTGACCATTGTATATGTAGAATATTTGTTACTACTTTGTGCCATTTTAAAGTGTCAACTCAATATCGTAACTCCGTGTTTCTGCTTTGCATGACTGTAACAATGAGACCTCGCTTTTGATGGACTGCCTCTCGGCAACTTCCGGATCTCGTCATTGGGATACGACGGTTTCGAGCAGCTGTTATTAGTGATAATGAAGATCAAATCTTTGATGTGTTTAGTAAATGTACCTCTTGATTCGCGATTTGCCACCTTTTTAAAAACTTAGAGTTACGTACTAATGTATTTTGCATAGTAAGGATACAGATTATTGTTGTTTTGTGTGAGTTAATGGTCAATGTTTGAGATAAAGAGTGTGGTACTAATCTAGAGTGACGAAGGCCAATATTGTCAATAATAACACACCATTTATTGTTGATTGTGATGTAAGTTAAAGCCTGCTTGGAAATGTATTGTAAATATGAAATTCTTTTTCAGTTTTAACTATTTCAACCAAATAAAAATATTAACGCTGAAAAGCATATTATTTCCATTTCCTTCAGTACTTTAGTACCGGTATTTTACCAGAGAGAGGTTTTTAGTTACCTAACACTACTTTTTCACACCAGACAATATAGTCATAAATTTATTCCTAACAGTCTACAGGAAATGCCACACACTTGTACACTATGGCAATTAAGCAATAAACTTAATGACCTCAGCACCTGGCACATTTCCAGTAGGTAATACACAAGGCACTGATTAGTTATCTAAACTTTGTCCTCACACATGATCAACAGCCTTTACTGAAACTTGATGAAGGTAATTAGGTTTGTCAATACACGTGACACATGACAATATATTAACAAATCTGTATTACTAGTAGTAAATATCTTATTTCATACTGCAATGTTTATCAATATCAAATAGGTTATAAATTATCCACTGTAAGGCTACATAAAATGCTTAATGTTTTTCCGGGGCAGCTTTATGACCTTAATTTTACTTTTTGTTGCTTCTAAGATGAAATTGTAATTTTTCATAAATGTTATAACCAAAACTGTAGTGTCAACATACAAACATAAGTGACGTGCCCACATTTTTGTATGTATCCTTAGAGCACCAAAAAAATAATATATACCCCAAAACTAATAATGTAACAAACTACAAACCTGTCACTTAGTATCATTTACAGATCTATAAATATATGCACCTTATTTCATTATAGTCTTCAACATGTTGAAATAACTATTTACTTCAACCCGATGAATTTGTCAACCCCATATGCAATCAAATACTAAAAATTCAAACAATTGTTGGGGTTTGAATTAATAATTTCTGCGACTAATCTAAAGAGACATACGGCATTTTTGACGAGTCTTATCCTTTGTGGGGCAAGTCCAAAGTCCATTTTGAAATCGTAGGAAAGATCATAACAGTCCTCTGTGAAATGATCGGAGTAGATGACAGACCTGTCATTGGGACTCCACTTCGCTCTTTTCTGACTAACAAACTTTGTCCAATTCTCGAATTGGACAGGATCCCTCGGAAACCGATGCAGTTGAATGTCTCCTGATTTCTTATTAGTACAGTTGGCAGCAACGCAGGATGAAGGCATGTCTCTTTCGCAATGAAAACGTAGACGAATGCGACCTATATCTGCATTGATATATACTTGTTTACAAACACACGCGGAGCGAGTTTTGTCTATGACGTCACATCCGCCGAAGGAGAGCTCAGGCCACTCTAGGGACTTTTTTAATTGGGCTTTCGAGGTGGCCAATTTCTACGCACTTTGAACCGTCATATCTTTTTAATTAAAGGACGCATCGAAACTATGTTTGGTGTTTTATTTACTTGAATGTATTGTCTTTATGAAAATGGGGATTGAAGTCGGAAACAAAACTGGGATATATTATCTTTAAGCTAGCAAATCCTCAGACGGAGATCATCTCAAGCTAACTCTGTCCGCCCGGCAGGTTCTTGCTACAATGTAGATATGCTAATTACACACTCAACTGATAAGTCAATCCTGTATAGTTTATCTCATGTTAATAAAAAATAAAGAACTGATACACAACTATTAATGCAAGTAAATTCACGAGGCAAAACGTCACCGGATTGTATAAACTCACTGCTTTGATCACGAGAGCACTGTTATTCTGTACCGTGAGCTCTTAATTAACAAAGGAAATTCATTCTTCAGTTGTCTCATCGATTCACTTGATATTGAATTGTATGTTCGAACTGAAAAGCTTGATGATGATGATGATGATGATGATGATGATGATATTTATGATGATATTATAGCTCTCTTCAATGCAGTAAATATGATACTTGGCATGACTGCATCAACGAGGACACTCACTGTATTACATTTTGTTATGTGCCCCACTAAATTGAAATCGGCTCTAAAGTACAGCTTCTGATTTTATTCGTTTTGTAAATTTTCTTTGATTAATTTTGCCTATGTTTATGTAAATACAATTGAGTGATTTTCGTTTGTCGGAGGAAGTAAAGGCATTCATTTATCCACGTAGTGGGCATTCCGTAAGTGTACTCAATTGCCTGTCTAGGTCAATACATCATGTAAATTCGTGTTATGATATCGTTTATAAGGAATCAAGAGAGTTGGTAATAGCATACTTACTTTCTTATAATCATTTAATATACTGTTTTATTCCAATAAAGTCAATTTGGAAAACTTTATTAGAAAACCTAAAAATAAAATATAGTCGCAAGCGACGACAATAACAGGATTCAGCAAAATATGAGCACCCGTGGCTCTTGGGGGCAAACTAAGTGCTTTTCCAAGTTTAGATAGCGTTTTGAAGACATTTTTAGTGCACTGCAGTTGATTTAGCCGTATTCTGAAGCAAAATGACGTTTTGTATACGTTTTTAGTACGTAGCGAGACATTGGAGCGGAAGTGAGGTTTACTCGATGTACACGGCCTGCTGCCAGTTGAGGCAAGAGAGCAACAACATCAAAATGTAAGGGGTACCTGGAGGGGAGGCAGTACAGGTGTGAAAGTTGAAAAGGGGCTAGTGTTTTCGTTTAGCGAGTTCAAGTGGTTTGTGACACTGGAATATTGTTCCCGAATGCTGGTACATAGGTTGAGGATCTTTATATATATAAATAATCAAGACTATGTCAGTCAGTCAGTCGGCTCAGCTCAGCTCAGTCAGGCAGGCTTTTTTGCTCGCTTCTCTGCCTGTCTGATCAGGTTTTGACAGTACTTGACGCACTTGTGTGCATTTGCTCCTCTCGCACACGTCGACCATACGTGCAGTCGTACGGACATCTGCTTCAAAGAGCAATTTCGTCCTTCTGTAGACTGGCAAATACGTGATTGTTTACAAGACATCAGAGAGTATTTCTCTCAAAGTTTGCCCCATGTCGCATATCGTGACAGTTTTCCTTCAACTTTTCAAATTAACCCTTGCTAACGCACGTAACGAATCTTGATACAAGAGCAATGTAGAGTATTTCTGTCAACTTTTGCCCTTTCACACATGCAAGAGCGCATGTACCTGCATTTGGACATGTCACACGTCTTGACCGTGCTTCAATATTGATGTTTTCCTTCAATTGTTTGCAATTTAACCCTTGCTAACGCACTTAATTGACATATAGTATGATGCAAACTTTGACTCTCTCTTGTGAACTGAAATGATTGTTCGCGATCAATGTTATGCTTGATTCTTAAAGACCTTGTTCACGTCTAACTCTCATGCAAAATTCATGAAATTCGACGGGTAGGTTTTTGAGTTATCTGCCCTTGAATATGCTAAAACGAGCAAAGTCGCCCGACTTTGAAGGCTTGCTGAGGAATAAATATTTGACTTTCATCAAAATCTGAATCACCCTGAAATTCCCAATGTCTCAGCTACATTCTTGGAGATTTTCAGCTCTTAGACGCAAGTATCTTCAGAGGTGATACATTTCAAAGATGCATGGGGTCCGGAAATTTCAAAAAGTCAAAAAAAGCAATATGGCGGCGAAAGTATTCATGCTACTGAGCCTTTAATGCAAGGTCCGAATTGGCTGAAAAGCTTCGTGTCGCGAGGTCTTGGTAAGGGCTATAAGATTGTAAAGTTTGGTTGTAATCGAGTTGGTAGTTTTGGCTGAATTTTGTACACAAGAATCGTGGAATAATAATAATAATAATAAAAAACACGCCAATAACAATAAGGATTCAGCATTTCTGCTGAATCCTTAATAATTTGATAGACTTCTATACAATTTTTATACAAAAGAATATAGGATGACCCTTTGTGAAAGAATCATGCAAGAGATATCAGAAACTCAGTCAAAATGATATTTAGTAGAAACACAACAAGGAAGCTAGCGTGTCAGGATGCAGCGGTTCTTAAGAACGCTACTTAACTGAAATGTTGGATTTCAGGTTTGGCTAACAAAAATGCGAAGTTGTTTGTGCATTGAGACATAAAGCTTCCTTGTGAAAGAAAGACGCCGGTTTCAATAGTACATGAAAAGTAAATGAACTTAACGAAGCGATATTATAAATTGTATTGCCAAAATTTACATGCGTGAAAGACACTTAAAGAAAAAGAAGTAATTGCTTAAGAGAGGATAGAAGTAGTCCCGTCCGTCTCCAAACGATAAACTGCTTCCATCAGTAGAGGCTTTTTCGTACCCACACCCGCAGAGCACACGTGGTACCTGTACGAATGTTCCTGTGTGATGTTCCTGACATATCACCCCTGGGAATTTTCATGTTGAAAATATGTTCTTTAATTACCCTTCTTGTCTTTTGAGTAAGCCGGTGATACTGCCACGTCGATTAAACCTGGGAGCGTCTGGGAAAACGTTTCACAACATGCTGTAGTTATGCCTTGATGCTTGATGTATCAGAATTTATATATGGATTAAAGATATTATTGGGTTAATTAACAATAAGAGATAGTATATTTTATGAAACCTGTCTTATGAGGCCAACCAATATCTTTTGCTTCTTTCCTGAAAAAAAGAAAGAAATGATGTATAAGCACATGTATAAACACTGTGAAGAATTAATAAGACAAAATTTTCAAAACATCGATGAGTCCTCTGAATTTTCAAATATAAAATAGATAAATGAAGAGTAATAAAAATAATTATTCAGATTAGAAATATAATTGTATGGATAAAGGTTTTTTTAAAAACTACAAAATACCTCTATAATCTAGAAATAACTTGTATCTGCAAATCAATTATCAAGATTATTATGGGAAAATATGAGGAAACAACAATTTTTATTTTTATTTCAACACAACTAAGAACATTTTAGGGGAAACTTTATTCATCAAATCAGGAGCTTGTAGATATCATAAATTTGGAAAAAATTTATACACAATAATCAAATGACAAATTTAAAGAACTTAATAACTATGTCAATTAATTCAATTTTGCAAGTAAGACCAATCATTTTTCCACATGTTGTTTACAATTAGCTCGTGTATGAAAAAAAGTTTAAAAGATTTTGAATTTAAATGCATTGAAATCAAGCCGGTTTAATTCCAGGTAGAACTATCAGTGAACATATAATACTGTTATAATGTTTGAAACTAAAGCAAAAGATATAAAAGGATTACTTATTCTAATTGAATTTGTTAGGCCTTCGACACAGGTTCGACTGAACTTATCAATTCAGTCCTAGCAAGAGTTGTTTCCATCCACAAAAGATACCTTGGTTAAAGGGCCACAGAGAATGTTGTTGGAGTCAAATATGTCAAACTTTATAAATTGTATTATTTTATCGAGAAGTAGTGGTTGATACAGAAAATCAGAATTCTAATGCTTATCAGTTCAGTATAGTGACAAAAAACGGGTTAAAGTCGTGATGTGTGATCGAAAACCGGACAATAGCGCGCGCCAATGAGTCAAACGTTCTTTCGTAAACTTATTTACAGCAGAAACAAAAACAAACATTGGCTGATGGCTTTCAGTAGGTCGTTTAACTAATATACACGTTAATTTGACACATAATTCGAATTCTTAACTGAAATAGGGCGGTTTTCCCATTATCAGTGAAAACTATAAACTATCAAAATTTGGCATATTAGAGATAAAGATGCAAGTTTATGGAAGTTTTTGTAACTTAACTAAGGTTATAAGGTTATTTTGGCTCTTACTAAAGGCAAATTAAAAATCATGAAACATACTCTGTGTCAATTTAATGTACCAATTTATCACACGATATTTTGTGTGACACAATTTGCCAAGTATCTGAAATTTAGGAAAATGAAAGATGTTGTGGAGATGATTCGAATGAATCTATATGGAGCTATTGAACAATAAACACATTTCATAAGATTTCAGGTTAAAAATAAATATTGGCAAGACAAAAGCATTTGGGTTTCTTAATTGCAGATAGTGAACAAACATTATTTACAAATTTGGAAACTGAATTCTTAAACTCGGAGTAAGCAGTTTAAGGAAACAACTTAACATAAATCCTTATTGCTTTATGGGTGATCAATACAAGAACAAGACTAGAAGAAATAATGAGAATATTGGCAGTGTGGAGAAAAAGAAATCTAACATTGATTGGGAAAAACACTGTCATAAAGACATTAGCCATTTCCCAATTAGTCCATATTTTCAGCTCATTCTCCATTCCTAAAGATAACTTCATTCGATCCCTTGAACAGGTATTCTTTAATTCTATCTGGAATTTAAAAAAGAGATAAAGGGAAAAACAGGCACAATAAAGATGAAATACCAAAGAAGCATTAGATATTGTTGTAAAAACATTTGTTGAAGTGGGTACATTATCCACTCTAAGATTAATTATAAAAAATGACATTGATCCAAACGATAAGGAGGAGATAAAGCCAAACTTTTTAACAATGAAAATTGTTTTTGAAAAAATAATTTTGGAATAATTTCTGTAAATATTCAAGGGGACGCTTTGATTAATTTCTTGCAGAATAATTATGGCTTAATTCTAATTTAGGGTAGGGTCTTTAAATCTCCCGATTTAGTTATGATTTAGTTATGAGGAGTTATGGTTGCTGAGGATTATACTTGAAGTTAGGGGCTTATTTACAATAAGAGACATAAGATATGAACACGAATTCATCATCTTGGTTGAGTAAAAGGGAAAAGACAAAGAGAAGGACAATACAAGATTATACATTTTCAGTTTTATAAACATTGCTAGATAGATGTTAAGCTTTAAAGAGCATTCCTAATGTTTATTTGAAATGTGGTGAAACCATGATAGTTTTGGAATGAACTTAAACTTTGGATTAATAACTATCTTAAATATTTCATTTGGGTTGTTGCATTCATTTGGTTGGTGACATATGAATCAAATCAATATTTTAGTTTTAAACATTTGTTGAATTATATTTCTGTAACATTCAGGCTAATGCAAGAATTAATATATTATCCACCTAACTCTTGGTTAAACCTTTATAGTCTGATCACAGGGCCGAAACATGTTTTATCTATTGGCAGATGAGGACTGGACACAAAGGGAAGATATCCATATGCAACAAAGAGGCTGAAGATTTCATGATGATTAAATTTTTGCTTAAGAATGGATATTTGGAATCAAAGGAGTATATATTGATAACGTGTCAGTAGCTAATCAAAGAATAACGATTTTGTTTTTGGGGCGTCCAGGTATTTCACAGACTTTCATTAATATTGTAAAATCTTTAAAGAGCCACTCCGTGATTTTCATAAGATGTTATTTACCTCTGATACGAACCTAAATGTCATATATGGTGATATAAAATCAAAACATCTTAACTTTTCATGTCCAAAAGACAATATACATGACGAATACTGGTTTTCCATGAAAATCTAAAAACAGCCTTATAAATGCACAGAGGTGTAGATATCACGTCCAATATACATGGATACTAGTTATATAACCTAACAAACGCTATCAACTCCTAACTGCCCTCCTGGCTGTTTTAAATAAGTGTCCAAAATTACGTTTGACTATTTGACGCGCGCCACTGTCCGGTTTTCGGTCATAATTTCGACGTTCTACCTTCATATTGTCACTGTAAAAAACCAATAAGCTTTAAGATGTGTCTTTTTGGTAACAGTCGGTACTTTGGTTAAGTTTGGCATATATGACTCCAACAACTCACGGCGTGGCTCTTTAACGTCAATAAGTTAATCAAAGACGATTATAAAGAGGGACTACATAACTATTTACCTAGTTCACACCTCAAGAAAGAATTGTTTGTGTGTTTGCCCATGCGAAGGCTTAGTAGGCTGAAGTCACAAACTCCTTGACTAATGACGATATTGATTCGAAGATTTGGCGACCACGTGGCTCCTGACAAAGGTAACTATGGTAACGAAGGAAACAACTCATCGTCTTCTGTTGAAGAATCAGAAGGTGTGGAAAGTTTAATTTGTGTACAGATGGTTTGACCAATTAGTATTTCATTAATTACATCTCATGACCCTTTGACCCCCAATAAAGTTGATTTTGACTGGGACCTACGAAACCTATTTTCACCTTCTTCTCCAGGAGCAAAAGGCCGAGCAAACTTATAGATTTCGAACAGCTGCTTGACAACAGTCTGTTTTCATTTCAAATTTTGTGCAAATATCATGTAAAATAGTGTTCACTTATACCGACTTATTCAAGCATCATGTATCACAACGTTACAATCTTTGGAAAAAACATAGTTATATTACATACTTAAAGATGGCAATCGTTATACTACAGAAACACATTTATGTTCGAAATGCAAAAACGCATATATCTTAACTATGTTATTAAATTATCATTTCAAAATACCTTTTGTGCAAACGACAGATATATCATACTATTAAACCATGTTGCCAATTCTATTTGTCGACAATGTGTTAAGTAGTACAGATGAATATCAAACGTTTGTTCAGATACCTGGGTCGACTATTGCAAATATCATGTAATTTGGGATGCCTTATGGGTATCGAACAGGAAACGTATAATGTCGAATTTTCAATTCAGAATTGCAGATCCATTCATCTTTATGGGAAATGCTTTTCATACCCCACAATTAACCGTAACAGATTTGGCAGGTCATTGAAGTGACCAGAGGTCAAAATTTCGAAAACACTAATTATTCTATATAAAATCCGTTTTGTCATGTTTGTTCCTTTGCACTAAGTAAATATGATTGTGCTGATTTTATTCTCAGAGAGACAATTTGACCAATTTTATTTTAAATTTACCACATCGAATTTTCGAAAAATGCCCCTCCTTTCTATTTCAAAGTGCCCAAATTAGATTTTTTGCAAATGAGACCAGACGATCCCAAAGAGTTTGGCTATTTAACACATGGACAATGAGTGATCCATCAGTTTTGCTGAAGTTGATTTATTGACGTCCCGACTAAGCCAAGATTACATAATATTTGCAGTACATTTCAGTGGTAAGTGAAGAAACTTTCGTTGCCCTATTTTGTGATAGCCAAAATGTTTCTTGGCATACATGTACAACATATCTGTCTCTTGTATATGTAGTGTCGCAAAACGATTTCAATATTTTGACTGTAAAGTATTTTTGCTAAGAAATGTTTACCAATTTAGATTTTACATGATAATTCTTACACAGTCACGGTGTAAGTAAATGTAAACTTCGATGAGACCCGTTTATCAGGCAGAAAGATAAAACAATATGATGAGAAGGCCAATACAGAGAGAGAGAGGTAGTATATGGTTAATACATAATAACATGGTTTATATTCACACTAAAAGTAGACGATGAAAACCGCTTACCCACAGAAAATTAACATGAGTTAACAGCTAATTAAAGTTGTCAACTACCCGTGAATTGTCAACCACTCTAGCATAATCCCAACTCAGACCTTAGACAACTGGACAGGGCTAATTGCCGTCTTAACGAGAGTACATCAATCAGAACGGATCATCACTGGAGTGGCCTAACAGGCGAATAGCGGAGCGGGTGGACTGAATAGGGACGAAGGACAAGCAGCTGTACAAGGTACTTTACATAATCCAAGCGATCACTACATAACTGACTAAATAAATAAAAATATTATATAGGTTTAGCAGAGCTTATTTCAATAAAACGAACACACGAAATGAAAGTGCATCATATGTTCTTAATATATTATTATATTATATTATATTATATTATATTATATTATATTATATTATATTATATTATATTATATTATATTATATAACATCATATTATATTATATTATATTATATTATATTATATTATATTATATTATATTATATTATATTATATTATATTATATTATATTACATCATATTATATTACATCATATTATATTACATCATATTATATTATATTATATCATATCATATCATATCATATCATATCATATCATATCATATCATATCATATTATATTATATTATATTATATTATATATTGCGAAATGTCATAAAGAACGAACTCTAAATAAGATATTCAAAGAAACAAAGGGTCACTCTATAAGCTGTGGCTGAACAAAAGCTGTTTCAGTGGTGTCACGCTGTTCGATCGCGAGCCTCTCATCAAATATATTTTTTAAAATGTCCTCAATCATTATATATACATTATATATATATATATATATTTATATATACAAGTCGATTTAGAACACAGATTTATTCCATGTTTATTACTTTAAGTTTCATGCACACACATGTAATTGCGTGGCAATCTTCAGATCGACTGAGGTTTCGTTGCAAGTTGAGGCTATTTTCTTCTGGCTTGGCTTGGGATGTTACCGTGGCGACATGTTGACAAGAGTTCAGATCTTTTGTTTAGCATGTCTTCTTTGGAGCTCAGTATTTTGATCTTTTCTTCCATACATAGGTTACATAGTCCTAAAATCTCGTTTGTTGGTGTCGGATTGCTTTATTATTTTCCAGATGATGTCAAATTCAACGTTTTTCCTTTTTAGTTGCCAGATATGTTTTGAAAGTTCTGTGTCCTTTTCGTATCGATCATTTCTGAATGATTTTCTATGGTTGTATATCTGATTTTATAAACCTCCAGTGACGTCATGCCATTGTCTTATCAGGGCCTTCTTTTGCCGACTAAACCTCTAAACGTTTGTTTCCGGGCATTCCTAGGGTAAGACCCAGGCATTCTGCAAGAAATCCCAGGGAATTATCTTTAGACACGCCCTCTGTGCCGGGAAATTGTATTTATTATTTTCCAATGATATAATTTAATTTTTTGTTAAAGTCAAAGTGTAAACTTGCTATTACTTTTGAAAAGTGGAAGTACAAGTCTTTATACTCCATTTGCAGATGTTTTAGGCCATATGCCGTCTCGAACCAACAAAATTCACACTTCCAAACCCTTGATCCGACACTCTGATTACTGAGCCATTGTGACAGCGCTAAATGATGTAGTAAGTTAGTCCCTTTATAACAAAGGTCTGAGTGGTTTGATATTTTATATCATTATGTATGATTTTAGGTAAACTAAGGCTAATACTATTTTTTTTATCATTCTTACAGATTATTTGACGATCTAGGGATTTTTAGTCGATTTCAAAGTGGAAATCACGCGAGTCAACGTACCACTGCAGATAAATGCTGGCCGCACGGGCGGCACCTTCATCTACCAATATAAGAAGTCCTTGAACCTTATAACCCCAATATGTTTCCAAGAGATTTGCTCAATATAGTGATCACTAATCTACGTATATATGGAGATCATGGCTCAGTTGAAATCTCCTGTTGGTAACTGCTCAGTTGAAAGTAACTGCTCAGCAGTTACCAACAGGAGATTTCAACTGAGTCATGATCTCCATATATACGTAGATTAGTGATCACTATATTGAGCAAATCTCTTGGAAACATATTGGGGTTATAAGGTTCAAGGACTTGCAGTCGCATACCAAGGCTAACGCGGCTGCGTTTGCGCGATGCGTTTCAAAACCGAAAACACAAATGATCGATTCACAATGACTTTTCATTCCGCCACGTAATATTTGAGTACAAAATTGTTTTCCCGCTGTTTCTGTTGTTTTATAAGTTGGATCAAAACCTCCCCCTCGGTTTTGTTTCAGAAAGTAAGCCATCGGCAGAGATAAATTGGAAAGGGCCGATAGGCCCGCCCCAATTTCCCGAGGCTGAGGGGGAGGTTTTGATTCTTAACTTATAAGGTCCGCTTGCTAGCCCAATGACCGCTAGTATAGTGTTGTGAGTTCTCACAGTAGCTTTGCAGATGATGTAACTGATTTTGATGGTTGACCTATTGAAGATTTTGCGCATTGCGTGGTTTCGTGGAAAATGCTTGTCAATCAGCAAAAGGAATTGCTTGTCTATGTTTTTTTTCCACGTTTTTGCTGAACGGTGGGTTGTACCATGTTATTTCCCTTGATCTGCACCTTTTAGGTTTCTTTTCTCCCGTTGGTGGTGTAAATGTTACGTCGGGTTTGTACCCATACATTTGATGAGAGGCGGGCGGAAGTAGGCACGCTCGAACAGCGTGACACCACTGAAACAGTTTTTGTTCAGCCCTTAGATAATTGGGATCACAGCTTATAGAGTGACCCTTTGGTCCTTTAAATTATATCTTATATAAAGTTTGATTAGAGACAGCGGCAATGACTCTTTTTATGACATTTCGCGACTCTAAAGTCAAATCAGCCCACTGGGTTTGCATTGTCATCCCCTAGGTAAAATATTTCACAATCAATATCGCTCTGTCAGTGCGACTTCAACAAAATTGTGTACCTGTTTCATAAAATATGATCTATCAATTGGTTCAAAATTTCAATATAAGGCGCCAATATATCAAATATTTGATATTTTAGAATAACATGTTATATAGATTATTAATCAGCTTATAAGATATATTCAACACCTTCATCAACCAATATAAGAAGTCCTTGAACCTTATAACCCCAATATGTTTCCAAGAGATTTGCTCAATATAGTGATCACTAATCACGTGATCTGTTGTTGCTCATCTGGCGGCTCATCAACAAATGAATGAGTTTTCTTCCAACCAAATTTATATGTAATTTTCAACACTGCCTGTACGGAATCGTCTCCAAGCACTATTGTGACAATGATTATTAGGAATGTGTTAGATACTTCTCAGATAACAAAAATCCGTGAAGAATATCGGACTTCACCATGACGGGAGTCTCAGGAAACCTGAGCCTTACAAATATGACAATGACAACCTTCTCTTCTGGAGGAATTGGGCAAAATAACCAAAGTGGAACTTTGAACGATGACTCTGAAAATGCACTTGGTGTTGAAGTCTTGTTCTCAGTCCTCGACATCATAGCTCTCCTGAGCCATATTCTAGCTCTGATTGTCATCTACAAAGGAAGCAGGTTCAAAGACACTGCGTCCTTTTTTCTTGGCAGCCATTCCATCGCCGACACCCTGGTCGCTGCTTTCTTCATCCTCATCACAATATTGTTATCCCTTGACTTGCCAGCCCCCATCATCGAGAAGGCGTTGATGTTTCATCGAATAGCAACAGGTATTCTCCATGCCGTTTCACTTCATTCTCTTGCAATGGTCATGTTGGGTTTGCAGGTTGCCATCTGTTATCCAATTCTCTACAGGGTGTACAATAAGGTTACTTACAGCTACTTGTTTGTAATTTTTTCCTGGATTTTTAACGTTTGTTAGGTTAAAGTCAACAAACGATTTCTTTTCTTGTACACCGTAATTTATTTCCTTACTTCTCAACGGGTTCAAGCTGAAAGCCCCAACAGAAAACACCAGGCTTTACAAAGGTTGCATTAAGGTTACTGTAAATACACTTTCACATAGGTTTAAATACTTATTGGAGAAAACTTAAGCAAGAATTGAGCATTTGTTTACATTTTATCTGAGACCAACATGAGCTTATAAATGGCAGAATAAACGATAATTTATACTAATTTTATATTGTACATGATGTATGTGCATACTACTTACAAATTCTGTGTAGGAATCAGCTTTAATATGTGGAGAAACCACCAACTTCATCATCAAACAGGCAGTACATGACCTCTACTCACATACCATGTGCCTCTGGCCTAACTATCCATCAAACCCCCAGTTATGTCCCTTAGTCCAATACCCTGTGTCCACTGAACCCTACTGTAGCTATGTCATACAGCAGTTACTTCCCTTTAAAACTGAAAATTAAATGACCTGAAGACTTTCAAACTTAATTAACCAACACTATTTCAAACCAAAAAACCTGACAGAAAATAAAACATGTTAAATACAGTACATAACCGGCCCCTTAAATGCATAGATTAATAACCTGTTAATCTAGCATTTAACCCAAATCAAAAGAGACCACAGGATATTTCCACTGTTTAACAGCATTCCATTACACATGACAAGATTCTAAATATTCATGTAAAGTGAGGAAATATTTCTATTCTCCAAGTATTTCCTCTAACAGACACAACTTGTCGATAGGCCTTGTTAGTGTTGTACTTCCTGTACGAACGACTGCACTGCGTACAAGACCATCTCTTCCAGGATAAGTGTCTATGACCTTTCCCAAAGGCCATTGTTTTCTCGGCATGTTTTCATTTACAAGCAAAACAATGTCTCCAATTATAATGTTTCTTTTTGGAGCAATCCACTTTTGCCGTTGCTGTAAAGTTGGCAAGTATTCCCTTGTCCACCTTTTCCAAAATGAATCGGCTAAGAGCTGGACATTCTTCCATCTTCGCCGATATGCTTCTGCAACTGAAAAGTTTCCAAGAGGCAAACTTTGGCCAGATCTTAGTAGAAGTAGATGATTAGGGGTTAGAGGCTCTGCATCTCTGTGATCATCAGAAATAATGGTGATTGGTCGTCCATTCACGATCGACTCGATTTCACAAAAGAGTGTGTTGAGTCCATCATCATCTAATGGTCCATTTGTCTGCAAGAGTGCATTCATAACCTTTTGGACACTTCGTATTAGTCTTTCCCAAACTCCTCCCATGTGGGAGGCAGCAGGAGGGTTGAAACCTCAATTTATTTCCCTTTTTGTCATGAATTTTTTAACGTGAGAAGTGTTCAAGTCCTTGAAAGCCTTAGTTAGTTCGGCATCAGCTCCGTGAAAGTTGGTTCCGTTGTCTGATCGAAGTTTCTTTGGGCATCCTCGTCGAGAAATAAACCTGACTAAACCATTCAGAAATGAGTCAGTATCTAATCCATCCAGTTTTTCCAAATGTATTGCTCTCGTGGCAAGGCAAGTAAAAATGCATCCATATCGTTTGATCTCGGACCGGCCCCGTTTAACAATAAAAGGTCCAAAACAGTCAAGTCCAACATTTGTGAAAGGTGGATCTCCAGGCGTCTGGTGGAAGATTTGCCATTTTCTGGTTGCCTGGTAACTGCTGATGCTTTCTGCACTTGACACAATTGCTGATGACTTTGCTCACACTCTTCCTCCCCTTAGGTATCCAGAATTTGTGCCTTATCAGTGATAAAACATACTCTTTGCCAGAATGCCCACTAATCTCATGAAAATGCCTGATGATCAGAGTAGTGACGTGACTCTCCCTTGGAATAATCATGTTGTGCTTCCTTGTAGTAGATATAGGAGCTGAGTGTAATCGTCCACCAACACACAATACACCCTCTGAAGACAATGTAGGCTCTAGACGGTAGAGAGAACTTGTTCTTGACACAGATTTCCCAGATTCCAACAACGCAACTCTGAAGTGTATGCTTTCCTCTGTAGAATTGTAACTATCGCAATCTCAGCCTCATGTAATTCAGTGACAGTGAGCAAACTCTCACATTTGATACTTCCTTTTCCTTTTATCTTGTCATGTAGCATCTTTCTGAATCTCAAGATCCAAGCAACAGCCTGTTTAAGGCAGTGCCAGCTCGAATACTTCTCAAACAGCGCATCCAAGACATCAACATCACTGTTTGATGTTGCAGTGAAGACCTTAGTTTCTCTTTTGACTTCTTTATCATCCTCGGGAATGTCAATAGCAACAATGTCCTGAGTTGGCCGATCACTCTCTTGTTTGGAGAGAAACTCTGGTCCATGCTTCCATTTTTCAGAAGATATCATCTGCTCTGCATCTAGGCCACGTGATGCATCATCTGCGGGGTTGTCTGAGCTACAAACATGTCTCCACTGGTTTGGATCTGAGACCTCCTGAATGAGAGTGATTCTGTTGGCGACAAAAACGTGGAAGCACCTGTTTACATTCTTGATGTATTGTAGCACAACAGTGCTGTCAGTCCAGAACACAGATCGGGTTATTTCCAGTTTCAATTCCTTGCGGATCATCCTGTCCAACTTGGCAGAAATAACAGCAGCAGACAACTCCAAACGTGGTATAGCCATCTGCTTTAGTGGAGCAAGACGAGACTTACTGAAGAGCAGTTTACAGCACCCTTGTCCATCACAGAAGATCACTTTGAGATATGATACAGCACCGTACCCCATAGAAGAAGCATCAGAGAAATGGTGTAACTCAAAACTGACACTATAGCTTGGAGGTAACACAGATCTAGGTAGACTGAAGCTTTCTATCAATGGCAGATCTTCAATCCATTTCTTCCATTTCAACATATTTGCCTCACTCAACTTCTCATCCCAATCTTTCCTTAGTGTGGACTCCTCCTGGAATATCTTCTTGGCTTGTAAGATGAAAGGACTTACAAACCCCAAGGGATCATAAATGGAAGCAATTACACTGATCAGACCTCTTCTGGTAAATGGCTTGTTCCGAACCTTGATCCTGAAGCCAAGCTCGTCATGCTCAGTATGCGAGAGTACACCAAGAGCTCTCTCTGTAGGTAAAGATTCTCCACTCAAGTCAACACCTTTGATGCTTTTTGCTCTCTTCTCCTCAGGGATGGACTGCAAAACTTCTCTGTTATTACTCATCCATTTGTGTAATTTAAATCCTCCATGTAAGACAAGTTCACATAATCGCTGAATGTGATCAATTGCTTCTTTCTCTTCCATGAGGGCCTTCAAACAGTCGTCCACGTAGAAGTTGTTCAGGACTGTTTGCACAACATCAGGTTCGCATAAAGCTCTGTTATCCTCTGCAGCTCTCCTCAGTGCATAGCTAGCACAACTGGGGCTCCAAACCCCTCCAAACAGATGTACAGTCATGCGATAAACTTGGAGCTGATCACATCCATTTTTTGGAAACCACAGAAACCGGAGGTAATCTCAATCACAATCTGGAACTTTTACTTGATGGAACATTCCTTCTATGTCCCCCATGATGCCTATAGGGCCTTCTCTAAACCGCAAAAGAACTCCGACCAACTTGTTTGTCAAATCAGGGCCTTGGTAAACCTGGTCATTCAAACTGGTTCCACAAAACTTGGCAGCACAATCGAAAACAATTCTTAGTTTATCTGGCTTGTTTTCATTTACAACAGCGTGATGTGGAATATACCACACTCCCTGTCCCAATCTGTTAATGTCCTCTTCCGGTACTCTCTCTGCATATCCTTTATCGAGAAGATCTTGGATTCCAGCTTCATACTTCACAAGTAGATTGTCATCTTTAGCCAAGCGCTTACCGAGAGATTCCAACCTTGATTCAGCCACTGAATAGTTATTCTTCAGATTCGGTGGCCGGTTCTTAAAGGGAATGTTTAACAACTGTCAATGATTCGTCCCATATCTTGATCGTCCTCTTGTCTCCTTGTGACATTTCAGCTTCTGCATATGTTTCACACATGTCCATCTTCCACATTCGCTCCACCTGGATGTCCAGACTGGTCTCTGTGTGTACAAAATTGGAATACACTTCACTACAAGTCCCTTGTCCAAGTGGCCCATTCAAAACCCAACCAAGTGAAGTTCTCACAGCATATGGTTCATTGTCCTTGCCTTTCCGCACAGGTAGGTGTTAACGCCGCTGGGACATCTTGACCAATGATGATTCCAACATTTACTCTATCCACCATTGGAAATTTTAAGTCCTTCAAATGACTCCTCTCATTGACATTCTGGTGCATGTCTGTCTCCAAGTCACAGTAAAATAGATTTGAAGTTCCAAACACTAGGGGCATAGAAATGGTAGTTCTGTTTCCAGCGTCTGTTATCCACTACGCTCCTACTCTTGTTTGTGTTTGGCTGTTTTTCTTTTCAAGTGTTGTCAATGACAAGGCAGTTTCACAACCCTTAATACCAAGCTGATCAAGAAGTTGATTGGAACAGAATGAGTTGGTGCTCCCACTATCAAGCAGAGCATAGGTCCATATTTTTCTCTCATTTTCCATTGCAGAAACCTGTACACGAACAACTGGAAGAGCTACAGTTGGCACCGTCGTTTCTATGTTGCATGCTGAACTTGCAGCTTTAACAAGTTTGTCCCGAGGAGTCTCAGAGTTTGATTCCATTTCCTTCAGGTAAGTTTGTTCCATTTCAGAGCTCCTTGGGTAGGTATGTTTCCTATCAGAATCAGGTCTCACAAGAAGGTGAATCAATCTTGAATGTTTTCTTTGACAGCCCTGTATGTTGCACTTGCTTGGCTTGAAACAGAACCTAGAACTATGGTTGTTACCAAAACAATTAAAGCAAAGCTTTTGTTTTACCACATAATCATGTCTCTTTTCTGGCGTCAAATTCCTGAGTGCCTCACACATGAAGAGAGCGTGATCACCAGTACACAAAGGACATCTTCGCACGGGAAAATTTGTGGTTGATTTCTTGCTGCCATAATGAGTTTGAACACTGAAATTCAATCCTTTCCTGTCAGAATGTCTGTTTCTAGATTGAATCCTTTCATCTGTAATCCTATTCCCAATCACGCCAAAAACAGGATCATTGACTTCATCAGCTGCTCTGATAACAAAGTCTACTAATTGTCCAATTGCAGGGTAATTACCTGTAGCTTCAAGAAAATCAATTGCTTTGCCGCGCCATCTTCCTTGCAAGTAGGTTGGTAGTCGTGCCACAATGCCACAATTTTAACCATACGCATCTGGTTGTCAATTTCAGTTGTTCTGCCCATGGCTTCAAGTGTTAGTATTGCACTCCGGAGATTGTCAGCAAATTGACATAAACCTTCCACATCATATGCTTTAAGCCATGGTCCCTCACAAACCTTCTTTATCCAGGCATTGGCGATAACATGTTGACTACCAAAGCGTGACCTCAACAGATTCAATGCTTTAACATATCCATCCTCAGGTGTCATTACGGAGCAACATTCTATAACTGACAATGCTTTGCCAGTACAATAGTTCAGCAATCTGTTCAGCTTAGCACTGCTACTGACAGAAGTCTCTGCTACATTAGTTTCAAAAGACCGAATGAAAATCCAATAGCGCAAAGGATCCCCATCAAACTTAACAATCTCAGTCTTTGGAAGTTGTAAAGCATCAAGCATCTTTTGTTGCATAAACCACAAATCTGACTGGGAAGGCTGTGGAGACTGAACATTTCCATGACCTGCTTGATTGATTATTGGAGAACTCTCTGTAATGTAAGAACCATGAACCTGCTGTTGAAGACCCTTAAGTATCCATGAGTCAGCTAAAGGATTAAGAGTTTCACCTTCACTGGCACCTTTCTGAGGAACACCCTTAACTCTCTCATTCTGAGTAAAATCCTTAACTTCCTCCTTTTGAGTAACAACCCTACCTTCCTCTTTCTGAGGAGCATCCTTAACTGACTTATCATGTTCATTAACCACTGAACCTGCAGTTAATTTAGCATCATTATTTTTACCAACCTTTGAACCCTTCAAACTACAAGCAAGATCAAAAGATTCATACACTTTCTCTTCAGCAGCTGTTGCCTTTAATTCAGATTCTAACTCTAATTTCTCCTGAGCTAACTCTAACTCTGTCTGCTGCCTTTTAAGCACTTGCTTTTTGTCTAACAGTTCAGCTTTGGCTAACAATGCAGCCCTTTTGGCTTTAACTGTCAACCTGGAACTAGAACCTGACACAGTAGTCTTACCAGTCCTACTGACAGAATCACTTGGCTTAATATCATCTAAGTTCTCAACATGCATATTTAACCAAGCTTTGGTTTCAGCTTTTAACAAGTCATAATCCAGTCTCACATGTTCAACATAACTATGTGCCTCTACAATGTCATCAGGATTGTCTTTCAACACATCAATCAACTCATTGTTCTTAATCACTAAATTGTTCATTGTTTGCTTCATTACTCTACAAGTTCCTTCAATATCACTGACGACATCAGAATGTTCCAGTAAGTCTTTAAGCTTCTTCATCTTTGTTGTAAGTACAGCTCTAATCCGCACCCTTTCCTGCCTAAGAGTCTTAACAACCTCACCATCAACAGGGGAATCAATGTTTGTCTGCACAATCTCATCACTATCAGACTGTTCCATATTCATAGTAAGAGTTTCACAGTCATCACACGGCAACACCAACGTGCTAGAATTTCGTGAACTGATGTTAGGTTAAAGTCAACAAACGATTCCTTTTCTTGTACACCGTAATTTATTTCCTTACTTCTCAACGGGTTCAAGCTGAAAGCCACAACAGAAAAAAACAGGCTTTACAAAGGTTGCATTAAGGTTACTGTAAATACACTTTCACATAGGTTTAAATACTTATTGGAGAAAACTTAAGCAAGAATTGAGCATTTGTTTACATTTTATCTGAGACCAATATGAGCTTACAAATGGCAGAATAAACAATAATTTATACTAATTTTATATTGTACATGATGTATGTGCATACTACTTACAAATTCTGTGTAGGAATCAGCTTTAATATGTGGAGAAACCACCAACTTCATCATCAAACAGGCAGTACATGACCTCCACTCACATACCATGTGCTTTTTGCCTAACTATCCATCAAACCCCCAATTATGTCCCTTAGTCCAATACCCTGTGTCCACTGAACCCTACTGTAGCTATGTCATACAGCAGTTACTTCCCTTTAAAACTGAAAATTAAATGACCTGAAGACTTTCAAACTTAATTAACCAACACTATTTCAAACCAAAAAATCTGACAGAAAATAAAACATGTTAAATACAGTACACCGTTGTTGTTTTGCTGCCGATGGTGTTCGTTGAAAACATATTTGTTGCCAATCACAATATCGTGTTCAAATTAAACATCAACAATCTACTCAGCTCTCAGACAGTCTGGATATCCAAGCCCAGAACCTGGACAAACTGGAGACTTGCATAGAGATGATTGGCTCCTGGATGACATCAAACAAGCTCAAGCTAAACAAGAACAAGACCGAGGCAATACTTGTTGGAACTAGAGCAATGAGAACAAAAGTAAACCAATCAAACATCTCAATTGACCAAGAGAGCATTCCATTTGTGCCCATTGTAAAAAACCTTGGTGTTCGCATTGACTCCAGTCTTAGTATGGAAAAACAGGTACAAGAGATCTGCAGAATTGGAAATTTCCATCTGAGGAACATCAGCGCCATAAGACATCTTATAACCAAAGATGCTGCAGCAGCCTTGGTCCGCGCTCTTCTATTTTCAAGGCTAGACTACTGCAATAGTCTACTGTCTGGAATACCACAAGAACTAATCTCAAAACTTCAACGTCTACAAAACACTGCAGCGCGCATTGTAACTCGTACACCCAAGTTATCCCACATACAGCCAGCCTTAAAGTCACTCCACTGGCTGCCTATCCTAGCCAGGATAGAATACAAAATTCTCACACTCACCTATAGATGTCTAAATGGTACAGCACCATCCTACCTCTGTGAGCTGATTCAGCAATACAATCCAAGCAGATCACTAAGATCAGAAACTCAGTTCCTCTGTATTGTCCCTAAGTGGCGACTTAAGGGATTTGGTTACAGACGATTTACCACTCAAGCTGCAACCCTCTGGAATTCTCTCCCTGAAGAGTTGAAAAGATCCCCAAGTCTTGATATCTTCAAGTCAGATCTGAAGACCTTACTCTTCAAAAAACATTATGACTAGTGGACAACTCACCTTATGTAGCGCTATGAGCATACCTTTTGGCGTGGAATTTAGCGCAATAGAAATGAACTCATTATTATTATTATTATTATTATTATTATTATTATTATTCTTAAAGGAAATGCGCGGTTTTTTGCTTTGTTACTCTGCCTTGGATATCTACTACCAATAATAGTTCTTGCTGTCAGCTTCGGACAAATCGTTGCTAAAACCAAGAACTTAAACAATGAAATTGGAATTTCAGTTCGCAAGAGGAAGCTTGTGAGGAAAGCTAAAGGAATAGCTGCTGTAAGTGCCGCAATGGCCGGCACATTTATTCCTCTGATAATCGTTAGCATTGTGTTTGGTAAGGTAGAAGTCGTATCTGCTTTGGGGGAAGATGTACTTGTTGCTTTTGGAATCACTATAGCTGTCATCAACTATGCCTACACTACTCTGAAACTGCCAATCATTCTGCTGGCCTTCAAACCTTTCCGTCAAATAGTCATCCACTGGTTTACATGCTGTCGATGCCATTGTCATAACGTACAACCTGAAGGATCATTATCGGGTCCAAATCCTCAAGTCAATGACTCAATAACCACAACAGGTGCTTGCGCCGAGAATTTTACAGTACACTTTGGATCTCAATTACCAATAACTATAGATCGAACCAACGATTCCACCATTGATGTTCAAACCAGAAATTCTACAACTGACAGCCAAACTAACGAATAAACTATTGAAAATCGAGCTAAAAACTCTACTCCTTGTGTTCGAAACAAAATCTTAACCACTGACGCTGCAACCACTTGGTCTACTCCAGATGCTCGAACCAAAGATACTACTCCTAACGTTCCAACCAGAGATTATATTCCTGATACTCGAACCACTAAGTCTACTCCTGATGCTCGAACCACTAATTCTACTCCTGATGCTCGAACCACCAATTCTACGCCTGATGCTAAAACCACTGATTCTACTCCTGAAGCTCGAACCACTAATTCTACGCCTGATGCACGAACCACTAATTCTATTCCTGATGCTCGAACCACTGATTCTACTCCTGATGCTCGAACCACTAATTCTAATCCTGATGTTTGAACCACTAATTCTAATCCTGATGCTCGAACCACTAATTCTATTCCTGATGCTCGAACCACTGATTCTACTCCTGATGCTCGAACCACTAATTCTAATCCTGATGTTTGAACCACTAATTCTAATCCTGATGCTCGAACCACTAATTCTATTCCTGATGCTCGAACCACTAGTTCTACTCCTGATGCTCGAACCACTAATTCTATTCCTGATGGTCGAACCACTGATTCTACTCCTGATGCTCGAACCACTAATTCTAATCCTGATGCTCGAACCACTAGTTCTACTCCTGATGCTCGAACCACTAGTTCTACTCCTGATGCTCGAACCACTAGTTCTACACTTGATGTTCGAACCACTCCGTTTTCACCTGATGTTTCCACAAACGAGACTTCCCCTGATGAGAACATCCCCAGCGAATTACCCAAACTAGGGTTCTCTCATAATGAAGGGGCCACGGTATGACAGCATGATGTATGTGAGTACTTAACACGTTTTCCCTTAAATTTAATTCAAATAGATATTCGCAATCTTCAAACTTCAAATGATAGATTTTCAATCACTTCAAATCTTAAAATCTCAAAAGTTGCTGATAATAAAACATTTGATAATCGCTAAGCCTTTCATTCATGTAAGTCATATACTATGGGTGGACACGTTGATGAATATTTTTAACAAGTATAAGATAATTACGGTATTTCTTTTAATTTTTTAAATTTCAATTTTAGATTGAGATATTTACAGAAATGATAAGTCAGTGAAAGAAATAATAGATCTATGGAATAATATGATAAGTCAATTGAAGAATATGATATGTCATTCAGTAGTAATCGGTTTATAAGATGTCCTTCTAATTAAGCGTAAAGTTGTTTTCTCTTTGACTGTCGGGAACGACATGCAAACGACGTCCATGCAAAGACGTATGTGGAAACAGATTTACTGTTTCGTTTGAAATGATTGACTGTACAAAGATTTGATTGCAATCACAAGATGTATTCCATTCGCACCAAACTACTACCGTTTTAGGAAATAGGTGACTTGATGAATTGGAGGAACACTTTGAAGCGAGTTCCGGCTTCAGAACAAGTCTAAATATTGGATTGCATTCAATTAAGTCAATTACGAAAAGAGAAGAGAGAGTATATAAATTTAGTTAAAACACCACAGCAGGGTCGTACAAAACGTTAGATCGTTATCGTTATAGAATTAGATATAACTGCATATCTCTTGTGTCCATAGTAAATTGTGGGCTCGTACTCATATTATACATCTCATAGTATTTTTTAATGGACACTTAACAGGCACTGACCTAAGAAGATTGTTTTATGACCTCTCCTTTTCAGCTTACTGATGCACCCTGCATGTTATCGGCAGTTGGATACAAGACACCGACCGATGCAGATGATTATACAGGTAGCAATAGATTCACGCTGACTGCCACCACTAGTACGTCCTTTCTCTCCCTACAGATGGAGCTTTGGTAATACAACCCTACGCAACAGTCTCTTCTGACTCGAGCACTTCTTGGGCAGGAAATCGAAAAGTCTGATTGGTTGCAAAGAAAGTTAGATGTGTATTTCGCGATGCCTTTGGAAAGCCTTCATTGGTTAAACCAAAGTTTTATCCTTACGCTTTGGTAAAAACTAGGCTTTATTCAATTGTACACTTAATTAGCACTTTAAGTTTTCTTGAAAGAACATGGTCAGGTAATGAGCCGACTATTCATGAAGCATAGCCTCTCCCTCGTTGAGAACAAGCATGGGAATAATTCATTTGTCTTAATTTTGAAAATAGTTTTTGGAGAAATATTTTGCAGCTAGAACAACCGGCAGGCAGAAGCCGGTGAAGCGCTCGTATTAGAAAAAAAACTAACGTTGTAATTTTATTGAGAGAATGCGATTATGTAAAATAAAGGCGGGAAGAAACTACCGTTGCGTGTTTCAAGCTTACCCGCCAGGTATATATATCTTGTCAGACCTGTCATTACTTGTTGATACAAACCTTGCTCAGCGCCTTATCTGCGATCAGCAGTTACCAACAGGAGATTTCAACTGAGCCATGAACTACATATATACGTAGTTAGCTCAAAGGCTGGCACTATGAACTACATATATACGTAGTTAGCTCAAAGGCTGGCACTATGAACTACATATATACGTAGTTAGCTCCAAGGCTGGCACTATGAACTACATAAATTTATATACGTAGTTAGCTCCAAGGCTGACACTATGAACTACATATACACGTAGTTAGCTCCAAGGCTGGCACTATGAACTACATATATACGTAGTTAGCTCAAAGGCTGGCACTATGAACTACATATATACGTAGTTAGCTCAAAGGCTGGCACTATGAACTACATATATACGTAGTTAGCTCAAAGGCTGGCACTATGAACTACATATATACGTAGTTAGCTCAAAGGCTGGCACTATGAACTACATATATACGTAGTTAGCTCAAAGGCTGGCACTATGAACTACATATATACGTAGTTAGCTCAAAGGCTGGCACTATGAACTACATATATACGTAGTTAGCTCAAAGGCTGGCACTATGAACTACCTATATACGTAGTTAGCTCAAAGGCTGGCACTATAAGAAATTAGACTGCAGCAGGGCGCTAATGAGTCAGTGAGTGAGTGTAAAGGCGAGTTTGGCATTGCACGTTGTCAGATTAATCAACAATACAGTACTTTAATTGTGATGTACAATAGTTTGCTATTTTGTAGTTCCGCCTTTTAAGTAGTTATCATTTTAGTCAGCGAGGTTCAGTTAGTTATTTTGATCAATGTGTTTTTATTTACTGTAGCTAGGAAATGGTACGAAACACATTATTTCCCATTTCGCTGTCACAGACGATAATGTGTTTAATCATTGATCTAGACTCTCCTTAACTTCCCAAATATAATTTTTTTGGCACCAATAATGCGGCAGTTGGAAGCTTCTCACAAGATGGGCATTAACTGTCAAAATTGGTCGAAAAATCTTTTCACGAAAACAATTCTAGTAGGTTTGGTCGAACTTTTTTCTGAAAACAAGACCGTGTTGTGAAGGCCTCATGGCTTTTGTTAAATTTTTTGCGGGCACATTTAGTAATCTTTTAGGCGAAATTGATCTGCAGGAACTGAACTCAAAGCAGAAAATGGCACTCTAGTGAACTTTCACTTGTCAGGCAAAATCAAATTAATACTACCGTTTCAATCAGACTTGCAACGAAGTTTTATTTCCCATCATTGAGAGGCATTTAAAAGTTGGTGAGATGAAAAGAGAACAAGTTCTATGGATTTGCAACTCCTTTATTGCAGCAATGCGCCGTTTCGGTGTAGGTACTTGCATGATAACGGTGTTAGTACCTACACCGAAACGTCGCATTCCTGCAATAATGAAATTGTAAATCCATAGAACTTGTTCTCTATTCGTTTCATTTCCGCCATTCAACAATTGCATGACTGACTATAACCTCTTTCCAAGGCAAATTCGGACAACAAATTTCGAAGTGATGCCGGTGTATTCTGGGCTAGCAGAACAGGAAAAAATTGGTCGCTGAGTCTCGAACCTACTCTTCTTTACATGTTTTCGAAATGAAGTTTATGCTAAAACGCTTTCAAATTTCTACTTAGTAAACGGAAATTAATAAATGACCTATTTTTGCATGGAAACTGTTATCAGTCATACAAACATGACATTCTAGAAGGAGTTGATATGATAGTAAAATGCATGAGTTCGTAATAATAATGGCACAAGGGCCATGCCAACACCTACTCTTATCTTCTTTTCATTAATGAAAAGGGATAGAAAGCTAAAATATTGTTTAGAGACTCCTTACCTATTGGGAAATTGGTGACCAAGATACCTCAATAAGGGCCAATGGGGTCAATCCCTCATAACTATTTGGAAATCTCCGGAACAACATGTCAGAAAGCTAGAAGTCTGTGTGAAAAATTTTTGCATACTCGAAAAATCTACTTTGATGTTTATGTTGTCTTTTATTAAATGTTGTAAAGGTTGATGAGCTACAGAGCCAATGACTATTTTTGAAAAAATTTGATATGGTGTCTTCTGAAAATAGTATTTGTTCCTTTTGAAAGGGTAAAAAATCTTTATCTTAATATATTTCATTACACAAATCTTTAATCATCTATATTTTTTTCATTTTTGGGGGGCGGAATAGCGCAGTGGTTAGCGCGTTAGGCTACGGATAAAGAGGTCCGTGGTTCGAATTTCAAACCTTGTCTGCAGATGTGGGTTGCTGTTACACAGAATTGACAACAGTTGTTTTGCTGTATTTTTGGTGTACATTTAATTGAAATTCTAAATTTGATCAGAATACTCAAACCACCCATAAATTTAATTCAACTTAAGTTTATTAGAAATAAATGTTACGTGCGTTTGAGTAGCAGTGTTGGACGCTTATAATAATATAATGTATTAATAGGTGAGTAATTGAAACACACGAGGCTGGAATTAGGGGATTTTTTGGAATAATTAATTAAGACAAAAAAATATTGTTTCGAGAGTCATTTCCAACTTGGCTCACTCCGTTTGCATGTATGGAAAACTTGACATATCATATTCGTTACGTAACGCTTGACTTTCCTTTGCTTTGATCTAATTAATATATTACTACAATATTTAGCTAATTACAATAACAACAATTCAGCATCAAATTGAATGAACTTGTTATGTATATTTGTATTACTCGACATGTTTATTTTATTGTTTTATTTTGTACATTTATTGTTATAATGTTTTATTGCTATAATGTTTTATTGTTATAATCTGTTATTGTAATAATGTTCTAAGGGTCTGTTACCTTCAAATAGTGAATAAATTGTTGTTGAAGTATTAGTTATAAAACACTTCTTGAACCGTACCCAGTTTACCGACCGAAAGATTGCTTTATCTATTATTCTTCCAGTACTTAAACTATTTGAATTGGCATGTCTAGACATAGTCAAATGATCTTTAGGATCCTCCTGATACATCAGAATATTTGCGCCCTTCATAACCTGATATCTACGATCACAAATACACTGTAGTTCCTTATGTTAAGTGTCTCCAGGCTAGGCCTCAACTCACTGTAGTTCCTTATGTTGTTGAGTGTCTCCAGGCTAGGCCTCAACTCACTCAACACGCAGACTTGTTTGCACGTGTTATTGACTTATACTTAACCTATGTGTAATGTCATATCTCCATGTAAAATGAGCATTATTTCTCACTCAACAAGCAGACTTGTTTGCATGTGTAATTGACTTATACTTAACCTATATGTAATTTCATATCTCAATGTAAAATGAGCATTATTTCTCACTCAACAAGCAGACTTGTTTGCATGTGTAATTGACTTATACTTAACCTATATGTAATTTCATATCTCAATATAAACTGAGCATAACAGCAGTGTTTTCTTAGTTTGACTGGATCCAATTTACCCTTTCTTTGTTCTCTTAGTTTAATTGGAAATACGTGTTATTTAACTTTGATTTGCAGTCACACTACTATAGACTCAAGCCCGGATTCGGTTTGGGTGTCCCATAAGTAATCAGTCTAACTGTGTGCAATAATTGTAAAGTTTTCATATTTTGCAAGTAACTCATGTTAGCTTTAACATATTGATTTCTGAGATAGGACGTGAGAGGCTATTTAGTATTGGATGTAAACATCTGGCATCATGCTTGAGAAAGTTAGGACAATGTGATACAGTCGTCTTAACATGGCCTTGCACAGAAGGTGCTGAGGTAAATATAAAGGGGAATCTGACTTGTTGGAAGTAGTTTCAAAGCGCGTGGTTCTGTGACACCCAACATGAAGTGAACTTTTTCTCAGTAGGGTTATGTAATGTTCCCATAACATTAGATACTCGTTGATTAATAGGACATCTTTGATGATACCGACATAAGACGTCAAATCGGGGATCAAGGTTCCGAAATATAATAGAACTAAGTTTAAAGGTTAAAAGATACTTTAAGCTGAATACCTAAATATAAATTTTTCGTTCGAGAAAATACTATTCATGGGACATCCCATGTATTCAAGTTCGTTTTCCGGGTCTGTCTTGATGATAAGAGTATATCACTTTATTTCAGTTAAGTTATTTTGGACTATTACCCTCTCTCGAAGTTTAGTCGAAATATATCGTGTAAAAGTCAAAACGTTATATAGATAATATCTCTTGTGAGACCAGACCTCTGCTAATGGATCTGTTTTTTTATTTGTCAAAACCGTGTAAGCGACTTGGCTTCTTGGCTCCACAACGAACTTTTTAAAATCTCATCCAGTGAAGTTAGTCATGTTTTGGATATAACGCACTGAAACTGCTTCAAATCATTATTGCCTACCGGTATCAACATTCAAATCCAAATTTTAAACCAATTCTTGAACGTTTTTCGTGTGATTATGACGAAAAGGTTGTTTAGGAATCATATTAAGGTTTTAGCCACTAGACAAATTCAACAAAACAATGTATACAAAAATAAAAAAACACGTTCAAAATAGCCATAAATGTACATGTATACTGTGTAGAAAAGTACTACATCTCTATCTTGTATGTATTTAGAATGTACTTTGGCTATCTTAATGCACAGGAGGAAACTTTAGCTCATGTTTTATTCTTATAAACCTGTCATCAACATTGAAAACGTTAAAACCGCAGGAGTCTGCTGAGATATAGATAGACTCTGTTTATCTTGCACAAAACGGGTAAAATATAGACAGTTGAAAACTGCTAACTAGTATGTGTGCATTGCCTAAACTGAGAACAAAGGACTAAATAGTGTTTATTAAGCAATCTTGTAAACTAACTATTTCATAAACGTAGTTTTGCGATTGTCATTGGAATAACTTTACCAGCTGCTATTTTTGCTTTTCTGGCTGTTTGTAAAATTTTAATATTTTCGATATCTTAAAACAGGCGGATTTATGCAACGTTGCAGTAGGGGCTCGTTTTTTAGGGAAAACGTCTGCCACGCCTGATTTGAGGGAGGCGTCAAGATCAAAACCACAAACTTTGATTCCCAAGGTGCAACAGAAGATTCTCTACTATTGCTCAGACCAAATGTACAACTGTCATATGAAAAGGTATGACGACCTTTGGATCCCAAAAAAAAGAAGAAAAACATGTTCAAAGGTTTTTACTTCATTTGCCCCTTATACAGCCATGAATAATTTATTCAAAGAACCAACTCTCATAAAACTCCAACTAAAATTAAAGCTATTTATAGCTTCAAAAGCAGCTTAAGATTTACTCATCTAAAATGAATTAGAATAACAATTCTACATCTTATTAAGGTCGATTTCAATTTGGCCTTTATGAGTTCTCAAGTTGACCTTTGAGGTCAAAAGTATTTGTTAGTTTTGGATAAATCGATCGCGTAAAGCGTCTTATACAGGCACACGATTACCAGCCTATGATCCCTGGACGTGATGAAACTTAGGACAACTTATGCAAAGCTTTCAATAACAGTCAATAACCGTATTTAAATCAATTAAATGAAATTGATCAATGTTAAAGAAAGGCGATGATGTATTGTTGGTATGAAATAATATTTGTTTATTGAATAGATAATAATTTCTTTATAGGCTATTCTCTAAGAAAGAAAAAATGAAACTGAAGTATGCAGGTATTCTTGTATTTCACAAGAGGATATATATTCATTACGTGAATTCTTCTGCGATGTGTAATCATTGACGGTTTGAAACTTTACAAAACCATTTGCAAATTAAAATTGATATCTATGAATACATCCTAGAAATCATTTTGTTATATAGGTCACATTTATTACTCTTGAATTATAAACTTAATCATATTATTTCAACACGACCTATGAAAGTGAAGTAAGACTGGTTGGCAACTTCGGCTTCTTGTTAGCCATGGTTCTATTGTTCTATTTATATCAGAGTATATATATGGCATACGTTTACTAAGTTGTGTTCATTTTTGTTTTAATGATTATAGATTTGTTCAAGGAATACTATTTACCATTTGTTAATATAATATTTTTTGTTAATTGCCAATTAAAGTGAAGCAGTAAAGCATTATCTTATTCATTCTATTTAACATGAATTTTGATTTTACTAGTTTTACAAAATATTATAAGAGTCGCAATCGCCGCTAAGCAACAGAGCGGCTCATAAATAGCCTTTTTCATTAAGTCACTGTTTTAAGTCATAAGGATTCAAGTGGATTGTGTATCAGTTGTATTTGTATATAAACTTGTCCACACGAATTGCCTTTCAACAACAAATACCCCTACAGGATTGTTTGACATGTGTTAAATTCTGTAACTCTTTAACAATTAGTGTCAAGAATTATAGGCGAAAAACGTGACGGAAATAACTTGAACGAGAACTCATTTACATAACTAATAGGGTAGATAAAATATATACAGTATACAGAAGGCAAATATATACATCATAATGATGATCTGCTTACATTCCGTTCATTTGAACAAAAAGTTAACTTATGAGCGAAACAAAACGTGACAACGCTGATCGGTCGGACCGCTTTATTCCTCAGGCTACTTTTAGTACGGGAGAACATTATTTGAAGTGAATGCTTTTCGATGCAACAGTAGAACATTATATGCTACTGACAATCGCCCAGCGAACTAGAACGTCTTTGAATAAAGAAGGGCTCTGTAACTCATTTTTAAAAAAGAGGAAATAAGAGGTATATACAGCTCAGAAATAGGATTCTATGGTATGAGGAAGGAGAAAAACCAACAAAATATTTTTGTCAACTAGAAAATAGAAATTATGTCAGTAAATCCATAAATAAAATAATAACAGAAAAGAATGAAGAAATAATAGATGGTAAATCAATCTTAAATGAACTTAAAGACTTTTACAAAAAACTATACTCCTTAAATAAAGACTATGAAAATGGAAATTACTTAAACAATGTGATAACTCCAACTTTGAGTGAGCAACTCAGAGACAAATTAGAATCAGAACTTGACATGAATGAAATATCAGTAGCAGTGAAAAATATGAAGAATAACAAAAGCCCTGGAATAGATGGATTCCCTGTAGACTTCTTCAAATTTTTTTGGAAGGAACTCAAAGTTTGGATTTTTAGATTTATAAAAGATGTTTCTAGAAACAAAAAAATGTCACTTACTATGAAGAGAGGAGTCATAACTTGTATTCCAAAAGCTAACAAAAACAGGACTTTATTAAAAAACTGGAGACCAATTACATTATTAAATTCTTTATAAAAAATAATTAGTGCATGCATATCTAGCCGGTTAAAATCCACTTTAGACTCTTTAATTCATAATAACCAGACTGGATTTATTCCAGGAAGAACACTAAGTGAAAATACAAGATTACTGTATGATCTTATGTTTGAAACCAAGAAAAGAGATATTCCAGGTCTGTTGGTGTTAATCGATTTTGAAAAAGCGTTTGACACAGTTTCTAAAGATTTCATTAATTCTGTACTTTTAAAATTTGGTTTCGGTCCTGATATTATGAGTTGGATTAATATTCTAACTTATGAAACGTCTTCATGTGTTGTTCAAAATGGACATCTCTCTGAATTTTTCCCTAATGAGCGTGGCTGTAGGCAAGGCGATCCTATATCACCATATCTCTTTCTTTTTGTAGCTGAAATCCTTGGTTGTATGATAAGACAAAATGATGATATAAAAGGCATAGTGATTGATGATCATGAATATAAATTAGAACAATATGCCGATGATACTGAATTGTTCTTAGATGGAACTGAAGAAAGTTTGTATGCTGCAATTGATACCATTAATATTTTTTATCTTATGTCAGGGTTAAAGATAAATATTGATAAGACTAAAGCAATTTGGATTGGCTCAAAAGCAGGTAGTAGAGATGTACTTTGTCAAGATTTAGAAATAGAATGGCAAAGAAAGGAATTTGAAGTTTTGGGTATCAAATTTACACCTGATTTAAAGGACCTTTGGGTAATCAACACAAGAAAAAGACTTGAGGAAATTAAGAGATTACTAGCAGCATGGAGAAAAAGGCACTTAACATTAATTGGCAAAATTACTGTTATCAAAACATTAGCTCTCTCAAAATTAGTACATGTTTTCAATAGTTTGCCTAACCCACCTGATGAATTTATCAGGGAGCTTGAGAGGATATTTTTCAGATTTATTTGGAATGACAAAAATGACAAAATTAAAAGAAGCACTTTAAAGAAAGATTTTACAGAAGGGGGTCTACGCATGATTGATATAAAAACTTCCATTTATGCAATGAAATTATCAACCCTCAGACTATATTTGAGGAAAGATAGGGTAAATAATCCTTGCAATTTTCCTCTAAATGATATTTTAAAATATGGAGCAAACTTTCAAAATATAGTTACAACAAATAATCCTTTCTGGAAAGATGTATTAGCAGCATGGAAATTGTATTGTTCAAGAAACACTATAGAAGAAGACATTTACAGAATATTGTCACAACCCTTATGGCTGAATAGTTATTTTAAAAACCAGTATCATTTTATTAGACATTGGGCTAATAGTGGAATTATGACGATTATGGATCTCTGTAATGAGAATGGTTTCATGTCCTTTGAAGAAATGAAGCTAAAGTTTGATATAAGAGGTACATATATGGACCTTGATTATGTTTTATATATTTTGCCCGAGTCTTGGAAGATGACTATAAGACAACAAAGATATATCGAGGCCTTTGATGTTGATTTAAATCTATTGCATAAGGAATTTTTTTATTTAAGAAAAGTTTCAAGGTTTTTTTATGATAAACTCTTAATTGACAATGTTAAGCCTCATATATTCCAGAAGTGGGAAAATGTATTTCATGATTCATATTTGAACTGGCAAATGATTTTTGCTACTTGCAGAAAGAATTTGAAAGATGTTAAACTTCTGGATTTTAAATTTAAATTTTTACACAGAATTGTTTATACAATAAGAGAACTTTTTAAAATGAAACTTGTTGACAATGAAGTATGTAGTTTTTGTAAGGTGGATAATGAAACCTTATGCCATGTATTTTGGGAATGTGGGGTTACCCAGACATTCTGGAGAGACCTAGAAAATTGGATATCCAAAAATATACAGACATTGAAAATAACAAAAATTCTGGTTTGGTTTGGGATATTAGGTAATTACCCATTGTTACTTCACATATTACTCTCTGCAAAAAAGTATATATACACTTGCATTTTAAACAATTTTATTCCAAATTTACATAATTTTCAAAAATTATTGAAAGATTTTTTCACTGTGGAAAGATTCATAGCCAGAAGAAACAATAATTTTGAGAGGTTTTCCAAAAAATGGTTACCCCTTTTCCCAAACTTTAATGATTGAACTGTACTTATCAATGGTTAACTTAGTGGCCAAAATTGTACTGTACCCAAAGCTTGATATAGATTTGTTATTGGACCCTGTGTGTTCATGTGCATTTAATTTCTGACTGTAATTAATTATGGGAACAAATAGGGGAAAAAAAAAAAAACAACTCATTTTTCATTCAAGATTTATCCTTATTAATACTATGTCATCAAATCCGTTAACAATCTTATTTCATCCTTTGTTCTCAGTGCAGAATTTAGGCATATACAATAATCGCAAATATCAACCGTTTTTAACTGTCCATAATTTATCCGTTTTTTGCATAGTTGACTATATATTCTTTCTATCTCTATGCCGTCAGCGGCCGTCTTTAGGTTTCCATTGTTGATTGCAGGTCATTGTAAAGAATGATAAGCATTTCAGTGTCCTCATACGGCTTGACATGGCCAATCTGAACCGCAAAGCGCGTCATAGTGCTAGTACTAGTATTTGAAGTTCGGACCTACAAATGAAATAAATGATTTATGATATCTTTTAAAGATGTAATTCGTAAATATTTCCCAATGAACATAAGGCTTTCAAAGGGTCAAACCCTCAAAGCTCAACCCGTAGTCGTATAGCAAATAATTCTGCATCAAGCGAGGGATGGCGGCCATATTTGTACGAGCATTGTTCAATCATTTGAGGTAGGGAAATGGCTTCGCATAGCTTAAGCAATCATGGTATGGCCGTTTTAAAGATGCTTCTTCTCAATAGAAAAATTGTCTTGCTTTTGAAAAACTTATCTCATTGTTTGTAACATCACGTTAATAATCATAAAACACATGCTGCTGCCATTTTAAAGGGTTTTTTCCTTCATTGTTTTTCACTGTATGTATGTAACTTAAAACTCTCTTGTTTGTACATTAAGACATTTTGGGTTTTGTTTATCTCTCATACACATACGTACACATGGAATAAGTTTTTAACACCAACTATTTTTTGTAACTCTTCATATGTTCTGTAAGAGAGCTGAACAAAACCTCTTCTGACAATGCATTACCAAATCGAAAGGAACCAACGGTCACATAGGCAGTTGGGTGCCTTGTTCAGTGAAATAGAGGGCGACATTTAGACTCGTTCGGGTTGCATACTCTGACTTCCTTTCATCCTTAATATGTCTTCAGTAATCGGTCACATTCAATAAATGTCGACATACACTTCTTATCAAGCATTACCGTAACAGCAAAACCTTTTCTCGACCAAGGCAGTTGTACAATGGAGACGTCGATGACTACTTTCAAAAATAGAGCCATGGGCTCTGTAGCTCATCAGACTTTTGATAGAAATAGGTGTTGTGGTTTAGACCATGGGGTCATGGGCAGTGTAGGAAAGATAGCCTGTCCCAACGTCCGAGTTATTCACAATCAAATAAAAAAGGCCCATTGCCCATTTGGGGTCAAGGGGTCACCGAACCTACAATTCAGAATCCCCATTGTCCAAGGAGTCTACACACAACTATTAAGCCCTTTTGTAACTGGAGAAGAAGATGAAAGTAGGATTTTAAGGTTTTGACCCCTGTGACCCCATTTGGGGTCAAGTGGTCACCAAACCTACAATTTAGAATCCCCAGTGTCCAAGGAGTCTTCACACAATTTTTCAGCTCTCTAAACCTTTTGGAACTAGGGAAAAAGATTAAATTAGGTTTTTTAGGTTTTGACCCCTGTGACCCCATTTGGCGTCATGGGGTCACCAAACCTACAATTTAGAATCCCCGTTGGCCAAGGAGTCTACACACACCTTTTCAGCTCTCTAGACCTTTTGGAACTGGAGAAGAAGATGAAATTAGGTTTTTCAGGTTTTGACCCCTGTGACCCCATTTGGGGTCATGGGGTCACCAAACCTACAATTTAGAATCTCCAGTGCCCAAGGAGTCTACACACAACTTTTCAGCTCTCTGGACCTTTTGGAACTAGGGAAAAAGATGAAATTAGTTTTTTAGGTTTTGACCCCTGTGACCCCTGTGGTCATGGGGTCACCAAACCTACAATTTAGAATCCCCCCATCTTTAATGATTGAACTGTACTTATCAATGGTTAACTTAGTGGCCAAAATTGTACTGTACCCAAAGCTTGATATAGATTTGTTATTGGACCCTGTGTGTTCATGTGCATTTAATTTCTGACTGTAATTAATTATGGGAACAAATAAAAAACAAAAAACAAAAAGACAACTCATTTTTCATTCAAGATTTATCCTTATTAATACTATGTCATCAAATCCGTTAACAATCTTATTTCATCCTTTGTTCTCAGTGCAGAATTTAGGCATATACAATAATCGCAAATATCAACCGTTTTTAACTGTCCATAATTTATCCGTTTTTTGCATAGTTGACTATATATTCTTTCTATCTCTATGCCGTCAGCGGCCGTCTTTAGGTTTCCATTGTTGATTGCAGGTCATTGTAAAGAATGATAAGCATTTCAGTGTCCTCATACGGCTTGACATGGCCAATCTGAACCGCAAAGCGCGTCATAGTGCTAGTACTAGTATTTGAAGTTCGGACCTACAAATGAAATAAATGATTTATGATATCTTTTAAAGATGTAATTCGTAAATATTTCCCAATGAACATAAGGCTTTCAAAGGGTCAAACCCTCAAAGCTCAACCCGTAGTCGTATAGCAAATAATTCTGCATCAAGCGAGGGATGGCGGCCATATTTGTACGAGCATTATTCAATCATTTGAGGTAGGGAAATGGCTTCGCATAGCTTAAGCAATCATGGTATGGCCGTTTTAAAGATGCTTCTTCTCAATAGAAAAATTGTCTTGCTTTTGAAAAACTTATCTCATTGTTTGTAACATCACGTTAATAATCATAAAACACATGCTACTGCCATTTTAAAGGGTTTTTTCCTTCATTGTTTTTCACTGTATGTATGTAACTTAAAACTCTCTTGTTTGTACATTAAGACATTTTGGGTTTTGTTTATCTCTCATACACATACGTACACATGGAATAAGTTTTTAACACCAACTATTTTTTGTAACTCTTCATATGTTCTGTAAGAGAGCTGAACAAAACCTCTTCTGACAATGCATTACCAAATCGAAAGGAACCAACGGTCACATAGGCAGTTGGGTGCCTTGTTCAGTGAAATAGAGGGCGACATTTAGACTCGTTCGGGTTGCATACTCTGACTTCCTTTCATCCTTAATATGTCTTCAGTAATCGGTCACATTCAATAAATGTCGACATACACTTCTTATCAAGCATTACCGTAACAGCAAAACCTTTTCTCGACCAAGGCAGTTGTACAATGGAGACGTCGATGACTACTTTCAAAATTGAGCCATGGGCTCTGTAGCTCATCAGACTTTTGATAGAAATAGGTGTTGTGGTTTAGACCATGGGGTCATGGGCAGTGTAGGAAAGATAGCCTGTCCCAACGTCCGAGTTATTCACAATCAAATAAAAAAGGCCCATTGCCCATTTGGGGTCAAGGGGTCACCGAACCTACAATTCAGAATCCCCATTGTCCAAGGAGTCTACACACAACTATTAAGCCCTTTTGGAACTGGAGAAGAAGATGAAAGTAGGATTTTAAGGTTTTGACCCCTGTGACCCCATTTGGGGTCAAGTGGTCACCAAACCTACAATTTAGAATCCCCAGTGTCCAAGGAGTCTTCACACAATTTTTCAGCTCTCTCAGTCTGATTAAAATCGACCCTGTTCCGAGGAATAAAAGTTTCAAAATATTGACTCTATCGAGATTCGAACTCTATCTGTTTAGGCCATCCTCTCCACTGGGTCTGACCGCACCCTACTGTAGCGCACGTTCTTGCGTAAACTAAGCTAACCAATCACAATGCGTGCGGCAAAAGCATTCGGTATCAGTAGCTAGAAGCAAGTAACTCCCATTTACCATTCGTTAACCTTGATCGCCGCTATCTTTATTCTAAATGCGTTGATGTGATTGGTTCGCTATTAACTAGGTTTTGTCTGCGCTAAACTGGTGTCGCCACGTGCGCTACAGTAGGGTGCGGTCAGACCCAGTGGAGAGGATGGCCTAGACAGATAGAGTTCGAATCTCGATAGAGTCAATATTTTGAAACTTTTATTCCTCGGAACAGGGTCGATTTTAATCAGACTGTCAGCTCTCTAAACCTTTTGGAACTAGGGAAAAAGATTAAATTAGGTTTTTTAGGTTTTGACCCCTGTGACCCCATTTGGCGTCATGGGGTCACCAAACCTACAATTTAGAATCCCCGTTGGCCAAGGAGTCTACACACACCTTTTCAGCTCTCTAGACCTTTTGGAACTGGAGAAGAAGATGAAATTAGGTTTTTCAGGTTTTGACCCCTGTGACCCCATTTGGGGTCATGGGGTCACCAAACCTACAATTTAGAATCCCTAGTGTCCAAGGAGTCTTCACACAATTTTTCAGCTCTCTAGACCTTTTGGAACTGGAGAAGAAGATGAAATTAGGTTTTTCAGGTTTTGACCCCTGTGACCCCATTTAGGGTCATGGGGTCACCAAACCTACAATTTAGAATCTCCAGTGCCCAAGGAGTCTACACACAACTTTTCAGCTCTCTGGACCTTTTGGAACTAGGGAAAAAGATGAAATTAGTTTTTTAGGTTTTGACCCCTGTGACCCCATTTGGGGTCATGGGGTCACCAAACCTACAATTTAGAATCCCCGTTGGCCAAGGAGTCTACACACACCTTTTCAGCTCTCTAGACCTTTTGGAACTAGGGAAAAAGATTAAATTAGGTTTTTTAGGTTTTGACCCCTGTGACCCTATTTGGGGTCATGGGGTCACCAAACCTACAATTTAGAAACCCCGTTGGCCAAGGAGTCTACACACACCTTTTCAGCTCTCTAGACCTTTTGGAACTGGAGAAGAAGATGAAATTAGGTTTTTCAGGTTTTGACCCCTGTGACCCCATTTGGGGTCATGGGGTCACCAAACCTACAATTTAGAATCTCCAGTGCCCAAGGAGTCTACACACAACTTTTCAGCTCTCTGGACCTTTTGGAACTAGGGAAAAAGATGAAATTAGATTTTTTAGGTTTTGACCCCTGTGACCCCATTTGGGGTCATGGGGTCACCAAACCTACAATTTAGAATCCCCGTTGGCCAAGGAGTCTACACACACCTTTTCAGCTCTCTAGACCTTTTGGAACTAGGGAAAAAGATTAAATTAGGTTTTTTAGGTTTTGACCCCTGTGACCCTATTTGGGGTCATGGGGTCACCAAACCTACAATTTAGAAACCCCGTTGGCCAAGGAGTCTACACACACCTTTTCAGCTCTCTAGACCTTTTGGAACTGGAGAAGATGAAATTAGGTTTTTCAGGTTTTGACCCCTGTGACCCCATTTGGGGTCATGGGGTCACCAAACCTACAATTTAGAATCTCCAGTGCCCAAGGAGTCTACACACAACTTTTCAGCTCTCTGGACCTTTTGGAACTAGGGAAAAAGATGAAATTAGTTTTTTTAGGTTTTGACCCCTGTGACCCCATTTGGGGTCATGGGGTCACCTAACCTACAATTTAGAATCCCCGTTGGCCAAGGAGTCTACACACGCCTTTTCAGCTCTCTAGACCTTTTGGAACTAGGGAAAAAGATTAAATTAGATTTTTTAGGTTTTGACCCTGTGACCCCATTTGGGGTAATGGGGTCACCAAACCTACAATTTAGAATCCCTGTTGGCCAAGGAGTCTACAAACACCTTTTCAGCTCTCTAGACCTTTTGGAACTGGAGAAGAAGATGAAAGTAGGTTTTTTTCAGGTTTTGACCCCTGTGACCCCATTTGGGGTCATGGGGTCACCAAACCTACAATTCAGAATCCCCATTGTCCAAGGAGTCTACACACAACTATTAAGCCCTTTTGGAACTGGAGAAGAAGATGAAAGTAGGATTTTAAGGTTTTGACCCCTGTGACCCCATTTGGGGTCAAGTGGTCACCAAACCTACAATTTAGAATCCCTAGTGTCCAAGGAGTCTTCACACAATTTTTCAGCTCTCTCAGTCTGATTAAAATCGACCCTGTTCCGAGGAATAAAAGTTTCAAAATATTGACTCTATCGAGATTCGAACTCTATCTGTCTAGGCCATCCTCTCCACTGGGTCTGACCGCACCCTACTGTAGCGCACGTTCTTGCGTAAACTAAGCTAACCAATCACAATGCGTGCGGCAAAAGCATTCGGTATCAGTAGCTAGAAGCAAGTAACTCCCATTTACCATTCGTTAACCTTGATCGCCGCTATCTTTATTCTAAATGCGTTGATGTGATTGGTTCGCTATTAACTAGGTTTTGTCTGCGCTAAACTGGTGTCGCCACGTGCGCTACAGTAGGGTGCGGTCAGACCCAGTGGAGAGGATGGCCTAGACAGATAGAGTTCGAATCTCGATAGAGTCAATATTTTGAAACTTTTATTCCTCGGAACAGGGTCGATTTTAATCAGACTGTCAGCTCTCTAAACCTTTTGGAACTAGGGAAAAAGATTAAATTAGGTTTTTTAGGTTTTGACCCCTGTGACCCCATTTGGCGTCATGGGGTCACCAAACCTACAATTTAGAATCCCCGTTGGCCAAGGAGTCTACACACACCTTTTCAGCTCTCTAGACCTTTTGGAACTGGAGAAGAAGATGAAATTAGGTTTTTCAGGTTTTGACCCCTGTGACCCCATTTGGGGTCATGGGGTCACCAAACCTACAATTTAGAATCCCTAGTGTCCAAGGAGTCTTCACACAATTTTTCAGCTCTCTAGACCTTTTGGAACTGGAGAAGAAGATGAAATTAGGTTTTTCAGGTTTTGACCCCTGTGACCCCATTTGGGGTCATGGGGTCACCAAACCTACAATTTAGAATCTCCAGTGCCCAAGGAGTCTACACACAACTTTTCAGCTCTCTGGACCTTTTGGAACTAGGGAAAAAGATGAAATTAGTTTTTTAGGTTTTGACCCCTGTGACCCCATTTGGGGTCATGGGGTCACCAAACCTACAATTTAGAATCCCCTTGGCCAAGGAGTCTACACACACCTTTTCAGCTCTCTAGACCTTTTGGAACTAGGGAAAAAGATTAAATTAGGTTTTTTAGGTTTTGACCCCTGTGACCCTATTTGGGGTCATGGGGTCACCAAACCTACAATTTAGAAACCCCGTTGGCCAAGGAGTCTACACACACCTTTTCAGCTCTCTGGACCTTTTGGAACTAGGGAAAAAGATGAAATTAGTTTTTTTAGGTTTTGACCCCTGTGACCCCATTTGGGGTCATGGGGTCACCAAACCTACAATTTAGAATCCCCGTTGGCCAAGGAGTCTACACACGCCTTTTCAGCTCTCTAGACCTTTTGGAACTAGGGAAAAAGATTAAATTAGATTTTTTAGGTTTTGACCCTGTGACCCCATTTGGGGTAATGGGGTCACCAAACCTACAATTTAGAATCCCTGTTGGCCAAGGAGTCTACAAACACCTTTTCAGCTCTCTAGACCTTTTGGAACTGGAGAAGAAGATGAAAGTAGGTTTTTCAGGTTTTGACCCCTGTGACCCCATTTGGGGTCATGGGGTCACCAAACCTACAATTTAGAATCTCCAGTGCCCAAGGAGTCTACACACAACTATTCAGCTCTCTGGACCTTTTGGAACTGGAGAAGAAGATGAAAATAGGTTTTTCATGTTTTGACCCCTCTGACCTCATTTGGGGTCATGGGGTCACAAAATCTACAATTTAGAATCTCCAGTGCCCGCCCAAGGAGTCTACACACAACTTTTCAGCTCTCTGGACCTTTTGGAACTAGAGAAGAAGATTAAAATAGATTTTTAAGGTTTTGACCCTTGTGACCACATTTGGGGTCATTGGGTCACGAAATCTACAATTGAGAATCCCCATTTGCCAAGGAGTATGCACATAAAATTTCAGCTCTCGATATAGAGTCATTGGTTCTGGAGAAGAAGTCGAAAAAGTGAAAAGTTTACGGACGGATGGACGGATGGACGGACGCCGGACGCCTTGCCATGCCATAAGCCCATCGGGTCTTTCAGACCTGATGAGCTAAAAATATCAAACTGGTAATTACCTCACATTTTGAGGTTTTTTATATCTTCAAACATCGTTTAACCTGAAAGAATCACTTTTATATGAATTTGATCCTCGCTAATCTATTGTCCATAATTAGTAGCACGATAGGCATTTTAAAGCCGATGATGCAATACCTTTCGCAGGCTATAATCGAGTAACGTTAATCAGTAAATAACGAATACATGATGTGTTTTATTACAAATGAATGAACAGTGTGATGAATACAACAGGAACAGTGTGATGAAGGAAAAGAACAGTATCATAAAACAGTTGCTATAAACGATATAATAAATGCTAATACACACATATGTGAAGCATATTGCACTAAATTCATTTCCTCTCTTAATCTATTTCCCTTTTGAAAACATTTCTCCATCTACTTCTTTTACTTGCGCTCAATATCACAAATCAGACCTCAAATTCTACATTGCAATAGCAACATAAATCGAACTGTAAATCTTTCATTTCATATATCAAAGATACATCACCTACAAGTACATCTACTGAAAACATAACTTAATATATTCAATCATATAAATTAATTCAATTGTTTCTGCTTTTTCTGTTGTGAACTTTCAGCGCATCTAAACAAAAACTTAGGGCAAACTGACCGAGGTTGGGACAGTATAATGATTCAAATATTCATAATAAAAATATCTGTCTGAATAATGTAATTATTAGCAAACAAAACTATCAAAAAAATTATATAATATTTGATTTCTATCTTATTATGTTGCATTGTTTACGGAAAAACGCTGTTAGCCCTGAACTGTATGTTTTCAAAATCAATTATTTTATCAGATTTGATAGAAGTATGTTTCTTCATCTTTCCTTCACTTTCTTTGGTTAAATCTAAGCATTACTAGTCCTTACAAATAAATCTTAACAGTGTCCGAATCACGGTCATTACTGTCCGAACACAGGTCATTTCTTATATATAACGAAGACCCTCTTATTACCTTTAATATTCACATCTAATGTACGAATATTCAGAAACATTGTACAATATAGTTGTTTTCATTGTTAATGAACACAGTTTAAGATATGTTTGCGTTTCCTACATTTCTTCATCTGATAGTCAACATTTACACTGTAAAAAAATGTTTCGTCAAATTCTTTCTTTGATCTCTTCATTGTACCTTCCAGCAAATTTTCGATTAGATATATTACAAAATTAAAAGTTGTTCTAAATAAACAAATAAAAGAAAATACTGAAAGGGACAATTATAAACGTATAGATTGAAGAATTTCACTTACATGTAGTACGTCAGCTCAAAAGAGTCCGAAGTTCGGTCGACCTGGGGTGATGTCCGAAACTCGGTAATTTGCTCTAACAATTTCTTAATATTGATTTCGCGTCAGAGATAAGTTAACGGAAATTAATTTTCGTATACTTGAAAATTTAATTAATACATGCATGTAGTGATGAATATAAAGTATCTTAACAGAAGCAACAAATGGTATTTATATGTGCAGTTTACCCTACTTTCAGAAAATCTCAAACGTGTTCATTGCTGGATTCGTTCTGGATGCTACGTGTCCGTTGTGCGTAGTACAATAGGAAGAACATAAAATGACTAGATTTTGAGACGATGTATATACAAAATACAAACCTCTGTCAACTCACAAAAGATAATAAATTAGATCTTTCAAAGAGCAGCAGGTCTACTTGTGGCGGCAAGGTGATCTCTCATCTCTATTTTATGATCTCATTCGGAGACACTGCATTTACTCTTTACGCAAACGAATCCTCCTTAAGTTTTCACCATAATGAGTGTTAAAACGAACCAACAATTTGCTTCGATACCAAATTTGAAAACAACGCAACTCTGAAACTCATTACATACATATCTGTGTAACTATCAAAAAGTTGTTAAAATCACCAGGTGTTGAAAACAAGTTTGATACCACCCATTCTTTCCTGTGTTAACCTTGTGGCCTGCTATGTCTCCATGATTAATGAACGTCAAAACTCGACAATTTTGATATCGCACTTAAAAACATGACTATATATCGGAAAAAAACTAACAGAATTTAACCATTGACATCTGAACACTACCGTAACGTAAAATTAATGACGGACAGTCGAACAGAAAGGACCTCAAACATTTCTCCATCGCTTAGATACTTGTGCTAGGTAGCTTGAACATTTGACCAAGAGCAGATCATAATATCTACATAATACACAGAGTAAATGCTTGCATAACTCTTATATTGCATCACAGTGAAACTCTGAATAGCTTCCAATACTACTTTCAGTGTCATTAGCATCGCAATAGTGACTTCTTTTGGCTATGCTCGGCTGTACAACAGAGTCTTTCCTCATCAAAGGTACATCTTCATCACTGTTATCACTTTCTCTTCTAATATCACCATTTATCGAACGACGACAACCGAGCATTGACGAACTGTTACAAGGTAATGGGGACCTCGCCGGCAAGACCCCCAGTGAGGATGGGCTAATTTTAACAGAAGCTTCAAGTTTCTGATGGTTGATATTGCTGTCGTTTAACAAGGTATCTTTCCTAGAAGCGGAAGAAGCTGCTGGCCGAGGGGGGCTTGTATTTCTACCAGATGACAAGTCCTGCACGGCAGACGACAACGTTGATGCAGACGTGTCAGTGGTAGAAGCAGAGGTATCAGCGAGATGAGTAGAAATGTTTGCAGTCGAAGTAGACTTATCACTGGCAAGAGCAGACATGTTTGTAGATGGAGCAGACCTACCATTAGTACGGGTAGACGTGTTTGCAGTTGTAGCAGACCTACTAATAGTAGGGGTAGACGTGTTTGCAGTTGTAGCAGACCTACTAATAGTAGGGTCAGACTCATTAGCAACAGAAGCTGGTCTGACACTGGCAGGATCAGACGTATTTGTAATAGAAGCAAAGCTGTTTGTAATAGAGCCAGACACATCAATAGTAGTGGCAGACTGGTCAGCGAAAGTTGCAGATGAGTCATATTCGGAAACGGAACCGGAATAAGCTGATGCAAGGTCGGAATACATAACCGGAGGGGTTTCCAGTTCTTCCTGCGAGCCTGCAACCTGTCTGTAGTCGGACATGGCGCTGGTGTCAGTCGAGGACCACATTTCCTCCTCGTCTTGGCTTGACCTGCACACTTCAGCTTCACCAGATACGTCTTCAGGTTGCTCATATTTTTCCTCCTCCGACGTTGACGTCAGTCGTTTCGTTTCCTCGTTTTCATGTCTCAGCGTCGTCATGGAGGAATTGCCGCTGTCTCGATGGTAGCGAATAGGTGGTTTGTCAATGTCCTTTGCTTTTGAATTCTATGAACAGACATTATATTCAGATGTTGTCAGAATGTCGTATTAAAAGACCAATAGGTACAATGTTAAAATATCAAGCGAATTAGTTTCACTTCATTAAGGTTATGGTAAGTTTTCTGTTCAACATTAATTAACATTAGTTAACCGAACACTTACATGATGATTTGTCCCATGGGCTTCATCAGAAATCTCATCTGAAGGCATCTTTGGTAACACGATGAAAATTTCCTTGCAAAACGGCTTATGCTTAACGAGGAGCCTGGTTAAAAAAATACATGAATACAGACACCAACAAATACCAAATTAGAAGCAGGGCAGGAAAGAAGAAATCAATGATATATAAGAAAATCAACTCGTTTAGAAATACCTTCATAAACTCATATTTTTTAATATACAATAGTGAAGACACTTACCACAAGAGCAATGCCCCAACAGAAATGACACACGCCCCAACCACACCGACAATGATATATATGTAGCTGATCGGTAGCCCGGACGTCGAAAAACGTTCTGAAAAAAAAATAATCATAACCTTGTGAGAAAACATTAATCGAGTTCCAAAGTTTATCCTTTCTAATCCAAAATGTGCATGAGTAGGCGTTGAGAAGTAACATCTTACCATTAGCAACTCTATTGGTCTCGTGAGATTGGTAAACTTTTAGCTATGTGCCAGATAACAATACGAATAGCTTTTCCTTGTTTTCAATCTAGTTAAAACTAGCTGTAATGCTCCGTCTAGAGAATTACTGACTGGCGTCATGTTCAGCTGACCATTGACGAACTTTGATGAATCAAGCAATGACATGAGGGCATGAAGTCATCTTTGAACCAATCAAAGACGTGGTTCTTTTGCATCTTGATTACCGCACATGCTGTCGTTCACCCTACGTTTGTCTAAGATAATCGTTAAACAATTGATGTGATTGTCTGACCTTTAATTGTTAATTTACTTTTGCAGGAATGAACAAACAAAAAGCAAACAAATATTCCGTCAATAGTATTCGCATAGAATTAAGATTGTACAATCGAGGTACCCAAGAACGGCGACAAAATTCGCATATACCCGTGATTCGAAGTGCTTCTCTCTTTTGATTGGCTAATATTCGCGCATGCGCGTCACGGAAGAGGTTGTAAGCCTCTAGATGTAAAAAAGGATCTTGAGGCTTAAATTATAACATCTAGTTTTAACTAGATTGGCTCGTTGTCGGTATTGGAGCACCCAGGCACGATCGATATAATCATTTCGCTTTGCGTCTCGGTAATACAATTCGCACGTGCCTAGGTGCGAACTCTTCCAACTAGGTTGATGACAATAACATAACCCATACCCTTTTTAAAAAGATTAGACATAACAAAGTAAAGATAATTCATGATAAATTTTAGCAATTCTTAAATGTACCATTGTTATATTCACATTACAATGTCAAAGCTTGGTGGTCGAGAGGTAAAATATTGATATCGTCAGTGTTGGCGACTGTGATTGTGATCTGACACAGAACTAAATGGTTCGACTAAAACTGCAAAGTACATGAACTTATACTTTTAGATAATTTGACCGCAAAAAAAGTTTATTTTGTTTATTGAAAAAAAAATATTTATTAGAATAATTCTGACTTGTACCTGATCACCCTAATGATATAAGAACAAAAGTCAGCATGAAAAACCTAATATTCATAACGATTACAATCTGCCTAGGCAGGTCGTTGCACTAGTTCCAAAAACTTCTCAAATTCTCTATACGAGCATTTCAGGCTATAAAAGAATTTCATAGTCCAAACAGGAATCTCCTTGAGCCGATGACTGTTTAACACTAAAACTACGAATTTCAGCGAATAACAGTAAGGGTTTAATCATTCAGTGACTTAAAGCAGTGTATTTATTCCTTGCGAGGGAAGTTGCTCAACTGCAAACCTTGTGCATTCCAAGTGATGCCCGCCCCTGCACCGGCCACATTGACGGAGACTCCGTACTGCCACTGACAGAGGCTGCAGACCATCATGATCTCCGGGGCCTCTCTGTCTTCAAGAGGCAGGGACCTGACCTCAGCACCGACGACGGTCACGTTCTCAATAGGAACCTGAACAGATAGTCTTGCTTTAACATAAACTCGAGCTCATCATTTAAAGCTGTCAGTAAAGAATATCAAATTTACAATTGTGCATTTGAACGGTTACAAATAATACACAATTACACAATAATGCCGACACAGGATAAGTTATGGTGACCCTCGACCCCGGACGACGCCCGAATAATGGGATCATGCCATGCACAGGTCAGATCAGCTTCAAATCTGAAAAATACCATAACGACATACAAAATGTCTCGGTCTCAAAGTTTGCAGGTCCAGAAGCCACAATCGCAATCTCAGTTACATTATCTTAAACGTTAAAGGAGAAACAAAATGTCTTGAATTAATTATATTATTCTTCAATTAAAAACTTCTGGATGTGCTGAAACAATTTAAGTCATTTGTTAATAAGTCATTTCACGTGTTGTTAAAAACTATAAATATAAATTGACCTTGCACTGGATGAGTTGTGGTGAATGTTCAGCTTTAGTTCCGTAGCAGCTGAACACAGTGAATGAATCGATAGGTCTACCCTCTGGAAATGTCCACACCAGCTCGTTACTCTTCTTATAAACATCGTGTACGTGGTTTGCTTCTGAAAAACAGATAGAACTGCTTAAATTTTCTTATTTCAAATATTTAACAGAGCTTCTTTGTCTTTTGCAACAGTGTGTCAATTCGAAATTGAAAAAGAGCCCAAAGAGCCCAGCATTCTTTATGTTTTCCGATGAATTTCCTAAATAACTACGGCCTGTTAATCCGTATTGCTCTAATATTTGCTAGCTGAGCGCGTTTTTAATCGTGCAAATTTGGGGAAACTACTGAACAGAGTTCCGAAATCAAAAAGATGCATTCCGGGAAAAGATAAAGCAACAATGTAGAAACAAGCCTTTGTTTTTCTTAGAAGGGAATTTTTCTTTTAAATATAGAAAAATGCATTGTAGAATGAGACACGGCTTATAACGATGTAAAACTTTCATTCTGAAAGAATACAATCCAGTTAAAACTAGCTGTAATATTAACGCCCCGAAGTCCGTTATTACATCTAGCGAATTACAGGTCTATCAAAAGAGTGCTGGCCCATCTCTTCTAATCGCGGATCAATGCGATTGTTTCGCCGATCTTAAGCACCTCGATTACAAAATCCGAATGTTACCAATGTTTCGCAGTGAATTGTGTTGAAAAATATGATGACAGCATAAATTCTGTGCTGATAATGTTGACAGAATATATTTGTGTTGTTTAGTTGGTAATTCCTCCAAAAGCAAATCAACACGTTTGGTCAAAAAATGTCAAAATAAGTTTTAAAGGATAAATATAGACAAACGTAGGGTAAACGTCAGGGTGTGACATTAACCAAGATGCAAAAGAAACCCGTCTTTGATTGGTTTAAAGCTGTCTTCCTGCCCTCATTTTTATTGGTTGGTTCAAAATAAGTCAAAGGTCAGCTGAACATGACCTCAATCAGTAATTCTCTAGATGTATTGACGGATCAATACATCTAGTTTTAACTAGATTGGAAAGAATACAGCATTTCAGTATTTGGGAGTGAAAGACCGTTATCAAGCAAAATAAAGTGTGTTGGCTTCATCACACACATGCAAAAATCACTGCTATCATGCCGTGAGAACTGGTTTCTCATCAAATCTCATCAAGTGCACAAAGAAAGTCTTTTGACAATTTACGTAAAAGTGACGGTTAATTAAAATGAATTTGAACAAAATAATACCAACCGTAAAGATATGGGTTGATGAGAAAGACTGTCGGATTCTGTGACCATCCCACCAGGGTGCTTGCACTGGTCTCTACTTCAAAGGGTCCAAGAGTACAGGAAGTGAGATTGAGCACTGACCAATACTGATCACGTGACGTTATATTTTGTTGACCACACTGATTAACTGAAACCTTGTAGTGTTGAATCCAACCTCTTCTTTCTTCAAAGGGAATTCTCTGTGTAAATTGAATGAGTTGATTTGAATTGATACATTATATGATATCCATGTAGCGTTTTTTTATAGTTTTTTTATGACTAGGTAAATTACCATTTAACCAGTTAATAATTTCATTTAATACATACCCGAGAAGGCATATCACCCATGCATATAAGGAGTGTCATCGGAAATATATCATTCGAGTCACCTTACGTTCCAATTATTGACATAATGACCTTTGAGTGTTATCCTTACAAAAAGGATTTTCCGATTGTCCATGTTAATTCAATAATATTAATTTCGCTTATCATATAAATGTTGATACAGTTTCCTTTGCTTTTCATTTTGTTGTTATTTTGTTGACAAAAACTGACCTTTAAGTACAAAACGATGTAATGTTTGTAAACTGTGAAGCCACCCTCAGGAACTCTGGGGCCCGAAAGAGGAACTGAAAGTACAGGTGTATACGGTTAGACATTGTCTATACTAGCTTGAGTGAAATGAACATGTAAAGCAGAGAAAACTACACCTCTGCGTTGTGTAATTGAGACGCCTCCGCAATAATTCAGAGAAAGTGACCACATCAATCAGCGATGAAGGAAACAAGGTAGACGTGTTTTATAGTTACGCGAAAAAGTCATGCCTGGCCTGGTCTGTGGCATATCGTAAGATCACAATGGCGGATCCAAGGCATTTCCAACTGGAGCGAGGCGGGGTGACTAAATGATGATGACTAAAATACCTGCTTCAGGCAGCTCCACCCATTTGGTTTCCGCATCACTCCTGTAGCCCTTCTTCTCGGGGCGAGCAAAAACAGACACGCTGTAATTTTCCGCAGGTTGCAAGTTATCAAGAGTTATCTCCACCTGACTGTCTCTACGCTTTCCTATCTTACGTCGTCCAGAAAACTGCAAGAAAAATTACAACTGTATTAGATTGACTTTTCATTTAGTCCCCGTCCGCACAACTTTGTCTTAGCGCAAAACAGTTAATAGTTCAGAGGAATATAGTTCAAATACTGCTCAGTTAAAACTAAAGCTGAATTACTTGTATCCAATCTTTTCTTTTGAATACAAATGTTTACATCAAACAGCTCAAACACTTCTTTTTCTACCTAAGGTACAAGCAATTGCATCATTAACAAAGGCACGTCAATAACATGATAATCAATTTTGTGAATGTTTGAATATGATTGTGTGGTTAACAGAAACTCATTGCATTTACAGCGTAAGTAGAGTTCGTTTCAATAATTTCAGCAAATCAGCACGTCAACGGAACCATTACAATCAATATGAGGTACCGTATAATCTATAGTTGTAAAACAAAGCTTTTCCTCTTAAGGGTGCAACGGGCTTTTAAAACTTGACCCTTGCGCTTCATATATTTTCTATCTATCGTATAAAGATATAACAAATTATCGGTTCACATGTGTATGACGTATTGGTGAATTTAGATAGATACATGTAAACTGTGGACAAAAAGACGTTATTGTTTACATAGGAAACTAAACTACACTCCTTTCAATACCATTTTTATTTAACTACTTAATGATTAGTATAAAACTAATGTATTGCCTCACTAGTTTAATTAATGTAGAATATTGTTTTCCACTTATTTGTAGATTCTTAGAGTTTATTATCAAGTCTATCCTACCACTCACATTACTCCTCTCACCCCCGGGACTCTATAGATACTTGCTTCTTGGTTTACACACTATCTCCCCCGGGACAAAGGGTCACTTTCCCACGTACAAGTTTTTATAAACATTCGCAGTTTAGCTACAGGACAAATAGGAACTTTCGGACCATTGGGGATACCAAAGTGTATGTATTCTTATATCATAGTATATGTTTATATTAGTATTAAACATGTTTTGATAGCATAAAGTAAATATAATTCAATTGGCTTTATAATTGATTTGTTTGTACACTTTTCCAGTGTAGTTTTAATTGTTAAACTGTTAATCATTTCATATTGATATCAGCTAAATATTGAACAATGTATTATATCATAATTGTATGCGTCTATATCAAGGATATGTTAGGTAATAGTATCTTTTCTTCGTTACAGCTTTTTACTAATTTAACTCTACAAACCGAATGATTGAACTTTAACAGGAATAAAAGGAATATAAGGATACTGACTGTTTGAGTTTGGCTTTTTCAAAAGAGACGCTGTGAATATTCAGACGTCATAACTAATATATACTAATAATACTTAATCTTTCACGAACTTAATACAGAATAGTACTAAATATTTGGAAATTGAGTGATCTATTTATATCTCGCGACCTAAAATCGAACATATTTAGGACAGCGTGCTGAAACTAACATATACTTGGCTGCAATTGTTGGACGAATAAGGAAGCTTTCCAAATCAACTGTTACAAATTTTGTCGCACTACTCTATTCAATATTATAGTGTTAGCTTATACTTTGCGAGATATTCTGTAAATGAAAAACATTCTGGACAAATGCATGAAATTGATCCATTGGCTCTGCAGCTCATTTGTTTTTGCATTACTCAATTTCAAAGGTTTACAATTGAAATTTCAAATCTTTCCATTTTGGATGCATTGAATTGTAACTGAGAATACAGTTGGTGCACTAGGCGATGTTCGGTTGTGTATAGATAGGGTCAAATGGATTGCTAAGTAATGCTTCTCACATGTTCATACAAACGCATCAAAACCAATCTAGTTAAAACTAGCTGTAATATTAACCCCCCGAAGTCCGTTATTACATCTAGCGAATTACAGGTCTATTCCGTGTCGAGCAGGCGCGAACATCAGCCAATCAAAAGAGTGCTGGCCCAGCCCTTCTAATCGCGGATCAATGCGATTGTTTCGCCGATCTTAAGCACCTCGATTACAAAATCCGAATGTTACCAATGTTTCGCAGTGAATTGTGTTGAAAAATATGATGACAGCATAAATTCTGTGCTGATAATGTTGACAGAATATATTTGTGTTGTTTATTTGGTAATTCCTACAAAAGCAAATCAACACGTTTGATCAAAAAATGACAAAATAAGTTTTAAAGGATAAATATAGACAAACGTAGGGTAAACGTCAGGGTGTGACATTAACCAAGATGCAAAAGAAACCCGTCTTTGATTGGTTTAAAGCTGTCTTCCTGCCCTCATTTTATTGGTCAGTTCAATTAGTTCAATTAGTTAAAGGTCAGCAAAACTTATTACATTTCAAATTGTTCGATCTCTTTTACAGTGTTGGTAAACAAACAGCCATCAGCCTTCGGTCTGAATTTTATCGGGCTTTGTATTTTGTAATGACAAACACCGGAACAACTAGATAACAAATTTTAATAGATCTTAGTTCTATAGAAATTTGCGGGAAGACTACTTTTAAGGTAAGTTTTGCCTTTTTGCCAAATGGTCATCAAATCTACAAATCCACATTGTTCTTTAAGTCTGTTAAACACAATTTCTTCAGGTTCGCGAAAACCGGCTAAAAATAAAGGACGGCCATTCCATAAATCTTATCAGTCTCGATGAACCAATAAAGATGAAAAAATCTCCTAAGCTTACCTTATGAAACTACAAGTGCAGACGGAACAACAACTTTCACGTTTAAATTTGAGACACAAAGCAAGTAAATTTGTCGAACTTCGGGAGAGTAAGAAAACGTTAAAGACATACCATAAGATTGCTTGATCTGTATTTCACCACGTACTTAAACAAGGGATTTTGTCCACTGAGCGGTACACAGGGTTTCAGGAACTTGACCTTTACAACGGTGCTATTTAGCAAGGTCAAGGTCAAATCTCGAACTGCCAAGGGTTTTACTGTGAAGGAAAAACAAAGACATGCTTAAATACATGTATATACGTGTGTACACACACAAATATGTCCCTTACAAGCCGTAATCTGCGTCATTCTCAATCGGCGGCAAACGTGAGCTTGCTGCATTTCGTTAACGTCTCTGTGCCAACTTTTCAGCCAAATACACACGACCTTGATTGCCCCATCGGAAATCTCCTGGGTGTTGCAACTTACATGTTTCGCCAACGAAGTATTCAGTTCAAACATTTTGACGCAATGCAGCAAGGTCAAGAGACCGAGTGATGAAGATTGGCGTGAGCTATGTCTTGCGAAGGTTGATGATACATACACGCAGGTAGATGATACATACACGAAGTTAGATGATGCATAAACGAATTTTGATGAAACATACACGAAGATAGATGATACATAAACGAAGGTAGATGATACACAAACGATGGTAAATGATACATTAACGAAGTTAGATGATACATACACGAAGTTTGATGATGAATACACGAAGGTAGATGCTACATAAACGAAGGTAGTTGATACATTAACGAAGTTCGATGATCCATACACGAAGATGGATGATACATACACGAAGGTAGTTGATACATTAACGAAGTTAGATGATACATACACGAAGATGGATGATACATAAACGAAGGTAGATGATACATAAACGAAGGTAGATGATACATTAACGAAGTTAGATGATACATACACGAAGATGGATGATACATAAACGAAGGTAGATGGTATATTAACGAAGTTAGATGATACATAAACGAAGATGGATGATACATAAACGAAGGTAGATGGTAAATTAACGAAGTTAGATGATACATACACGAAGATGGATGATAAATAAACGAAGGTAAATGATACATAAACGAAGGTAGATGATACATAAACGAAGTTAGATGATACATACACGAAGGTAGTTGATACATTAACGAAGTTCGATGATCCATACACGAAGATGGATGATACATACACGAAGGTAATTGATACATTAACGAAGTTAGATGATACATATACGAAGATGGATGATAAATAAACGAAGGTAAATGATACATAAACGAAGGTAGTTGATACGAGAGGTAGATGATACATAAACGAAGGTAGATGATACATTAACGAAGTTAGATGATACATACACGAAGGTAGATGATACATAAACGAAGGTAAATGATACATAAACGAAGTTTGATTATACATAGACGAAGGTAGATGATACATAAACGAAGGTAGATGAAACATAAACGAAGTTTGATTATACATAAACGAAGGTTGATGATACTTATAACCGGAGTTTGATGATACATAAACGAAGTGAGGTGATACATAAAATAAGGTAGATGATGAATATACGAAGGTAGATGATACATACACGAAGGTAGATGATACATACACGAAGGTAGATCATACATAAAAGAAGGTAGATGATACATATACGAAGGTAGAGGATACATAAAAGAAGGTAGAGGATACATATACGAAGGTACATGATACATAAACGAAGGTAGATGATACATAAACGAAGGTAGATGATACATAAACGAAGGTAGTTGATACATTAACGAAGTTAGATGATACATAAACGAAGGTAGTTGATACATTAACAAAGGCAGATGATACATAAACGAAGGTAGTTGATACATTAACGAAGGAAGATGATACATAAACGAAGGTAGTTGATACATTAACGAAGTTAGATGATACATAAACGAAGGTAGATGATACATAAACGAAGGTAGTTGATACATTAACGAAGGTAGATGATACATAAACGAAGGTAGTTGATACATTACGGAGGTAACCCTAACCCTAAATGAATACAATGCAAACACAATGTGGCAACAAGGCGAAATAAAAATCGTCAAACATATTTTCATTAAAATACCTACCTAACTTCTGTGTATCTACAACTTGGCAAGACGTTTCTGATAGGTTCGTTAGAGGTGAAACCCTGTCGAATATGAGCCAGTGTTTCTCCAGACAGTCACTCATAGTATCACAGTAGAAGTTACACACCCCTTTTTTGACAAGGCAGTCCGTATGGCGATCATTTCTGGTCGGACATGGCGGGCTTTCAGGGCTGCTGGAACGCAAATTAAGAAGTTCTTGGCATGTAGAAGTTGTGATAGCAACTTCTTCAAATGTATGCAGTTAGCTTTTAATTGATCGACACAACGTTAGGAAAATGTCTTGACTTTTAAACCGTTGTAATGAAAATGAAATAGCAAGTATCTTACTGTGACGTTAAATGGATTTTGCGTCACCGTAAGAAATCCATTTCAGCATTAGAATATTGCCCGTAATCAATCATTAACAATTAGACTTCTGATGACAATGACTTGCAAAACCAAACAAACAGTCAAAACCAAAACAGATCAAACAAACAGGAAAGAAGGAAACAAATGAATTTTTAACAGCAGGATGTCGTTTCAAATTTGAAAAATATGAACTTGCAAGGAGTTTCGAAAATATTCATTTTCATTTCATTTTCACGTTTCTTGCTGAATATGTTTTTGGCAATAAAAAAATATGCTGAAAAAGCAACCTTAACCCTAACCCTAACCAACCTTCCTTGAGTCAGTCTGAATGTAGTCGACAAAGACTTACAGATATTAATAAACTCTAATACGTATATAGTGAAGAACAATTTTATATGACATACCCTGAATAAAGAACAAGTTAACATGACATACCCTGAATAAAGTACAAGTTTACATGACATACCCTGAATAAAGTACAAGTTTACATGACATACCCTGAATAAAGTACAAGTTTACATGACATACCCTGAATCAAGTACAAGTTTACACGACATACCCTGAATAAAGTACAAGTTTACACGACATACAATGAATAAAGTACAAGTTTACATGACATACTTTGAATGAGGACAGACCGTACAGTTGAACGAATTGTTGTCATCAGTCCGGATCTCACATTTAAGAGTTTTATCTTGAAAAACACATCTGGTTTCAGGCGCGCTACCTGCAATGGTTTAGTGAAGATATTACTGCTTTTGTGATGTTACAATATTTCTAACCGTCAACAATCTTAAAATTTAAATATAGACTCTGTGACATAGTCTTTGACAGTCAGTGTTCTAGATTTCAATACCATTCATTTACTGGCTCACTAGGCTGGCGCCTTGGTTCTGAGTTTTGGGTGACGCATTGAGCAATACTAAACCGAGAGGACACAGTTCAATAAATAAAGGGGGAGCGTGTACCATGTATGTTCACCGAACTGACGGGTTCTTACTAAAAGCAAACTTAAATAGATATTCGAAACCCCTTACCTACCGAACCCCCCACCCCACTCCATCGGATCCACCCCTAAATCCACCTTACCTTGCAAGCTCCCCTCACACACAGCAGCGAGCAGGAGTAGAAGAAGCATTCCTACAGCACGGAGTCCCAGTCTCTCTACAGGAGGAAGTGCTGCTCATCCTGTAACATGTACATATGGGCGTGAAGCCGTCAGTGGTTCTAAATCCCAGTTTCTATATACTGAAGTAGGTGAATATATAAAAAGTATACTCGCTCCAACCAACATTACATAGGCAAAATTATCAATTTAGGGTATGTCGGATAAGAGGGTATGGAGGCACATTTTGAACAGCTATGGCATGTTCCTATGAGAGAGTTGGATTAGAGGGGTGACCGTCCAGAGAGGTTTCACTGTAGTTATCAAGATCAACTCTTCATAAAAAAAACCCACTCAGTATGAAAAACATCTATATAAAAAAACAATATCGGTCTCACCCTCAAAAGGCACTTGTATCAAGTCTGCTGCGCCTAGTACCTATAGGAAGTAGGCACGAGACAAACAGACCAATGAAGATAATGCTCGTTAGATAACCTCACTCACTCTTTGGAACCATCCTTCATTACTACTGTAGAACGGGGAGAGGCGGAAGTCGTGTTTCATCCTGATTGTTATCACTACCAAATATTCTAATGTTGTAATACATATTCATACAAAGATAATTCCTATAAACAAGCTCGAGCTCCTGAGAACACGAGCTAACACTCAACAGAAGGAAACCCGGGTCCTACATAGAGTCAAGATGTGTTGTCATAACGAACAGTAGCGGATCCAAAAGTGACAGAGAGGGGGATGACGTATGTAAAAGTGGTTAGGGGGTTTATTTGGGGGGTTCCCGCCATTCTGTGTGTTTATTTGAAACGTAAGGCTTCTTAAGTCAAACTCTGCCGAGATCAAAAGACGCAATAGTTTCACGCGAAGTCGAAAGTCACTTTGATTATATTGAATTATAAGTCTGTATTTGTCACTGGAGGAAACAGCTTCAACACCTTAAATAAAGAAAAATATCAGATTGGATGCGTCGCGTTGCATGCAAAGTTGAACGTTGCATTAATTCTAATTCTGTATCGTTACTGATGGAAAAAAACTTAACATTAAAAAAAGTGATCAGAGCATTTCAAAATCATTTTTGAACTGTTTTGGATAATGCGACAGGCAGAGTTTCAGGACAAGCAAGACTTATTCAAGTTTTTGCAAAGTAAGGTTGATTAATTAAGGTTAATTTATCAATGTAAATGAGGGGCTGTACGTTGTGTTAAACTTTGATTATTCCTAATGATAACATTTAGACTATTATCGCTATAGGTCACAGCAGGATGTGTATTGTTGAATAAATGCACTCGACAAACTGTTCAACTATCTATTCAACTATCTTCCGTACACGGATGTGTGCTCTTGTAAGTATATCTAACACGACCTATTTCACATTTGAATATAAGCAGTTCAATGCAACAATGAGTCTTAACTTACAATATCAAGATTGAAGTTAAAGCTTCAGTAATATCGAAAGATGTTTATTGAACAGTGGAATATCATGTTGATTTACAATTGCTTTCCTAAAACATGAGATTGCAAAAGCATTTTAATTCAACGATTACGTACCAAATACTTATATTAAGGGATATAACTTGGTATGATTAAAGCGGCAAAGAGTACGTATATAGAGTCAAATATATGTCATACTTCAAAAGTGGTGTTATAATATCTGTAAATAGCGCTTATTAGCCTTTTAATTCTTATCAGTTCAGCATAGAGACATTACGTAAAAGTCGGGACTTATGATCGAAAATTGGACAGTGGCGCTCGCCAATCAATAAAACGTAATTTTGGAAACTTTTATAACGTAAAACACAAATGCAACTGTCGACTGGTACTGTTTAGTTGTTCATTTAACTTATTTCCATGTTAATGGAATGCAAAATTTTGAATTCGTTTCAATTATATCTCAATTATATCTCACTCAAACGTATGCAAGGACTCTAGATTTCAATCTTTTAATAAAATGTTCGTATCTTACAAAATCGCGAAAGAAAGCATGATTTGGCATAACGTCACAAATGTATATTCATTTTCGTAGCGATTAATTGCTTGAAACTTTTGATGTGACGAAAATGTAGGTTACAATTTCTTCCTTGACGAAGACCCGATGCGTACATAGGGTCTACATGCCCTGGTGAGTTGGCTGTGTGGGTTAATGATATGAAACTGATGACGAAGGGGTATACAATCCGACTCATGACTTTTAAATGCGAATATAAACATATGAAGATAGAAGACCTTTTAATAAAATATACGCGAACTAAAGGTGTTTTGTCATTGTGAAATTGAAAAATGGGGAAAAAAGATAATAACTATAGCGATAAAAACAGTGAAGGTGGGGGGGGGGAGTGGGGGGGTGTGACAGATTGACAAATTTAGTCTTATCTGAAAAGCAATTCAGGTTAGCTTGTTTTAATTGCTGAGAGTGCTAAGCTTGGTGATAAAAATCTGCCAAACAATTCTAAAACAATATCCTCTCAGAATGGCATTTCATTTAAAAAGATCAAAATTAGAGTAAACATATTGATTACACTATATCATGATATGCCATTACACATCATGAATAAAGAATTTGTTATTTTAACATTTCTCTCAATATTTTCTCAATTAATATGAATCGTTTTTAAAATACTCAAAACCATGTATTTAACTCACTGTATAGGTTTATACATTATATTATGGAAGGGGATGTGTGCCAAAAATGAAATCCTGTAAACTCGTAATTCGCAAGTTGTAACACGTTGTTCTCAACCATGCACTTCTCGAAAAGACAAGTCCAAGTCTGCAAACCTAACATTTCATTCCTGTAAAACTCAACTTTCTGTTCTCAACTTTACAAAGTTCAAATGTAATTCTAGAAATGTTAAGTCGAAATTCATTTTTGTATTTCAAATACGAGGGATATACACATATAGCAATGCTACAAATTACGTTTTACAATTGGTGAATGAAAAATGAAGAGTTGTAAAATCACCCTTTGGAAACAGACTTTTGCATCTGGAGTTTTACATGAGTTGCATGGTTATGATTGCAATGTTCCGAAATACATCTGTACACGATTTCGCATTGACCATATTTGGAAGTTTAACGAAGACTGCCGATGATTTCCGAAGATGATCGGTATTTGACAACAACGAGACCTCCCTGATCCAAGCTCCATGCAACGCTTTAGAAGCTTTCCGGATAGTGTTGATCTGAGTACGCCACAATGCGCGGAGCTTGGGCATGCGACCTTCACCTTTTGTCAAAGTTCTCGGTCAATTATTGATCCATATAATTTGTTTCTACTGTTTTCGTAAGGGTTACACGAGGTTTATCTCACGAAAGAATATTATGAACTTTAATTCTGGGTTAGACTTTACTGGACACTAAATCTCTGCACCACTTACTGCATCGAGATGATTCACTAAAAAAAAACTCACCAAATTACGAGACTGGATTTAGAATAATGAAACAACGGCATACTTGTCTCGCAAAGACAAATAGCGGTAGAAAAAATATATCTATATTGTACACCCACGTTACCCTTAAAACACGGGCATGTTATTCTTTCAAATTAATAGTTAGAAAAATAACTACGCAACGTAAAGTAAGGGGAAAGTTCCAAAATCATTGAAAAGAATATTTTTTTCTTTTGTTAATCTTTCATTCGGTCGTTAAACCAATAAATATTATTTCGTTAAAAGAAACATTTATTCAATACCGTTTAAAGTCATGTTTTAAAGCTATGAACGTTCTAAACCAGACGTCTTTTTAACAGTTTGAACAAATTTGATTGAAGAACATGTCAAAATCAAATGTTATTTTTAACTCTCCGCCCGATCAACAGTTATTATAGTGTCGTCTTATAAGCGAACGGTCTATCAATTTTTGCCTGGTCTGGCAGGCCGCCAGAAAACATCAGGTCATTGTTCGATACATAGGCTATTTTGCCCATTTTTAAGTCGAAAAGCTCTTGCAAATTCAGATATCAGATACAATTTAAATCAAAATACCTTTGTTATCATCAAGATGTTAACATTCTAACAATTATTTGAAATACAAGATTATACATTTCCATACGTATAACTTAGGGGTGTACAACTTAGATTTCTCGCATCAAGACAAGTGGCACAGCAACAAAAACAGGACTATTGTATCGTAATTGATAGTTAATTACCGATTCACGTAGTGTATATCTTGAATTTTATCCAATGTGTTTCAGGCCCGTAGGGTAAAAAACATTATTATCTTTATTTCAATGTTTGTGTGAAAAATAGAATATCATAAGTTTCATGCGCCATCTGACAAAAGGCACTAATGACTTTGTGAGTGACGTGAACATTAACTGCCTGTATTTGGTCTCTACGACGTTGTAAGCGGGAGTTTTTCTTAAATAAACAATCTGTCATTACCAATAAAGTATAATCGTTATTCTACCCCCCCCCCCCCCCCTCCCCGAGATAGCAATTTAAATCCCTAATTTCACCCAGGAGTACATGCATAAAATCAAACTTCACATCAGTTAATTAATGTAAACCATTATTCTCCTAGTGATAAATCATAATTAGGTGATGTCATAAAATAATAATCATTTAAAATTGATTGCCAAGACGACACAAAAGTATGGTGTTGAAAGATGGTCTACAAAGTAATCATGCTTTTCTAAATGCGTCGGAAACGCTCATATTCCATTGTTATACCAATTACTAAGCAAGAAACATGTACTTTGAAAAAATTTGTTATGCTACGAAATTGATTAAGTATTTTGAACATTTGAAATCGGCCCTCGAAAAGTTAATATGCGTTGACTCCGTCACAACATCTGAGGGGCTCGAAAAGAGTTCGGAAATTTTCTTACAATAAACACGGGTATATTTTAGAGAATGACGTATTCACGAAATTGTTTTGGGATAATGGTCAGATAAGAATTAATTGCAAATGATTTTTGTTCTCTTACAATTGTTGATATTTGCCTTAGGGGTCCAAAAACACCGTACGCGAGTTACTAAAAACTTTTACAAAAGGTGACGGCATGTCCAAGCTCCGCGCATTGAGGTGGACTTAACTCAACACTATCAGGAAAGCTTGCACAGCGTTGCATGGAGCTTGGATCAGGGAGGTCTCGTTGTTGTCAAATACCGATCATCTTCGGAAATCATCGGCAGTCTTCGTTAAACTTCCAAATATGGTCAATGCGAAATCGTGTACAGATGTATTTCGGAACATTGCAATCATAACCATGCAACTCATGTAAAACTCCAGATGCAAAAGTCTGTTTCCAAAGGGTGATTTTACAACTCTTCATTTTTCATTCACCAATTGTAAAACGTAATTTGTAGCATTGCTATATGTGTATATCCCTCGTATTTGAAATACAAAAATGAATTTCGACTTAACATTTCTAGAATTACATTTGAACTTTGTAAAGTTGAGAACAGAAAGTTGAGTTTTACAGGAATGAAATGTTAGGTTTGCAGACTTGGACTTGTCTTTTCGAGAAGTGCATGGTTGAGAACAACGTGTTACAACTTGCGAATTACGAGTTTACAGTATTTCATTTTTGGCACACATCTCCTTCCATATTATATGTCCTTTGTCAGGATTTAACCCACTTTGACAATGGTATAAAAAATGTTCAATAAATATTTAATATTAAAATCTAAAGTCCGTATCAAGAGAATGTAAATCTCCAAATAATGATAAAATTTGATCCATTTCAATGGTCAATCAGGACACAGCACACACCAATTGTCACACCATTATATAAATCATCTGAGATACGATTATACTTATCTTATACATTTATATCCAAACTAGTTTCTGTAAAGCAAATATCTCAAGTATATTAAATGTTAAAATCCTAACGACAATGGTGTCACAATTTGTAACAGGCTTTCCGCAACCCCCATCAGTCTGTAGGTGACTCATAAATAGCATGGCGACTTGTGCTATACAATGAGCGAAAATCATCGATACGTTTCTTAAGTATCCCGACTCACCTTGTAACTAACCGCTTCGATCAATTGTTGTAGATTTACTTTAGTTTGTATAATGACACGCCATACTTGCTTTCAATATTCCATTTTTATCGTTCCGTTTTCGTGGAAAACCAATTGCGATTCGCGGAACTCTATATATATATATATATATATATAACCTGTTTACAGGCGTGTTGGCTTGGCAATTGATGCCGACATAAGTACAATAATAACAATTGTTATATATAAACACACAAAATTAATTTATGTGTAATAACTTGAATTTTTTCAACGTTTAAAACCCGAAATGTCTGTTTTAACAAGAAAAATATGGAATGATAACACGATCAGTATCTGACTTTGAAACCCACGTCAGTTACCTCCCTTGTAGCATTACTGATTGACTACGTTTGATAGAATAAACAGGTTGGCGAACATTACGGTCAGAAGTAATGACAGATGAGTTCACTCACTCATGTAAAGTTAATTCTACCTGATTCTCCTGATCACATCACATCACCTATCGACCATTGTCCAGAATCGCCAGAACTGTAGCAAGTGGTGCAGCCGCGATATATATGGCGCGTTCTCACGTTCTATTTACTTGGGATAGCCCTCAGTTCTATTTATAAACCACGGCGCAATCGGAATTTCCATGTGTAGATAGCGAAGAGACTATGATTCATTCTCACATGTATCATAAACAGCGGATCCAGGATTTTTTTAAAGTGTTGGTTCGGATTCAGAAAATGAGTTATTATAAAAACCTTCATATTTTCAAATTATTTCAAAAGAGGGGGGGAAGCCTGAACCCCCCCCCCCCCCCCCCCCCCCCCCCATCTCCCCCGGGGAATTCCAATACATATTGGAACCAAACTAAAAGCTAAAACAGTACTATGACTGCATTAACTTCATTAATTATTGTTTCAAGATTTGAATTAATTCTGGTAATGTCACGTGACCATATTTTGATCATTACCATACCCAACAAGTATGCTTGTGGAGGAAAGGATCAATTCTGAGTATCAAATGTCACTGCCTTACATGTGACTTGGACATGAAATCCTCCTCCGTCCCATATGCCCCCAAAATATTGAGCTCTGCTTGTCTATACAGACCTATAAAAAGATATTGTGACAAGAAATTGATTTAGACAATTTTATAAAACTTTTGTTAACAATAGTAAATATTCACTTCAAATACATCTGAACATTGTTAAAAGAGTATGTTTGTTTTGAACGTCTTCACAAAATGTTAACAAATACAGTTCTATGTCAGGCTTGTATCTAATTCTTTAATAAAAGATATCATTTAGTTTGGCTGACCTCGTCAAATATATTAAACTTATAGGCCTACACCGGCTGATAATAATATCAGCTTATCATTCAAAATCAAACTTCATGTTTTATAACAAATGGGTTTCTTCCTATGGGGTGCCAAGTTCGATTTAATCGCTATTTAGTAAGCTTATAAATGAATTAATAAGCTTACTAAAAGCAATTAAAGTACCATTTGGCACCCAATCACTTCCTGATGATTTGTGTACTGAAACTGAATAGACTACTACCAGCCATAAGTTGTAGTAAAATGTTGTGGCCATTGACCCTGCTGAGCTCGCCCAGGCACAACAAAATGTTGCTGCCCTGTCACCAAATACTGATCACATTTTCTGTTTATGGAATCAACCAATTACAATAAAGATAAGAAACCAATTGGGTTTTGGAGGTTTGGATCCCGTTCTTTAACATATTTATCTACATAAAACTAACCATATTTCTGTCCGGTGTGTTTATTACAACGTCTTATTTGAAATTAATAAAGATAAAAGTCATATTTTAAAATATAGCTAGATTTCATAATGTGTTTGTTCATTGGCGAGCCTTATAAATGGCTTGAAGAGTTCATTTTAAAATTGTATAAATGCCAGAGCGGTTTAGATTGAACTTTCTACGCGTTAAGAAGCCAACGAAGAGTAACCTTATGCAGTCGATTTATTATGAATTCAAACTAGGAAATTTAAGGGAAGTTTCAATATTCTTATCAAATTTATAAATTTCAAACTTTCAATTAAGAAATGGATTTCATAATCTGTTTATCAACAAAGTTAAAACCAGTTTGAAAAGTAATTGAAATGTATATCCAGCAAATTCGTTTCTTATGAATTCGGAGTTTGAAACAAATTATTTTGTTGTTGTTGTTGTTGAGAAATCATTTGTATTTGATGTAACTAACAATACTGATATTATGTCATAATTTCACAGCTATCGAAGAGGGCAAAGAATGCATGTGCAGGGCACTCTTCCGTTTGGAGGAAATGGGGTGACTTGAAACTGGACCAGTACCAGTACTCTTAGAGTACTTTACGTGAACGTTTGATGTGTACAGTCATTTGTACCGCTTTGCACACTGGCCGGATTCTCTAGATAGTCATTTGTACCGCTTTGCACACTGGCCGGATTCTCTAGATAGTCATTTGTACGCTTTGCACACTGGCCGGATTCTCTAGATAGTCATTTGTACCGCTTTGCACACTGGCCGGATTCTCTAGATAGTCATTTGTACCGCTTTGCACACTGGCCGGATTCTCTAGATAGTCATTTGTACCGCTTTGCACACTGGCCGGATTCTCTAGATAGTCATTTGTACCGCTTTGCACACTGGCCGGATTCTCTAGATAGTCATTTGTACCGCTTTGCACACTGGCCGGATTCTCTAGATAGTCATTTGTACCGCTTTGCACACTGGCCGGATTCTCTAGATAGTCATTTGAAGCGAAGTGATGTGTTGCAAGCTCGACATTTGCATCGTTGTAAGGTCGGCATCCAAAACTAAAAAAACAACCCATGGGTTTCTTATCTTTATCATCTTTGCTTTCATTGGTTGATTCCATTAACGAAAGATAATGTCCTTGTTTGAGTGACAGGACAGTAACAGTTTTGTTGGTGCCTGTGAGAGCTTAGCAGGTCAGGTCACAAAACTTCAATACAACATGTAGTACTAGTCTTTTCAGTTTCTGTGTATATTGTTGGATGGCAGTGGCCCTAACACAGCGAAAAGCTCGGCTCAAGAGTTTGAGTGCACATGTTTGTTTAACTGCATTTATTTTCTACATTACTGCAATGCTTCTAAACGAAATGCGTATAAATGCAATTTATTTGCACGAGTTATGTAAATTTACTTCAATAGACGAAACTTTTACTAACCAGTTGACCTCACGACCCTCATGACGTTTTACCTTCATTTACTGTAATTTATTTCATTTAAACGCCACTTTCCTCCTTATCGATATATACAGTGGCGGTCATAAGTCACTTCCCTTGTCTTGCAGTCTGGATGCAGAATTATCGCAAAATTATCGCGAACGAAATCCTGTCGTGTCGCAGTCAAGTCACGCCAATATCGCGTGTCGGTTGCGGGGATTTTGCGAGTCTATCGCAAAAATCCACGCGCACGGTTCAGTGCATTTATTGAGTAGGCGGAGCGAAGGTCACGTGATTAATTAGCCCCGATGAGGCAATTGCATGAAGGTGTCGTAAATGTATTCGGAAAGAAAAGATTTCAAGGGTTATCGTATCATCTTCCTCTTCCCCTCAACCCGTGGGCTCAGTTGGGTGACTGACATACACTCTACTTAATTTGAGTTTACTTATTCTTTCCAAGTTTAATTATGTATCATTATATGTATTTATAACTTTTAAAACTTTACTTTTTTATTCCCTCTAACTTTTTTATATTATATTATATTCACCATTTAGTTCTGTAAATCCACATCTTAATTTTTATTTCTCTATCTTACCGAGATACATAACAACAACGGACTTAAAAATGAACGAATATTGAAAACTTTGAACAAAAGTTTGAAAGACATTTAGAAGTGATATACATAAAGAAGGCAATATTTTCTGAATAAAAACTCACAATAAAGAAGGTGTTATCAATAAAATATGGTGGTCCTTAAGGATAAAAGTCGTTATGTTTCGCAAGTCGTATTTCAGTGTTTTGTTGGTAGAAATGTTGGTAAATGAATGAGAAGAAAAAGAAACAAGGACATAGAGAGATAGTTGTTATAATGTCACCAAATACAATATTTATGTTAGTATTACTAAAACAATATGTTATTGAAATATATGAAATAAATCTCTTTTTGGATTGGCTATCCAAAAGGGCAACTTTAAACATCAGTTTCGCTAATATATATTAATATCAAACAATACTTAAACAAACGTCATGTTTTTCTTACAGATAAAAATAATTTACAATCCTTCCAAAATCAAGGACAATATCTCCCTCTATAAACAATATGAACCTATTGTCAATTGATCAAAACGCTCATGCGGTGTTCTTTTTACAAAATAAGTCTACCCTAAAGTCAGTGAATCTCCGCACACATATTATACCGTGCCTCTTCTAACACAATTTAACACTCATCTATTGATATCCTATGTACTTTAAAAAACAAATTAATAAGCGAATTCAGGAATAACGAGAGCAAGAACTGAGCGGATATAGTTCTAAGGAAGGGCGGGGGGAGCGGCTAGCTCTACTAAGGCAGTGGGAGTAGGTTATTGCATCACTTAGTTATGTAATGTTAATTGTCGTGTGAGATGCATATCGTTAACGTAAACCAGACTCTCCAATGACATATAACTGTAATTTGCCAAATACCTGCCGAATATCTTGCAAAGATACTACATCACAAACTAATAGTTTATGTGTAAATGGTCATATATTTAAACTTGTCTATCATGGTTGTAAAAGAGCTTATGAATCCATACGTAAAAGTTAGGTTAGAAAGCCTGAAGGATGATGTGATACCTCTGATATTTCACAGACACGCTGTATTAGCCTGCACAAATGTTGTAAAGAAATTTTTTAACTCTAATTTAACTTTTAACTTTAATATTCTGATCAACACACTTTCCTTAATCAAAATGACAGGTGTACAGTTGAAACTTCTCTTATCTGAGGTGATATATAATGTCTCAATGTATATATATTTTTCTTCATGTTCATGCCGGATCATATGATTTTGAAAATAAATATCAAAAGGAATGAACCAATTATGTGTTGCATATTTTACTTATCTCATATATAACATATATAGATGTATCGAAACACGAGGCGATAGGCGTTTTGGTGAACTCCTTCATTTCAATTCAAGTTTTGGTTTTGAAAATATCATAGCGCTACTGTATCTGGAAATCGTGAGTTATTTAAATGTAAATTATGATAGTATCAAATTAATAACGTGACACATTTTCCTATTGCATGCGCGTTATATGTATAGATTGTCATTTCATTGATAATAATGGTTCTAACGTTAAAGTCGGTAGCCATTCTCAATTATTTTAGAGATGGAAAAGCGTTATGCACATTGGTCGCTCGATACCTAATACTAGTTAACATATGGTAGGGACTTACCATCTCCGTCAGATTATTTTGTACCAAAAATATTGTTATTATCATAATAATCTTATTTCAAACTCGTAATGTTTACAATTAATTCAATTTATGAAAATGTCTCGTATTTATCATATTATGAAAAACAACTCCAATAATTGTTTGCATGTATTTGGTAAGATATCACGTTTCAACCTTCTGACAAACTCATTAAAAACACCCTCAGTAACCTTTGAGACAACAGGAAGAAAATGATACTACGTTAATATCCTTAACATGATTGAGATTAAGATCTGAAAACTTACAACTTACAAACTCTAAAATTCAAATTTCGTTTACACCGTATTGCTTAAGGATGACTCCACCTAACAATTTTACTGCTTACACTATCAATATTTTGCATGACAAAGACGTCTGAAAAACTTCGTCACACTCCTCCACTGGTTAACAACTGTAGTGGACAATCCTACATCTCCGATTACTGCATTATTGTTCCGAAAAAAGAAGTCCTAAGTAAACATGACTGTCAACAACTTCTTATTTCATACCACCTCAGAAAAATGACTTATTAGTCTTAACAACCACAGCTCCTTTAGAATGCATAACCTTAGACTAAGCGCAATTAACCGTCATTTTGACACATTGTCATTCAAATTTATACACAAAGATAAGATAATTACCCAAACGAAGATTTAATTCACTATATTAACAATATTAACTGTTCGGAGTGGGCAATGCAGGTAACCGATGCTGGAAATTTCACACATTTAATGTATCTGTGATTCTATTCTTTTTTAACCATGCCTGATATCTTAACGATGTGAAGTTGTTTTGAACAGTTGTCTTTCTGTGCGTAAGGAAAGCGCATGAGAGTTCTCGGATTTCAGTTTTTTTCTCTTCACTTAGATCCTCAATAAACAATGAGCGCCACACAAGCTGTTGAATACACACTTTAATTAGCAACAGATGGACACTGGATAGGTTAGTAGGCGAGTAGTCATAAAACGGCTTGGCATACCATAATCGAGGTTATGTAAGTACTGGCGTACCTTTGATAATGAGAGAAAGATTACTTGATTAAAGAAGAAGAAGAAAAATGGTACATTTTGTCGATTGGGTACAACGTGAAGTAAAATCTGTAAAAGATCGTACCACCCGGCCATAAGGCCTATGAGACACATGAACATCTTAAAATAGTCATGTATAAAATATAGATGTACATTTAAATACAAACTTAAACAAGAGTTTAAGGTTATGTAACTTGTTTAAGTTATATTTTGGCTAATAGCGTGTTTTGATAAAAAGAAATAAGCTGACATCCACCATATTGTTGTCTGACACGATGTGAACCTGCTGTCAATATTCACTGAACATTCTCTTTAAAATAAAATTAACAAGAAATGATTTATTTATATGTGTTTCATTAAGATGCATCCCCAAGACAACGTTGTTGAATAACAGCTTGCATTGTCTTTGTCTCTGATCAGTTCAGTGCCAAAACAATTTCTGTAGATCTATTTGGTACGAATTATTTATTTACACTCTGGTGCAATTGATTAGGTAATTGTTTTTAAAATTATAAGATTTGGACTGAACTTAACTTTACATAACATATTTTCATAAATAACAGTGATCACGATATGAGAGAACTAAAGGTCGTGACATCAATTTGTTAGACATCACGGGCCCAACATTCTACCGCTAACGGCAAATGTGTTGTTAAACTATAAACATTAAAATCACACAAAACCAAAATTAGTGATTTTGTTGAAGATCTTCACTCCAATAAATTTCGCAGTGTCATGGGTTGTTTTTCGTTAGTGTAGTAAATACCCGCTAAATAGTTCTATCTTATCTCTAAGTCAACAATGCAAAAAATACAAGAGTGCGACCAGTGATAAAAGGCGTATTAAGTAGCAGTAGGTTTAGATATAAATATGTAATAATCTCAAAATAACAAATGTCGCCAAAGATGTGCTTGTGTAATGTTTGTGTCGCTCTTGGTTAGATAAACCTTTGAACGAGAGAAATACCTTTTTATTATTTCCAAAATCGGTTTGACCTAATGTCCCGAATACAAACTTACAATCTAGTTAAAACTAGCTGTAATACAATACGTCCCGAAGTCCGTTATTACATCTAGCGAAATACAGGTCTATTCCGTGTCGAGTAGGCGCGAACATCAGCCAATCAAATGAGTGCTGGCCCAGCTCTTCGAATCGAGGGACAATGCGATTGTTTCGCCGTTCTCAAGCACCTCGATTACAAAATCCGAATGTTATCAATGTTTCGCAGTGAATTGTGTTGGAAAATATGATGACAGCATAACTTCTGTGCTGATAATGTTTACGGAATATTTTTGGGTTGTTGATTTGGTAATTTGTGCAAAAGAAAATCAACACCTTTGGACAAAATAAGTTTTAAAAGATAAATATAGACAAACGTAGGGTAAACGTCAGGATGTCGCATTAACCAAGATGCAAAAGAAACCCGCCTTTGATTGGTTGAAACCTGTCTTCCTGCCCTTATTTTATTGGTCGGTTCAAAATTAGTCAAAGGTCAGCTGAACATGACCTCAATCAGTAATTCTCTAGATGTATTAACGGATCAATACATCTAGTTTTAACTAGATTGACAAACTTATAGTTATTGAGTCAAGTACACTACACCCATAAACAAACTACCCCCTTTCTAGAAATTTCTAGAACGTATCTAGAACGTATCTAGAAACTTTCTAGAACGGATCTAGAAACTTTCTAGAACGGATCTAGAAACTTTCTAGAACGTATCTAGAAACTTTCTAGAACGTATCTAGAAACTTTCTAGAAATTTCTAGAAATTTCGAGTTTTTATTTTTTGAGAGATATTCATATTATTTTGATTTTTTCTGAAACTGTATGTTATCTTTTGCACAATTTGAAAAGATGAACTGCTTATGTTAATTAGAAAAGAAGATATTCAATGTTAAAATTTCCCTCCTCTACAACGCATCCTCATTATAACGCTACGCACTGCTTACGCACTTCCGGCTCCCACTAATGAGCTGTAACGCGTCTGGTCTTGCATTAAGAATTGGTTGCATTGGCATATGCAATGTGTTTGACAATTTCTATGGTTGTAATTGATTGTTTATTGCTTATTGTTTATCTCATATCTTGATATTAAAGTTGGTGTATCTGAGATAGTAAACCCCTGCTGTTAATATTGATCGTTAACTCATGTCAACCACTTAAGTCAGCGTACAGCTTTGCCTTCAAAATGGTTTTGATTAGGTTTATAATCAAAGCCCTTTATCACCTCAAAAGATAACGTACGTACTATCTATCTAAGTATTCTATGTTTATTTCTTGTACGTCAAAAGCATTGATCTTTCTTATATGCAAAAAGAATTAGTAAATTACGTTTCTCTCACAGTTCGTAATATTCAATCTGAAAACTTAACACAAGTGCAAAGAAACGTCATGAAATAAATAGGTGAATGAGATAAAAATAAAACAAAGAAAAACATTCTTGTTCGTTTAATATAGGATATATTTGAAGTAAATATGCAAATCAAAAATACCCTCGTTTCTTCAAAGACTTACATATTATAATTGAATTGGTTATAGGGGGATTGACTAATGCAAAGAACCTCTGCTTGCTCTTCGGGAAATGAAAATATTGTAAGAGTTAGTTCTCTGTCTCTACATGAAAATATGAAGGCAACATTTACACGCTATAATAACATATCGGAATGTTGAGAAAAAAAGGTTTTCTATAGGTGTAAGCAAGCATGCGCTTTTGACGTTTAATTCAATCATGAAAGTATTCGCAGTTTTAACTAAGCAATTGTCGTCGGTCACATCAACTTGTCGCCGCTCTAGTTTGTCTTAACCTTTTTTTTCCCTCGCCGTCATCTTTGTTTATAGTGTGCGCGCTTACTACATGTACGACTACAATGCTTTGGGTCTGACAATAGTAAACTCGAACTATATTCAGACTGTTGAAACACCGTTACTAATTTGTTCAATTTATCGGCTCAATTGGGGTTGACTAAATTACAAACACATTAAGTGCATGTCTTTCTACGGATAATCTTAGGAAGTATCTTTTAATTTGTGGAAGATGAAGGTACGCTCATCCTTGTCGCGTCGTTTTATTTGACAACATAATTATAAGAGCCATGCCGATGTCCACTCACATAGTGAGTAGAGCGTCACAGTAATTCTCCAAGGTGTATGTTTATATACTGAGTAGTGAAACACTGTGACAACATATTCAAGATTCGATCAAAATAATGTTGAATTGTTTCATTATCCATGGTATGGTTTAGAGGTTTAAACATATTTTTATTCCAGAAGTGTGTTTGCTTCATAAACTTTTTCTTGAGAGACGGTATATCAGATTTCCTCCATGCTATGAGCTTGTTAGTAATACTGAGTAGTAACGGATTGGAACAACATACATTTGGATAAAACAATTGATCTTTAGTATGAAAACTATATATTTATGTGTAAACTTTTATAAATGATAAAACTAGTTTAAATAGCGAACAATATAATTTGCTGTTTAAAGTTCGTCGTGGGGTGTTTACATTCTATAAATGCAGTAAATCTCCCATTGATATATGAAAAAAGGCCATATAAATGTCAGGACGTCGACATTTTGCATACATTTTACAAGTGTTGTAGTTAAAAGTCCTAATTAATCATGCAAATCAATATTTACATTGGTGTTTGATGTAAATAGGTTTTAAAAATTACGTTTGAATCATTGACGCGCGTCACTGTCCAGTTATCGATCACAAATCAAAGATTTAACCTGTTTTATTGTCACTATACTGAACTGATAAGCACTAAGATGCTAACTTTTGGAAATAACCATCCCTTCTTGATAAAATAACACTATATATGAAGTTTGGCATATTTGACTCTAACAACATAATGTGTGGCCCTTTAACTGTTCAACGTTTTACAGTTCTGCATTTGGAACTATGCCAAACAGAGAGATACAAAACTGAACGAAACAAATCACTTGGTATAGTAGGTATAGTTATAGTTCTTGACATTGCTAGACATTGCTAGACAATTTCCGTAAGTATGCAAACAGTCATTTTAAAGTGACACAGGGTATGTTTAATGATTTTTCATAACACAGATAATAGCTCAATGATCATGGGTCCTTCGTGAGGTTCGAATCGTCCCCCTAAACATTAATTTTTATCTCTAAAATGCCAAAATCAAGGAATGCTTTCCTGTTTTTAAATTTGGAAACGGCAATATGTATGTTTAAAAGTTTAAACTTTTTGGTCACATTTACATGTTCATTACTCAACACTTATTAAACACTACAAACCCATATTTGTATTTTTGTCTGCTGTAAATAAGCTTCCAAAATAACGTTTTGCTCAATGTCGCACGCCATTGTCCGTTTTTCATCACACATTACGACTGAAAATTGCTTATTGTCGCTATACTTAACTGATAAACATCGGGTTGGTGAATTTCATGAACCACCACTACTTATCGATGCAATTAACACCATTTAGAAAGTTTGACATATTTGACTCCAATAACATTTTATGTGCCCCTTTAACCAAAAAGGAAATCAACAAGACAAGACATAGCGTCAGTACTATCATGTAACTTGTGCGTTTAAGTTGAAGTTTGTTCGACTGTGTAAGTTATGGCGAAAAACAAACATATAAAGTCATCAAATACCTAACGGGATTTATCAAGCCTTACTATCTCTTTCACTCTTTCAAATACGAAAGATTTTTAAAGGAAGGATGACGATTGACTGCAATACTAATTATTGTTTTACGTGCAAGATACTCAGTGAACCGTATCTCCCCAACAGGCAGGTGTAGGGAGAAGCGTAACCTGGAAAGAATATGTCGTAATTTCAAAGGTTTCAGTTTGAATTAACAGTGTATTCTGCAATACACAAACGGGCTGCCGAGACGTGAATGCTCATCTTTCTCTGCAGACGAAAACGCCTAATCATCTTACGCAATTCAGTCTACGACAGGGGACATATCTATTACCATTGGACGGTAGAGGCTGCAGTTTTAAACACATTAATCATATTCAAAGTAATATAATTCGTTATATATAAACATAAATGTTATATCTCGCCTCGAAAAAACATATAGTGTTAAAAATTATTATTTTCATTAATTTTATGCAATAAGAAATCAAAATTAATGAACACACGGCGTATTTGACTTGCTGCAGAATCAAACAATACAAAGTTACTTGGAACGATGAATGAACAGTTGTTGAACTTTCATAGCTGCCATGTCTATCTTCGACATCTTTAAATTAAAACGGTTATTTATTTCGAAACATACTAATACGTCAAATGGATAATTTTCTTATAACCGTGTATTTCCACGACGGACAAGACTCCGTTCAGTGTATCCAGCGTCAAATGGTGTTGCATATAACGGTGTGGACGATATAAGAGGGTGTCAGCGTGAGTGGCAGCGGAGTTGATAAATTGAGCCTAAACAAAATCATGAAAGACTACAGCATGGAAATATGTATCCAAAAGCCGTTACCGATAAAGACGACCGTTAGTTTTGGTCATAAGCTGTGTTGCACCGGCAAATCTTGAAACGTTAGCGTTATGTAAATCTCGTTTAATGAGAGAGTACCGACTTTGTTGAAGATGAGATGCTTGTTTTTATTGAAATATTTTTATTTATGAAAATGTACAATTTATGAATTGATTGTCCAACAAGCTCCAAGGTGCTTATTTTAAGGCCACTCCGAAGAAATTACATATGAGAAAGAATATAAAATTTTGAGATAGTTACACACATCTTATTGCGATCATAGGTTCAAAGAAAGTGGTTCAAAGACAGAATTCATTCTTCTATTTGAAAGGATTTAGTATTAATACAGTACTTAGTGGATGTACATCGCTCTCAAACGACGATCTTTACAAATTATTGAAGTCTATTCATCAATTTATCATAAAATCTGATCGATTTGACTCCTTTTAAGCACTTGAATATGTATTGACTGCCAGGCAAACAACATTGTATTCATGTAAAACCACTATCTTTGAAGCTAAGTTGTGAATTGGACATGTGTCACTAATATGAGTTTGTACTTATTTATATGTAACTGTATCGGAGCGGCCTTGATATAAGCTCTTCGGAGCTCGTTGGCCAATCCATTCATGTATATATATAAAAACATGAAGAAATATGTTTAAATCAAGAAAGTGGTTATGCAAAAATAACATTTCGCTTGTTTGGCAGTCATTATGAAATGTCAAATCGATCATTTTTCATTATGTATGATGAATAGAATTCAACAATCTAGTAATAAGAGCGATGTACATCCCCGTAGTACAGTTTATATAATTAATTCTTTCAGATAAAAGAAACATTTCTGTCTTTAATCTATTTAGTTTTGGCATGTGAAGAAATAGTGAACAGCGTTTTCGACTGGGTGACCACATGCAGGAACAGGTGTGGCTTTCCATGATATGTCTATTTACTTATCAGCGTTCAAGTCACCACAGAGGCCGAGAGTGGATAATCTAGCAAATTCATTTAAATTAACAATTTTACTGCCAGGAGTTAAATAATTCCATAGTTTTATCGTGTCAGGAAAAACGTTCTTGCATTTAACCCTGTCCTACATGTTACTGTCCGAACGGATTAATTTTCTCTGAGTTTGTCGTTATTGTTAGGTGTTGTAGGTAGATGGTTACATAGATATGCAGGCGCGGGATTATTTTTCCTTTTGAAGAACGTTCTCGATTTAGACATGTCTACGTTCCGACAGGTTGTTCATAAATACATTTTGGAGATCCATCGAATTGCACTTCTGTGATTTTGTGCCGATCGGTGGAATATATAAACACTGGGAAAAGCTTATAACGAGCGGTAAGCGGGTTGTGAGATGTTATTTTTTAACTGGGCATCTAAAAGTTCACCTCATACACTCGTAAACAAATAAAGCAGTCTTAGAGAGGAAGTGAATTGACAATGTTTATTCCACCTCGTCAACTGAAGACACGGGAGAAGAGCGAAATTACAGTTACTGTTTTGACCAGACTTTCCAAGTACTATATAACTTCCTTGAAGTGCTATAAACTACGTATGTCGGCGATCTCTTACATAATATCTTCATTATCATTTCCCGTTCCGAGACAGTTGTGTTTTATTGCTGTACGCCTCGCTGGCTGGTTGATTAATTAGATAACATCATTGTTGAATGAAGCTTAACCGGTTCGTTCATGCATGGTATAGCGTCTGATAAACTAGGTGGAATATGATACCGTATCTATGACAAAATGTAATTTATGCGGTTTTTATTATGTTCAATCTTAATCCAATTATATATTTTAATTTCATTATCTTATAAATGCCAAAAGCATGTATCCATCTACTTTGAATTGACGAAAAAATAAATAACGATAAGTCAATCCAGCATTAGGACGAGATAATGTTTATTGTACTTTTACTGAATTGAATCTATCAGTAATGATGGCACAGAACGTTGGTGACCATTTCTCTGTAAGAATGGTAAATACGTTAACCGGCACTGCCAGGTTTGTAAATATCATTTTTAAGTATTTCTGATTCTTATCCATTGATGATCAGAAACCCATATCGGAACGCATGACGCTCGAGGTGAATCCCCTGTCAATAGTAATGAAATAATGAAAATTTTAAATCAACTCCGATTGTATCATCATTAGATTGCCCTTAAACTTTCACTGGTAAATAGTTAACTCAAATGCGATTTTATACACAGTAATGTAAGAAACACTGAACCAGACCTTTCATAACAGCTGTCTTTAAAACATGTTAAAGATAACTTTGTATATATGTATGCCTTTATGTTGTTAACATAACATACACATTATTAATATAGCGTAATCACTATTTTAATTTGGCCAGTTGCAGTACATTGTCTTGAGAGATGTTTTGATTTATCAACAAGCTTGTTCACCATTCCTATGCCGTTTTCTATATGTAATAAAAAGTTTATCCATCAAGTGATAATGTTATATTGCGGAACGATTGTTCTACTTCGCGCATGATATAAAAAAAAACGATTTCTGTAGGCACACTTGCATTTCATGCTTCTTTTACAAAACCTCGCATTTTTAAGTTGGTTAGCGTAGGCATTTTCCTTTTAGTATTGAATGATAAAAACATCATATGTTAAGCAGTTTTCTTGAGGCTTTAGGACTTTAGATTTATATGTGACAGTGGCTATCACTTTGAAAACGCCTTACATTTCTTCATCACTTGTCCAAATGTTGATGACATAAGACAAAAGGCATATTTATTTCAAAAAGGGTTTAATCTGTCGTCAATTCTATTTGGTCACCCGGGCTCATCACAAGAGTCTAACCAAGGACTTTTGAAATCTGTTAATAATTGTATCACTTTATCAAAAAGATTTTCGGAATTCAACAAGCGTTTTCCTATGTGCCCTGCCTTGCTGAAACAATCAAACAACATGTAGTTATGAACTTATCAGCGGTATGAAGTTTGTAAATTTGTATTGTTTCATTGAAAAGTGTCTAATATAATCATGCACCTATAGTGTCCTGCTTACTGTATGTATTTATTCATTCGTCCATATGTACGTCACTTTTTATGTAATAGTATATTTGTTAAGAAGGGATATTTATATAATATGAAATATGTTTAAACAATGATATAATTCATGTAGTGACAGATTTACTCATATCCCCAATGCCTCTTCCTTCATAAGCTCGCATACATTATTTATAAAAAGGCAATCGCAATGTATATAAGTTATGTCAACTATAATTACTTATTTTATTAATGCTTTATTGCAAAGTTATATATTACATATAAGTGTTATATTGAACGACAACAAAAACCAACATTATGCGTCGGAACATCTTGAAGACGAGCGATCGAATTAGCGCTGATCAGTGAGGTGCTAATATACGACGTGCGCTATATATAGACTGCCCCTTGTGCAGCGGTAAGAGGAGCGTTAAAACGAGGAAATTTTAAAGTTCAATATTGATTATCTCTCTTTCTATTGATGCAATCTTGTTCAAAATTTCACAATAGGCAAAGTAAACATGAGGATTTTGAATCAGGTTATAATTTTTGAATATTTTGAAAAGAGTGAAAACTCGAAATTTCTAGAAATTTCTAGAAAGTTTCTAGATACGTTCTAGAAAGTTTCTAGTGACGTTCTAGAAAGTTTCTAGATACGTTCTAGAAAGTTTCTAGTGCGTATCTAGTGCGTATCTAGTGTGTTTCTAGTGTGTTTCTAGATACGGGGTATGTTTCTTTATTGCTGTACTGTACCTTAGACGACAAGCTGTAAATTACATCAAAGATACAAATACTTCCTTGTATCAATTCCGATTAAAGCTATAAGGAACAAAATTATCGATATTCAGAGAACGTCAACATACTATACCACTTATTACTACACCATATTGTACAGGTATTGGTTTACCAATAATCATTTTCAATTTACAGTCGTTTTGAAAACAGAAATATACTGTAATAAGGAGTTGCTAGAATATTTTTTACAACTGCTGTTTAGGCAGTAAACCCCAAATTACCTTGGTATAAAGTTCTACCTCACAAGACAACTATGTATATTACGTCACAAGGTACATGTTCATGTAGTCGCAGGCAAAGTCATGCTTCATTGGTTTTCACCTGGCTAGTTGAATGCTTATCTTTAAAATGTCATAAATAAGGAGTTGCCCCGATTAGAGTTGAGATTGAACAATGTGATGGCAGAATTTAAAATAAAGAGTATGTTTATTCTGTGAAAATGATTGATGAAAACCCTGTACATGACCGCGAGAGGTCGAGTTTATTGAAAAAGTGGTACGTTGAATGTGACGATTATTCCAATTTTACTGATAATCTAATATATCATTTATATTAATTTTCATTCGTATCAAGTAAAGTTACTTACATTGATTTTTTAAATATATCTCTATGTACACATATTCTTATTCATACAATGTTGTATCTCTTTTTCTACATCTCTTTGTGTTTAGTCTCTTTCATCCCTTACAGGGATGACTCAAGTTTTATTGTTTTGTATATATGTAAATATTTTATGTTTGAGATGAGACTTTGATCAAGGATATAGCTCTCTGGATGGTATTCTTATATTGGTAGATTTTGTCGCGCGTAACATTATCTTTTTACAGAAATACACAACACGAGTTATTCAAAGTTTTAATCACGATGTTAATTAAACGAACGCTATGTCGGTTTTAAGACAAAGTATCCTTATTGACTCATTAATGCCGAGACAGCTTCACGGCTCAACGCCGTGGCCGCTGACCACAGACGCTGGTCACTGTACCATAGCGAGATCAATTGGCTCAAAGCACCGCTGTTCAACGGAAACTGTCCAGCCTTGTGCCATAAAGTCTTGTTTGTTTTATTGTTTCATGAAGATAGATGCAGGTGCTGAATATTGATACTTTGATACTTTACAGAAATATAACATGTGATATTTCACCATTGAGAGAGCGATTAAGAGATAGAAAGAGAGAGTATTTCAACTTTCTAAATAATAATTAAGAATATATGGAAATGATATGACGTATTACATGTCATAATATTGTGTGGTTGTGAAGTCACAACGTTAGCACTGCCGTCACAATGGCGGCCAAGTCGCGGAAATTTTTTGTTCAATACGCTTTCGGCAATCATGCTTGATTAATGATTTGCTCGTGAATGCTCTTTAATGAGTTGGTATCAAACTCGCTTTCTCTCGGTTATTACTCAATCATTTATTCGTTTAATAGAAATAGTATTAAATGGAATGTCGTTTAGTATCCTCTATATATTGACCAAGTGATATATTCTGTTGGGACGTTGTCAACTCTAATTATGACTTAACACGTGTATATATCGATTCAATGGCAGACAGGATCGTGGATCTATGAAGCATATTTTAGAATTAAAAAAAGCCTTTGCATACAGTACATGTATTCTTCTTGTAAGTTGATGTAACCTTCGTGTTCGGGTAAGCAGCCGTATTGTGCAGTTTTTCGGAGAACCCCTCCAAACACTATGTACATTTTTGTATGTCATACGTCCACATAATATCCCTAACGTACATGTAGTCGTGGCACAAAATAATAAGAAATAATGATGGAAACTTAGGAAATACACGTTCCTTATTTTCCCGGTAGTCATTTGAAGTACTAACAAACGCCGACACATTATATTTTACAGGTTTACAGTACATGAACATTTAACAGCGTCGTTAGACCAGCCCACTTTAAAGTTACCCAATTAGCTTGTAGCGGGTCAAATAACGGGTAGACCGGCCCGTATAAGCCCCTCCCACTTTACCGCAATACAGCCCAGGTGTATCGCAGTAGAGACGCAAAATTATCGCGGTGGCGGTGCATTAAATTTGCAGCATTGCTGAGAGCAGCTCCCAACCGTGTTGCGATAGCGTCACAGGAATAATGCAAAATTACTCCCATGACTTATGTCCGCCACTGTAGATATCGGTCACATCGCTTCAAATTCAAAAACTGAATTAATTTTGAAACGTTTTTCATACTTTCGTCATTCAACCTATGTCATATCGAATAATATCATTTTGTGTAAGCGTGTTGAAATATAATATTATGACAATAATTAATGAGACATCTATCTGACAATCTTTATTACATGATAATACCTGTCTTTTCTTGACTAGTAGCAATATGTACCATCTTACCGTTGATAGAATACTGCTCCGTGACTGTGTATACAACAGGAGCCTTAACATTTCATACAGTCTAAATCAATCAATCAATCAATCATTCAGCAGAAAGGCCCTTGTAAAGTCAGGGTCCTTCAACATTCAATGCATGCAAATTCAAAGCCAACAAGCGAAAGATGTCAGAAAAGGGAAAACAAATGTTTGATTATGATGATGAAATTAACGAACGGATACGCTGGGCTATTGTATATCAATTAATCACACGTTGGCATATCCTTTCATTATTCATCAAGTTATTTGAAGCTTATTTTCTACCAAGTCGCTCTACTAACCATTTGAACATATCAAGTGCTGTATCCTGTGTCGGCTGAAGATTATCCGGTCTTGGTTTTAACTTCCCTTCATACTTGTGTTTGCTCTGAGCATAATCATAGATTCATTAGAGAATAGATTATTTTGAGAAGAGAAACATTTGTACATGCATGTTTACATAGATGACTATAATCAATATGAAGGGTAACAGAGTTATGTCTAACAGGAAAAGACTGTAAAAGATGTATTTCTAGACATAGATATGATTGATTTCCTGATATATTTCTTATTCCTCTAATAAACGCGGAGTCCCAAATGAGCGCCGTCACTCCAATAAGCGATAGCCAAGGCTTGCTAAGAAAAAAACGCGGAGCTTATTGAAAGAAAGGCGATATCTTACCATTTTCTATGTTAAAACGTAGGTTAATCCAGCATCCGGTTGTTGTTGATGACGCTCCCCCGTAATGTTTCTAACGAGAATGAAGGCTATTCAGTATTCACCCTCGCATTTAATCTCAATAATGTTGCTTTCTAATGAGGACATCAAACGAAATCAACATAATTCTTCTAAATATTTTCAAATTGAAAGATGCTGACCGAATATTTCATTTGCATTACAAAACCTTTTAACATTGTCGGATAAATATCTTTTAGTAAAAAAGGAGATGATTAAAATATGTCAGAAACAATCTCTTTTCAATAGAATTTTAAATAATTTATTAAGAAATGACATTAAATACCTGTTTACTCTGTCTTTTGTTATTCTAATATAATTATGTTAGTTTGTCGTATAAATGAAATGTGTAAGAAACAACATCGTTTTGGTATTAATAGAGATGGCAAAAAGACCTCTATACGCCCTTGTTATTCTGTTTAATTATAGTTATGTTATTTTACCCTTAACGTGTCATGATTGAAACATGTCGGAAACAAACACATTTGTGATATACGCATGTTGTTTAAAGTCTAAAAGGTGGAATAGATGTCTTACCTCTGAATGCTTTGCTACTATGTCTACTGTAGAGATGTTATTTGGTTTTAATATTAATCGGCAAGGAACGAGAAACTGTCCTTGTGCTGCACCCCAATATACTTTCAATCACGTGACGTAGAACCAATAATCAGCGTTTGGTTGACTGACGACCGTTCATTCCGCCAACTGATAAACAGTTCTCTCCTAAAAGAATATTATGCAAAATATTACTTGCATGTAATATGTTTATTCGATTTGCTTTATTGAGGTGACATTTTCAGTTCTTAAATTGCAGTAAGCACTCAGGGTTCATTCACTATGCTAATCACATAAAAGAGCCTGATTTCGTAACATTCACAGGAGACGTCAAAGGCAAACGCTTGTTGAGAAACAGTTCAACATCATTCAAATAATATGAAACGATGTGTCACAAGAATATATTTGTCTAAGGGCACTCACAATTCAGTGCTTATGAGAGAGCATTTTCCTTTGCTAAATAAAGGTAACAAGATTCTAGATTCGTTAATCTCTTAAACACGCGCGGTGGTATATGAGTAGCTTAACAAAGAGAAGTAAAGATCAGATTGCGCATGAAGGTAGCACATCACATGACATGATACGTTTCATGTGTCAGAATATACTTTTGATAAAGTATTAATAGTTTCTTAAACATCAGAATTCGCTGCTTTTCAAAAGTAAACTAAATATAGATGGGGTTGAGTAATGAGATGCAACATTATGAAAACACACTACTTTTTACTTATCTTTATTTTGCATCCAAATGAATGCGTTTTCCAAAATGGTTCATTCAGACTAGGGTGTGGAATTCAGCATCGTTGCGGTCTTCAAAGCTTTCATATTTATTTACACCACAATATTTATACCACATATCATCGAAGATGCATGGTCTGAGTCAATGAATGTATCATTGGCAATATCGTGAGACATTTGCAGTTACAAATATTTCATATGTGCACTTGTGTACATATTACTTTTCCTAGCTACGATTGTTTCAGAGTGAATCTCCGCATTTCATAAATCCTTTTTTGAGACGTTACTGAAGCAGGTTGTCTCAAAAGAAGATAGCTATTTTCTGGCTATTTCGATATGTTTAAAGGCACAAAACGGGTAATAAGAATCAATTACACTTTTACAAATTACACATTAATATGACGTAAACACAACAAATGCACAGCTACTGCATATCTCTCGATATTACAAACGATACTCTCTAAGGAAGTCTACCTCGTAAGTTTTTTTTATTAAATGTGTACGTATTCAGTTCATAAAGTTGATTCTACAAGACCGGAAGTTCATTAAGCAACATTGCATGAACTACGATATCGGAGATATTAAAATGCTGCTTACATCCAGAAAAGCGAAAACAGCAGCCACTTTGGTCAATCAAATGACAATGCTTGGATTTTGTTATCAAATCCGTTAATTTACAAAATTGCTTTAATCTATATTTGATCCTTGGTTCTCAGTTCAGAGTTTAGGTAAATTAAATAGCTGCAAATGATACCAACCCTTTTCAACTGTCCATAATGTATCCGTTTTTTGCACAGCTGACCAATTTTCATTGTTTATTGCAGGTCAATTGTAAAGAATGATAAGTATGTCACATGATTACATCGATGGGAAGCTAAAGAGGGTGCCTACGTCCTAATATATGCTTTAAGATAGCCAATTCCAAATTAAAAGTGTGCTATAGTGCCTCTACTCGTACAAATAGTGTATAAGCTACAATATATTGTTCCGGCAGTGCACAAATTCACACTCATTAGGTATAAGTCATATGTCCACTTCCTCGGGTTATAATCTCTATATACGAAGTTCATCATCCAAGCAGGCATCTGCCGTCATTACCACGTTGAAATTTTGTGGATTTCAGGTCAGGAAGTCGATCAACCATTTTTCGACGTCGGAACAAGGTTAGTTTCCTTACGTTGAAATTTGGTTGGTTTTTGACGTTGTTTCAACGTCATCAGAACAACTTCAACATCAGATTACTTTTATAACATTTCATTATTATTAATAACATCAAATAAGTTATGGATTGTTTTAACCAATGAAAAAATGCAAAAAGGAGCTATTACTGACATTTAAAAGTGTTCTTAATATTGGATTTAGATAAATAAAAGTTAATTGCTTTCAATTTCACAATAAATGGGGGTAACTCTGTCCTTATATCTATACGGTATTAACAAGGTATATGGTAATTTTCAACAGTTTTTATTTTTTCAGTTATGTTCACAACAGACAAGATAAATTTTCGATTTAAATAAAGTTCGTTGTTCTTACAAAACGGTAATTGCGCATCCATGACTAACATTTTTGTTGGTGACACTTTGATCTTAATCGTTATATAAACATTAATACCTAAGACATCTTGCACCAAGGCTTGTGAAAGAGCTGAAGTAAAGAGCATAGTCTCACAGATGATGCATTGCTTTAAATATAATAACGAAACAAGGCTTATACAAACTTAATTATATTTCGTTGTATCAACGTTGAACCGACGTCGAAATTTCAAATTCGATTAAGTGTCAACGGTATTTCAACGTTGCTAAACGACGTCGTTTCAACGTTGATACAACGTCAGATTGCCTGCTGGGATGTGAGCTTCTGTCGGACACTTGCGTCACTGTCAACCTCATCTTTACAAACTTTCTCTTTGATATTCCTGACAAGACACAACTTTCTCTTTGGTATTCCTGACAAGACACAACTTTCTCTTTGGTATTCCTGACCTAGACACAAGTCTCTATCGTTACATTGGTGACGACTCTGGCAGCAGACTCGAAGTCCATGTCAGAACACTGATTCGGTACAATAGGCCCGTGATCAGTCCTCGGTGATTCGGATATCTCCAAACCAGGTATCGAGTCACATGTACGGTCATATTTCGACCTGGATCTCTCTTCAAGCTTGCAATACCCAAACGCGTCCTGAAACATTTTCAGGAGAATCATATGCATTTATTCAACAATTGTACTGTTATTGATATTAACTGATATAATAGATAACATGGTATTTTTTCTGGTTCAATAATCGATCTAATTGTCTGAATTTTTACAATGATTTTGATTTAGGGCAAAACGATGTTAAGCGTTCATTGCTGATTAATCAATCTTTGGTGTAGTTTCTTTTTAACAAAGACGAAAGATATTTCAAACATATTTCGCTCTTTGTTAAACCGTGTCGATAAAGAGAGTTCGTTTTCTCGTAACCAACACTACACAAGGCCATTCACGAATATTGATGTTTAAGGAATTTTCACTATGATAGAAACTTTTACACAGAAAGTATGTCTCTTGATTTATAAAGAGTGATGGATATCAGGGATATAAGTGTCAAATTATGGATTTGTCAATTAAGATAAATGTCGGTTTCAAGACCTTGTTATGTCGTACAATACTGATAGGGGGAAGCACGTGTTCATGAGAAGACGGGTAGTCTACCTGAAGATGTGGGAGATAATTAGCATACTTGCCCTGCTTCTTCTTTATAGTAACCATAAACCTGTAAAACAACTTAAGATAGAGACCTTCATGATAATTGCCTTTCCAAAAATGATTTTTTTTCGAAAATAAATTACTAATATAAGAAAGAAACCTTATGATTATGCCATTATGGCGCTTCGTCTCAACATTTAGGTATCTGCCGTAGACAATCTGATAGCCATTATGATGACGACAAAACGTAAAGTCTCATAGAACAAAACTGAAATATTATTATAATATATTCATATTTTTGTTTCATTATTCATATGAAACAAAAGTACTCACACAATGGCAAGGCTAAAAGCGGCAATAATTCCCCCTGCTGTTCCACCGATCAGAGACCAGGGATATTCTGCCAACATCAAATTCTTTAATAGTAGAATAATATTTTTTCAAAAACCAACTTCAGAGAGTTATCCGGGTGAACGGAGAGAACTATTTACATTTATGTTTTTTGACGAAAGGTGGAACCGTTATTTTTCAAAACATAAGTAGTTGATCTCTGTAACTGGTTTGGAACACCTTTGACTAGGAAGTCATTCCGTCCATTAAACATTGAGGTTGGAGTCTATCAAGTACTATCAAGTACTCTAGTGTAAAAACGAAAACTCCCAGTCTGATATAAATCGACCGTCTTCCGAGGAAGAAAGTCTTTAATTATTGACTCTAGCGGGATTCGAACATACTCTATCAGGGGCTTTCCTCTCCACAACGTTCGAATCCCGCTAGAGTCAATATTTAAATAATTGTATTCCTCGGAACACGGACGATTTTATTCAGACTGGAAAGCTCCAGTCTAGAATATGTTTCTTCTGTCAGGAATTCATATCTCTGTGTGATCTCAAGAGATTGTTTTAATTACAGCTTTCGAGGAACATGTCAATGGCTTAGTTTTAGTCTAAGCACTGAACAAATTACTCACTCGGTGCTGGTTTGAGATCCACGGCAACCGGAGCGCTGAGAGGCCCTGTTCCCCACGTGTACACAATCCGCAAGCAGACACAGTACGTAGACGATTGGTCCAGGTTAGCGATTGTCATGTTTGTCACATTGTAACATGCTGGCACGGTTAGAACATGACCTAAAATCAAGCCATTGTTTTCAATATCAACATTTCTTCTTCTTCATGTATAGTAAATGTAAATTCTACGCTTTGGATAGGCTAGATTTCATCAGCACTCTAATTAAGTTCTCTCCTTATTTAAAGGTACATTCTATTAGGATAGTCAACAACTGCAACATATTCATATTCAGGATCACATTATCTGCAATAGTACAATTTTTTTCAATTCGAGTCAATAGCGGGATTCGAACCCTAACCCTCAGAGTGGGTTAACACCGTCAGCACTGACCGTACCAGCAGCTAACCAACTCACTCATCTCGCCTTGGAACAATCAAGGTCCAACAAGCGATATCCTTTCATCAAATATGAAATCGCAATGTTGTCAACCAAATGCATTAACAAAGATTTCCTAGGTTATCATTACATAGCAATTGTACTTTGTAAAAGGCTGACACAGAAAGCTCGGGTCTTCACTTATTCATGAAAGACAGTACTACAAGCTATGTTTTCTAAACGTTTGATAATTTACAGTTTACAGCACATTCGATTTGTAATAGTCCTGAAACAAAAAGATAGCATTCTTCATGTTCATAAGCCTCTGAATATTTTACAACAAAGATAAGAGTATTACAAAACAGCAGGTAAGAAGCTGAGCCACTAGATTGATGATGGAAAGTGTAAGTTAGTAGTACAAGATGAAGCTCACTCTCGTCACATGTACAGGGCTGTGTATCCTCCTGCTTCTTGTATAGCAGCTTGTATGTCAGAGGTCGAGACTTCGTGACGTCACCTCTACAGTACGTGAAGTTAAACCTCACTGTGATAGTCTCCTCTGTAGATGTTCCCACAAACGATGGAGCCTGATCAACTGAAAATAAGTGGGGTTTTATATACATAAGTTAAGATAAATCAGATAAGATAAGATAAATCTTTAATATCCCGAAAGGATTTTGCTTTACACCGCTGAAGTTATAAAACGCACTCAAATACATCACAGGTAGAATGACATAACAACAAAAACATATAAGATATGATCATCCATACACAGTAAATGGTTAACTATGTATACTTAGCATACCTACCCCTCGTTTCGGAGAACATACAACGGTTCCACGTTATTCCGCCACTCTGATTCCCTCTCCTGACTGCGATGCCGAAGTATAGGGACACGTGAGGTGAGTGGCGAGGTGCAAATGTTGAGTTCTTGATGATATAAGGAGCGGTATGGGGATACAATTCCCACCCAAATAACGTCTGAAACAAGCAGTTTGCCCTTATTTATCCTTGCACTTCGGTTACCCTTAGCCAATATTAAAGTTGATTTGTACTTTTGTCACTTACCTTGACTTTATATCAACGTATATTATCATTATAACTCAATATTCACCTTTTTAAGCATTGACCTTGTCTTGCTCTTTATATCAACGTATATTATCATTATCACTCAATATTCACTGTTTTGACCAGTGACCTTGTCTTGCTCTATATCTGTATAAGCGGGGGAAAGCTTCAATTCTTCATTTATAGAAGAATCAATTAAAGATCTGCTTCAAGGTTTGTCGGAATACATAAATGATAAAAAGAAATGAGTTGAGATTACTGAATTGTTCGGATCCACGCCAAGAGACCACGTGACAACGATGTCCAGAGCGTGAGGTTGTGACGTCACCCAGGATATGTTGTAGCTGGATGATGAAACGCGTTGCACCGTTACACAGTCAACAAGGAGACGCTCTGAAGGGAAAATAATGCATTTAATGAGAGTAGGTGCTTTCATTCATCCCTCTGTTGCATCCAAACTAAAAAGGTCAAATACAAATTTTGATCAAGAGACGTTTGTGTTAATTCCAGAAACATATAAATATATTTTCCGGTCACAAAGTCACCATGGTGACGTTCCGTAGGAGAAAGAATACTACTTTTCATGATAACTAAAGGTCAAATACTTTTTTGACGTTTGTGGTAATTCGAAACAGAAAGACCCCCATTCCCACCTACACATTGGCATCTGTAGCCTATCAGGCTTGTATTAACGAAAACGTCATACAAAATGTAAATTACGACCCCTTCACTTATGAAATAGTCAGTTACGTGAGGCATCATATGACGGAACAAGCAGCGTGCTAGGACCGGAATACCCAGCGCTGTTCCTGGAAGTGATGATGACCTTGTGACTGATGTTCCTGTTCAATATTCTCCACGTGTACGAGTTTCCTGTTGTCCACGCGCGCGTTACATTCCTCGAGTTCAGGGTGTCTTCCAGTGGTAGTTCGGTGTTTCCATGGTTCAGAGAAAGGCTGTATCCGAATAAAGGACCGTTACGGAAAAGCAACGGCACATCCTGAAGTTTTCAGAGTAATAGAAATTAGCATGGTGAACATCCTTTTATGCTGAGGTTTGATTTCAAAGCAGAAATAGAAAATTGGAAAACAAATAATCTTAACAGCAAATTGAAATATAAACGGGGAAAATAATGTATTTGAAACGTGAAAATAGTCGCCGTTTTTTATCACTATCATTACATATGATGACTTTGTAAAGATAGACAAACAGGCCGTTATGTTTGGATATACACACCTTCCAATACACTGTTAGGTAGGTAATAGAGTCACGTGACCACCAAGTAAATCCTGACTGGCTTAGTAGCGGTGATACACCGGGCCCTTGAAATAAGAAATCAGAATGTTTATAAATCTTTCCCATCTGAAAAATAACAACTTTTTGTATACCTAGGTCGGTAATTCCATATAGGCAATTCATTCATGATATACTCAACTGCATGTTCAATTGAATACTCACTATCTTCAAGCGTACGATGAGCAAGCGCTGATAAATCACTCCACACCGAGCTTGTGTTGGGTTTAACTCTGATGCCAAATGTATAATTACAGTAAGACTTCAACATCGTCATATTGTAGGACCGCTGTGTCGTAATGAACTGAAATTTTAAAACCATTATATCACTTTGCATCGGTACTTAACCACTCATGAAATATCCGGATTAATGGTTACAGCAGCCATCAGTAGTATAATGTACTTACGATTCAGATATAGTACGTTATTAATTGCATGTGCATTACAAAACGATCAATCGTTTCATATCAAAAAGATTTAGTAACATCTTTGGTTGCCCCCAGGTCAATGTTCCTATACACTTTATCATACCTGGCAATTTTTATCATAAAACTTTAAATAAATTTGAGTAACCCATTTCAGCCCTTGGCTTTGAAATGTGGACCTTTTTCAGCTTATCAGTTAGCAAGTGTGCTGTTACTTCGAAAGTCAATTCACAAAGCATGCGCTTAATATAGGAGGTATGAAAACGTCGAGATTACACGATAAGCAATAACATCATCTATAGCAAAGACTTTTCATTGGTTACTTGTTTCAAGGTTCAAAGGCACGTCTTTGAGTATAGTGAGTATATATATTGGGAGACTCAGTTTAGGGCGAACATAGATGCAACAACAATGACATAGTTTGATCATAATAGATTATGTCCTGTGCGTGGTTCAGTCGACCGTTATCAGTGAATTTCAGCAACATCTGGTGTGGCTCGCCGGATGGGTGGGTTACCCGATCATGGCTGTATTAACTGGGAGTTCAAGGGTTATTCCCTGCCCCACACTGAGACACGTGTTGAGAAACTTATGGTGTCCCAATCGGCAAAAATGTGCCTCTGTTCACCCAGCAGTACTAATTGGGTACCTGGTACGTGTAGATTGTGTTGGAGGTGACCTTTAAGCGCTGTAGTCGGCAGCTTTGGTTAGACCAGGGTAATAATGATTGTAAAGCGCCTGTGAAGAGCCCAGTTGAAAATTGGCGCTATAAAAATTGATTATTATAATAATTATTATTATAGATTATGTGACTGAGCCTTACCCAAATGGTTTTGCCATTTCCAGAGGCCGTAACGTTATACACAGGCAGGGACTCGGGCAGCAGACTTTTATCATGTGGTTCCTGCCACTTGAGCTTTAACCAGGAAGGGCCTTCTTCAAGAACCCGTAAACCCTCTGGTCTGGCATATTTTGCTGTACGTATGGATATCATTTTTAAACGAAACACGATTATCCAACTTGAATCAGATCAAACGCAGCAACTGAACCCGTATACGTTTTGGATTTGAGTATTGCAGATTGGGGTCATGGATGACATTTCACTCCAACCAATTAAGTATTGAAAACGTCTATACTATTAGATAATGACCGAGGAAGTGATTGGTTACATTTGTAGGTGAAGATTTACAGTCACTAATAACCCACATGGAACAGTACTTAAATCAGAAACACAACAAGACACGTGTTCGAGCTGCCTTTAATGAGATTGGGAACTTCTTGGAATGTATCTGACCACCAAACTAGACAGAGAATTATTAATTCATAATAACGATGAGTTCAATCAATCGTTTCCAAGGTCACTTAGTTACATTGCTGTCGGGTAAAGCTACGCACCTAAGAGATACATGAATGTTCATTCTTCCGATACAAATACTGTTCAAAGGAAAACAATCACGTCACTGTTAAAGTTCAGTGAGTGAGTGAGTGAGTTATTGCTTAACGCCGCTTGGGCAATATTTCAGCCATTAGCGGCGATTAAAGTTCAGAGCTTCAGTGATAATATTAATGTATGGAAGCACATTGCTGCCAGCAGTGAGAAAATTACAAAAGTTAGATAAAAGTATCATCTAATAAGAACTTCTGTAAATTTTTCTCACTGCTGGAAGCAATGCGCTTCCATATTAATGTAAAATATCCATGGTGAGTTGTGTTTGTCAGTGATACTGAAAGTTCTCATTCGACTACCCCACTAGGTCGGCGTGTGTAGGCTAAAGATACACACGCAGGGTTTGAATACACCTTACATTTCCATTATTATGATTTGAAGTTTATGTTAGGACAAACCGATAGTCGGATCTATATTTTGATTTCAACTAACAATTGTTATGTAGGAAGGCAAACTGTTTGACGATGACATGTTTGCAAGGAATTTTGTCAGTTGTACCAATTTTGTGACACTAATCAACATTTATAAGTCCGTTTTACCTTTTAAAAGACTTCATGATATCTTCAAAATTGGCTAAAGATGCAAAGACATCAATAGATTACAAGCTAACACTCATCCTGATTTACTAGGTTAAGTCTTGTGCGAGTACGTATCTTTACCCTCTGCGTCTAATGCATTGCCGCCACGATTTCACCACTACATGTACGTCCGTTACACTTTAACGATCTTATGAGCAAAAATTAAGAAGAGGATTTTTGCAGAGAAGAAGGAGTGAGAGAATTATGAGTTAAAAATAATGAAGGGAAGGGTATTGGGAAGGCATTTTCAGTGGCTGTATGTTTATGAAATTATACATGTTGCGTAAAATCGACCATTTCCTGTGTAGTGTTGTAATTGAAGGGCCATGAATCAATGTGTCAACTTTATGCCTTTTATCAAAAATGGAATTTATAAATTGTTTAGCAACAACAGGATACATTTGTGCAAAGAAAACCTACAAACAAGACTGAACCTACAAAGCAGACCTAAATGAGTCAAAACCGTAGGCTCCAGAATTGGAATTGAATTGGTCGCTGTCCTCATCTTTTTAATTTGCTGCGGCTGTTTTCAGAGAGTCAAACTCATTGATCATCTCTTAATCCAATTCCCTTTTTTATTTTTATCAATATCAAATAAAAACATAAAAAAGGTAAGAGTACCCTTGTTCCGTACATACCAATGGTTCCGTCGATGTACACAGACGTAGTGTAGTTCGTCGTGCCAAAGTCGTTGGTTCCAAGGATGCTGATCATATAAGTGAAAAACGGAAACAGGTATTCCACTTCACACCGGAAGTGACCTTCCTCCTGCTTGAGGTCACACGGGCAGTACCAGTTGGTGCAATCGGTTGCGGTGATGGCACACTGCCCTTTATTTGACACGCCTTCCGCACTTTGTCCCCTTTGAAGACAAAGCGTCGAGCGAATTACTAAATAATTCCCTTTCATACACCATTCTCTCCCGACAGAGGTGGCTCCGTCATAACTTCCTATACAACCTCTGTCTCATTCTCTCCCGACAGAGGTGGCTCCGTCATAACTTCCTATACAACCTCTGTCTTTCTCGGGCTTCCGGCAGTCTCCCCTAGCGGGACAATATTGTAACTCAAACTACCTGGCTAATTTTCAGCCAATGAAAATAACGAATCCATGAATAACATATTTGTTGTAACACGGGCCTGTGCAATGAAACAGTCGCAAAATGAGGCGTTTGTGTTTTGAAAAGACGACTCAAGGTGCAAGGTGCATATTCGAATAAAGTTTAGCTTTTGGAAAGCTTACAGAAATAACTTAGGCGGTTTGAATGATAACTTTTGAAACGGCGTCGCTGATTGCACAACTAACTTTGATTTTATCCAATCAGCGTTCTACATTTCGTGAACAAGAAACCTTCGAATTAAGACAGAGGTTGTATAGGAATTTATGACGGAGCTAACTCTGTTGGGAGCGAATGTTCATACACATCAGTATATGACATAATACGACATTTATCGCTTTCCTGTAACTCAGATTTCTTCCAATTCAAATTACTGCCACACTGGTGACAAAAACATTTCATTGATAGATAGACATAGATCAACGGAGTCTCTATATGAATACCAACTTGCGATTGGAATATTCAGCTGTCCAATCAGCTTGAGCCTCGTGGTCAGAATTAAGCGACCACGTGCACACCAGATTATTCTTAATGACAGAGGAATAGCAGGAGAAATCTTTCACTTGTCCAGGCGGGTCTGTAATGGAGAAACCGATTCAAAATTATTTGCATTTATCAAAGCTTATCGGGCCTTTTAGAATACCTAGTACGTACGACATTACGTCCCATTAAACTGCCGGAAGTGATAGATACGAAGGTACCACATATGCAACTCAGTGTAAATAATGTTTAAGGTAAAGAAATGCCATTAGCCGATTGTCACGATTTAGTTTGATGTCAGCTTCAAATTGAAAAATTAACAACTTATTAACATCACCCATCCTAGCAATAGGAATTTGACTAATTTATGTGTCGTATTGACTAGGGAATACAGAAAAGGAAAAATTTATATGATGTCAATGTTGTCAAGATATAATGTCGATATACTCACATCCAACGTATAACACCGCTGTAGCTTCCATTTGTTGTTTATGCAAACAGCAATCAATGTTAAACGTTCTCGGAACCAGTTTATCCAGCGTATACGTTCTCCACTTGCTGCGAGTCTCCACAGACGTTTTCCCTTTCGGTTTTAGGATAAGGTCTTTGACGTCATAATCAGATGACGTGAGAGAGCATGATACATTAATACTCCATCCGACTGGTATGAAATATTTATTTTGATAGCCTCCTCTGTAGAAATGGTCCACCTTAATCTCAACTTCTGTAATATACAACAATAACAAGAAACGTTGAATATTCTAATTCCGAGAAAGACAGATTTCTAAATATTATCTTCTTAAATGATTAATTATCATACGTCATCATTGAATGGCCCCAAGTAACCATTGAGCTTAGAAGTCTGTTGTTATTATTATTGTTATAAATAATATTATTATAATCACATATTGTCTTATCAATATTATTATTATTACCAAAACCACGATTTGATTTTACTTTGGAATCTTTCAGTGGCTTTCCTGGAATTTCAGTGGTCTCTAAACATGTTACCGTGCCATACATTCTTCATCGTTTTTATAGTTGAATTCATATTTAGGGACAAATATGTGAATTCAGATGAAATCGGCCTAACGTTGACATGGATAGATGACCTTATGTTTTAAGAAGCTGGTCAACTTGATGATTCCACATTTGCTAGATTTTAATTGCATTTAGCTGTCGACTGATGAATGATAGGTTCTTTATGTGCATGATGATTATGTTTTGGTAGAGATATTTTCAAATAGAATTTTTGGGTTTAAAGATAATGATATCAGAACCTATCCCGAATTGTGTAAATGAATAACTACTTGCATCTCTATTCTACCAACACCCGCTCGTTTATCTAGTGACCATTTGGACACCACATATTCTTGATTGTATATTTATTTTTACCTTTAGGATTTCTGGTTGTTATCGAAGTTGAACCGAGTATGGAGACATTAGAATGTGTACCAGTTAGGTTACATAACTGTGGTGGTGCTTCAACAGTTATGTTGTATGTTTCACCAGCCTTCAAGTTCGTCACATTTAAATGAACTTCTGTCGTTTTGTGATTCTGAAAGTCAAGAGCCAATATGGGAACCTCCGTATGCTCGTTTTTCTTCTTCATTTGCATTTCCATAAAAAGAAGTTTTATAACATTTCTCTGTGATATATCTCCGGCTCGATTTTGTCTTATTACCAAATTAATCACTAGATAGGCATTTAACAATTTCATTGACGTTTTGTTTTATCAAATATTCACTCTGACTTGTCAATGCATAAAAAGGATTAACATGTTTATGAATTCATAACATTCTCAAAAGGTTGTAAAGTTAATCCTGTCCCGATGTTTAAAAAATAATCAAATGAGCCTATTTCAGCCTATGAAATGATTAAAAGTCTAGCTAAAAGTAAACATTTTCAGTACCCCTTTATTACTTATTTCAAATATTTTTAAATGTATATATAATACGGTACAAATCATAAATACAGGGACTACGTATTCATTTGTCTATACCGTGTTGATTCCATTTCCGATCACTTCTACAACGTAGAGAGGTTGATAAGAGGGCGGCTGCTTCCACTTCACATACACCCATGTTGCTCCCCAATCGGCTGTCCTTACTGTGTCAGATTGTGGATAAATGGCTGGAAGGATGACGCATGGTTTAAAGGATTCAATGCAAATACTTATTGAAGGGTTTAGAATTTGTAACATACACATTGTTCTATTGTATAATTCGTGTCCATGTATTGTAGTTTTCTGGTATGCTAACGTGTATTTAGAGGATTAACTGCATACTTCACATGAATCAACATTAAAATTATAACTTTTTTTAAATAAATGTTTGTATATCATAGTCCACAAAATTCATGTCAACTATATCATTTCATTTATCTCCGTGAACAAACATATCTATTACGTAGACAGGCGTAACTTTGAGGGCCATGGCCATTCTTCCGAAGATAGTAATTGACTGATTGCCAATAATGATATTCAATGGTGTCCCATATTTTACTACCTAGAAATCAGGAACTAGGTTGCCTGTCTGATTGAGTGTGCTTATCCATTACAGGTAAATACAAGAAACAAAACAAATCACACCTGCGTTTAACTCGTTTAGAAAACAGCAATAGAGACACGCGAACACACCAAGGGTGAACTGCAGCATCGTGCACTGTAAACATATAGAAAACAGCAATAGAGACACGCGAATACACCAAGGGTGAACTGCAGCATCGTGCACTGTAAACATATAGAAAACAGCAATAGAGACACGCGAACACACCAAGGGTGAACTGCAGCATCGTGCACTGTAAACATATAGAAAACAGCAATAGAGACACGCGAATACACCAAGGGTGAACTGCAGCATCGTGCACTGTAAACATATAGAAAACAGCAATAGAGACACGCGAATACACAAAGGGTGAACTGCAGCATCGTACACTGTAAACATATAGAAAACAGCAATAGAGACACGCGAACACACCAAGGGTGAACTGCAGCATCGTGCACTGTAAACATATAGAAAACAGCAATAGAGACACGCGAATACACCAAGGGTGAACTGCAGCATCGTGCACTGTAAACATATAGAAAACAGCAATAGAGACACGCGAACACACCAAGGGTGAACTGCAGCATCGTGCACTGTAAACATATAGAAAACAGCAATAGAGACACGCGAATACACAAAGGGTGAACTGCAGCCTTATGCACTGTAAACATATAGAAAACAGCAATAGAGACACGCGAATACACAAAGGGTGAACTGCAGCATCGTACACTGTAAACATATAGAAAACAGCAATAGCAAAGTTGCATGCTGTAAAAATATCTTCATTTAAATCAAAATTCTTCTCTCAAATTATATTTCTTCAAAGGCATTTAGACGTTGTGAAGTGGTATAGAATGATGTGATGGATGACGACCTTGTTACTTCACAAAACGTTTCTAGGCTACCTCTTGTCAGTCATTCCTCCAAACGATGCGTGAAATAAAAAAAGAAATTGTCGTCCACATTGATATCTTACATCTCTCAAATTAGATTTTCCAAAAGAATTAGAATTCCTTTTTAGACAAAGATAAGATGAAGATAAAACTAAGAATAAAACATGTATGTGCATGTTGGAGTAACAAGGGGCAAGCCGACTGGATAAGTTTAAGAAATCTCTGGACTGGAGAATTTTTCATTCGTCTTACTGTAACTCAAACAATTGCACATTTGAAATCGTTCGCAAAGCAATGGACCAACGTTTGCGTTCTCTTTAAAGCATCAAGATGACAAACAGCAGAGTTGTGTTAATGAAAGCCTGCACTCGAGGTTCACGCGTTCGAGGGTTTTACAGGATAACAGACACCTGAGTCGTACAGAAATCAGCATCGCTATTGATAAAAGTTACAGTTGCCATATGTTTGAAATAAAACCATTTCAAGCTTTACTCAACATTAAGTTTAATGAAATTGACTATGACGTGGTACTGTACATTCAGAGTAGAATTTATATTCCCATGCGAAAAATTAACTTGCTGGTTCGCTTTCACACTTTTCCATTTCCGTATGACTTTACGCGTATCTTTCAGTGCATAACTTTATTTGTTTATTTGAAACTCAACGTCATAGATGGTACATTGTTTTCAAACTTACAGGGATGTCTTCCTACGTTAGATGTCACGATTGCTTCGATAACAAACAGGAAGTTAAAGATTGGACTTCTGAAACATTCAATTTCAACCACAACGACATAAACCAGGAAATACAAACCCTTCCAATGTTGAATCCTTTTGTAGAAAAGCAAAATAAGGATTTTCGGCCCCTGTCTTTTCGGTGTATCTTTCCTCTTCCCGTGCGCCCAAGGTTAAACTGATATGGCATGTGTTTGTCATCGTTTTGTGATAACAAATATTTGTTCGTTATCAATCTGTGATAACAGAGTGACTACAATTGCGGCGTTATGCATACTGCAGATAAAATATGACGCACGGGTGAAACATACAACATAAGGGTTCAAGCACCACCAACGTTAGGCTACGACTGTATGATACATTGCTGAAATATAAGCAATTGATTTTACATCATCTACAAATAATGTTTTATCATGTTGCCAATAAAGAAACAATCTTAAGTTGGAAATGTATTTCACTGTAGTTTCTAGTGATCGTGACGTGTGGCAGTTTATCATGTTGCCAATAAAGAAACAATCTTAAGTTGGAAATGTATTTCACTATGGTTACTAGTGATCGTGACGTGTGGCAGTTTATCATGTTGCCAATAAAGAAACAATCTTAAGTTGGAAATGTATTTCACTATGGTTGCTAGTGATCGTGACGTGTGGCAGTTTATCATGTTGCCAATAAAGAAACAATCTTAAGTTGGAAATGTATTTCACTATGGTTGCTAGTGATCGTGACGTGTGGCAGTTTATCATGTTGCCAATAAAGAAACAATCTTAAGTTGGAAATGTATTTCACTATGGTTGCTAGTGATCGTGACGTGTGGCAGTTTATCATGTTGCCAATAAAGAAACAATCTTAAGTTGGAAATGTATTTCACTATGGTTGCTAGTGATCGTGACGTGTGGCAGTTTATCATGTTGCCAATAAAGAAACAATCTTAAGTTGGAAATGTATTTCACTATGGTTGCTAGTGATCGTGACGTGTGGCAGTTTATCATGTTGCCAATAAAGAAACAATCTTAAGTTGGAAATGTATTTCACTATGGTTGCTAGTGATCGTGACGTGTGGCAGTTTATCATGTTGCCAATAAAGAAACAATCTTAAGTTGGAAATGTATTTCACTATGGTTGCTAGTGATCGTGACGTGTGGCAGTTTATCATGTTGCCAATAAAGAAACAATCTTAAGTTGGAAATGTATTTCACTATGGTTGCTAGTGATCGTGACGTGTGGCAGTTTATCATGTTGCCAATAAAGAAACAATCTTAAGTTGGAAATGTATTTCACTATGGTTGCTAGTGATCGTGACGTGTGGCAGTTTATAAACGACGCGTAACCTCAGTACCTTCAGTTTTACTTTGAGTTAAGCACGAAACTGAGTTGAGAATTCAATCGAACTTAAGATAACCTTTAAAACTTCGAGGCCTTACGCGACTGAGAACTGCTCTTCCTATTTGACAATGGTGACAATTTTCTATATATGTCAAAAGTGATTTAAAACATGAATCATTGCTACTTATGTTATGTACATAAATCAAGAAGCATATTGATTACATTTTTACATGTTTCATATATTCATATTACACATTTGCGATGATCACTCATTGGATATGGGACACGACTTCAAGACACAATGATTTCGTCATTCCTCTACGTATCGCCAATACATTCATTCATTCGTCACGGATGGATCATGCTAACTATGTTCTCCACGTGCGCTCCACAATTTACCATCAAAAGAAAAAAACAGGTTTATTACTGACAAACTTGCATTCATGTTCTTTCTTGTCTCCTTTGCCCAATTGTTGAAATCGCTATAATATTATATAAGTTTCTTTTCATAATTGAGACGTTTTAAGTTATAAGTGTTATTGATGAACGTTAGAATCTGTATCAGCCAAAAGCAGAAAAACTTACACCCCCCTAACCGGGACAGTGAATGAGGAGTGCATTCTATCTAATTTTAACACACTACAGTGACGTCTTCACCATTGATTAAGTCTCAATATCTAACGAACTACTCAGGCAGCCTCAATGCTGTACACCATAGATTAAGTCTCATTATCTAACGAACTACTCAGGCAGCCTCAATGCTGTACACCATAGATTAAGTCTCATTATCTAACGAACTACTCAGGCAGCCTCAATGCTGTACACCATAGATTAAGTCTCATTATCTAACGAACTACTCAGGCAGCCTCAATGCTGTACACCATAGATTAAGTCTCATTATCTAACGAACTACTCAGGCAGCCTCAATGCTGTACACCATTGATTAAGTCTCAATATCTAACGAACTACTCAGGCAGCCTCAATGCTGTACACCATAGATTAAGTCTCATTATCTAACGAACTACTCAGGCAGCCTCAATGCTGTACACCATAGATTAAGTCTAATTATCTAACAAACTCATACACCCTCAATGCTGTACACCATTGATTAAGTCTCATTATCTAACAAACTCATACACCCTCAATGCTGTACACCATAGATTAAGTCTCATTATCTAACAAACTCATACACCCTCAATGCTGTACACCATAGATTAAATCTCATTATCTAACAAACTCAGACACCTTCAAAACAATACACCATGAATAAAGACTCATTATCTAATAAACTCAGACACCTTCAATGCTGTATACCATGGATTAAGTACTTGGTCAAACAAACGCATCTATATAGACCCTCGATGTAACAGCTTCATCACTGTTCGAGAACCCCGGTCTTACCAAAGCTTGACACATGACTACGAAGTATCAATATTTAGGACAAAACATTATAACTTAGGTCGTAATTTCTTCGGAATGTCAGCGACTAAATATATTCAAAATGTACATATATCCTGAACCTTTTTGTCCAATATTTATTTTAATTATCAATGTTATCATTTTTTTATCATTGTAGGTCTCAGCCATCCTCACTACAGTGGAAGTACGAGTTGTTATTCTCTCATATCTGATAAGGCCAAGAATTCCGATGTTGACTGTTAAGGATGCCATGTCAATCAATTTTTTCAGGAATTGATGCAGGGTAAGTGTTTTATTTCTCGGGAAAATAGTGTTTATCAGCACAATCTGTTTATGACGCTGATATCGACACTTGACTTCTACCACACATCTATCAAACATCAGATTTTCCTCATTTTCTCATTAGTGTGTAAAACATTTCGGAGGCGTAAAAAAGTAAGTGGGTTTTTCGGAGAATGAACAATGAAGTATCGTCTCGAATAGCCTTGCACTGCATAATGTATCAAATTGATCTCATAATTTAATCTTTTATAACTCAACTTGCAATGATAAGAAACGTTATGTTCATTTATCAATTATCATATTTCAATCTTTGGAATTTCACGATGTAATCTTTTGACAAAGACATTTCATACTTAAACTTTTCAATAGTATATTTACTATTCTTTACATTCTGTAAAAATTAGTCTTCACAATGGTTGTTTTTGTTTGAAGTTGGTCACCGAAACGACAAATAATAGATCTCCTTTCCTGACTAGATTTAATATTGAATTCAGTTGTTGCTTTCAAATTAGTGCAAATATCATGTCATTAGGTCTTTGCTCATCTTCAAGCGAAAAGTTCCGATTTTTTTCGAATAAATGAAAAAATGTGAAAGATGAAACTAATACAGGAATACATTTGGCAGCCATTGTGTAACATCGGGGGTCCATTTTTCAAGAACTATTTTTTTAATTACACAGCATACGTTATGACGATAAATGAAACTATTTATTTCTGTCGACATTTCTTTCATTCATATCTTATTGCAGAGAAAAATTGAAAAGAAAAGTTGATATTCAAAATTCTGGGCCCATGCCTATTTTGGGGACTGTCATATTTGTTTCCGGCATACAACATGTCTGTGCATGTAACATGAATTGTTGATATGACACCCAAAATATGTATTTAAAAATTGTTAGCAATTAAAAATTCAAAAAAGAATTATTTTACTTTTGTATATTTAAAGTATCCCTTAGAATGCTAATTGGTTCTATGATTATATTAATACAGATTATATCATAGGTAAATAATGTAGATTAATGTAAATAAAGTTCCGAATTGTTAAGTACAGAATGGGAGTGATAATATGTGTATGTTAAATGTCCAGGGGCTGCATATGAAAATCAAACAACGTTTGCCCAATCATTTCATCACCTAATGTGAAAGTTCACACAAACAAACAAACAAACAAACAAGCGAGGTGCCTGTACTCACTTGACATACTTGGTTATTATTGAGGAAATGGTCCATCTACTTTACCAGCCTTCATTTTCCTCGTCGTGACCTACTGATCTATCCGTCAAACTTATTATTTCCGCAAAAAATGACATTTTGATTATTCCCACTCAATAAAACCTAAATGATTCTGCAGAAAATTAATTAATCAAGTTTTCTTCAAATATGCTTATTCAAAGTTTTGCTCTTTTTTCTTAAATTGCCTTATGATCGAAGAGGTTGGTATCACAAGCAATCCTATATATGGTATAGCAATCTCATCTGATGTATAAGCATATACAGTAAAGTCACGATATAATACTCTCTGCCTCTATGTTAGTATTTCTTATAGGCAGGGGTTTTATTTAACCATTGATTACTCTTGTGAAGATACATAACATGCTTCACCTTACTTCTTTAACTTTCATTTTGTATGTATTTGGTTTTTCTCGGGAGGGTAATATAGGTAGATAAACATATAAGTAAATTAGAGGCCTGACATTAAATCATTCGATGTGAAGATAGTTCTCAATTAAAATAGTCTCTTACGATTGCAAATATATATATCATGTATGTATCCATGGTCTATTTTATAAAACGAGTAATTTGTAATGTGGAAGGTTGCAACGAATAGAGTTATGTACTCATGCTTTACAACAAACAAAGAGGACCAAAAGCACTCCGTCTGATCTTACGAGAATTTATATCGTATTTGTCTAGAATCTCAATTCCAACAGGTGGCTCAATGGCGCTTTATGAGGTTCAAATGCAATCAAGTGAAGGTAATGGTAAACAGTTAACGGTTATCCCGTTTATCAAATGACATCACTTCAATATAAAAAGAATTATGTCGTATTCGGTAAACTGAGAATTAATGTTATGGATTATTTTGAACGACCTACAATAGTTCAGCCTATACAGACATTGTGGATGTCGGGAGGTTATTACGCAGTGTTAAAACTGCAACAAAGAAACATTGAATGGATAACTTGAACTGCGTAAATGTGAATGAAGACATTTGCGTCTTTTTATTCTAAATAACAATTCGTGTGCATCAACAAACTTCGTCTTTGATTGACGAGCACGGTTTTCTTCAGGAATTATTTCAGTAGTAAACTGTTTACAACGCGCTAAAAACGAATGGTTTTCAAATGAAGATGAGTTTCTGAGAATTGGGTATCATTCTGACGTGCGCATTAGTTATTGATAATTGTTCATATTTTCAGAAAACTGAATGTTTGAACAGAGTGAATGTATTCCCTGAAACGCCATTAGCATGTTATAGTCAAAGATCTGCATTATACATACGCTGGGTTTTCTTAAGGTTTTTCTGTCTTTATTTATGAAAAACTACATAAATCAACTAAATTAAAACAAAATAGATATACGTTAGTCTAAAGGAAACTGACAAATGATATGCAATTTAATATTTCAATCAATGAAATTTTTAACCCAATTCCATGGAATACTTTTGATCTCATTTTTGCTAAGAAAAATATCCCTTTTCTTGCATTATGGGAAAAGAACTTGAGTTGAAGAGCTACCCCACAAGTGGAAGATTAACAGGTGTCAATAAAAGAATCTAAGTTAAAGGTTTCTTGAGCCTTTATCTACTGGCAGTCATCCGGCATTCGTCCGTCTTTAAACTGTTCACATTCTCTCCTGCTCCTCCTAAACTGCTCTTCCTAGAATCCTAGGGTTATTTGGAGGCTCCTTGCACGATTGTTGTCCGAGTCTGTACATTTGAGCCTACATGAATTAATGTTGATATGTTGTATAAAGTTAGCAAGTTTATTCGCATAATTAGTACCGGATTACAACGTAAATGTCACTATTTTGATTGATCAATATAATAATTACTTCACAGAATGTAATAGATTTCTTGTATTGGTAACTTTTTCAAACATTTTACAAAGTTGCCGTTACATTTTATTTGAGATAGGAAATTCCAATAGTTTATGAAAAGTCCTTAAGACCAATATTTCCGTAACTAAATGTCCCCCTTATTTTCTCAAAGATACATGTATTATATTGTGTGTTTGGTATTCATCTATCTGAATAGTAGTCCCGTCTGTCAGTTATTAATCATTTCGTTTCCCGAGCAGGACTCACGAGCACTTTCATCATATATCTTTTCAAAAGTGCATGCATGTGCATTGACTACCTATCAAATTAGTGCGTATTGAAAATTTCAGGTATATGTTCGTTTTCTGTTATTCCATTGAAATAATTTTGATCTTCAAAAACATACACTAGTATACAATTAATGGTTTTTGGAATGTCATTTCTCGATGTCTCGTGTTAGCAATAAATTCTACTAGCTGATTTGAGAGGTTTGAATTTTGTTTTGCCTTTTTCTAAATAATGCTAACTTTGCGTTTTTCATGTGAGTGTTTTAGATCAAAGATCAAAACCTCAGAAAATAGTCTAATTATGAATGACACAGGTGAACCGCAGTGAACCTCATGTAATGTAATCAGTTTCACCTAAACGAGCCTAATGCTTTCTTATACATAATGGGGCTCAGCTGAGACCATTTCTCACGGTGAAAATTGAATGATATTACATGTAAGCTATTGTTCGATTATACAATAACATTTAAAGAACATCAATTGTTTCTTTCATTAAATTTCCCATTGCCCTGTTGGTGATTTTGGAGTTCTTTGATTCGCCTGGCTATAAATTCCCTATTCCCGGATTATTAACACAAGGAACTTTCCGGTCAGTTATCTCCCTTGGAAAACAAGGTCTTGGAAGGTGAAAGAGTTATTGCAGGTATATGAAGTTTATTTCACTAGTATTTGCAAACCCCGTCATTCAATTTTATTCATGCTTAATAAACATTTGTCGATGCTACATTTGATCTATCCCAAATTAATCCTAATGAACGATTTTATACAGTCTAAATTGAGCTCGGTATTCGACTTTGAAGTCAAATTTGAGATTTTCCGGAACTCTGATCAGCTGATGGGTTTTCTTTTAAATGAAATTCGCATTTTTTCAATTTAACTGCAGTGCTTTGATTACCAAAATCTTATGATGTGTGGTAAATATTGATTGTATAATTAATCAGATGTTTGAGGTTTTGCATTCCTTATAAACACTTGAATCTTGGAAATAGCAACATTGAATATTTGATAAGTAATTATGCTGAGAGTTTGCTAAAAGGGACACTGCAACGTTGAATTTCTATTGGAAATTTTTAATTAGTAAAGCGTGACAAGGGCACAGGAAGTCGGCAATCTCAACCAGTGTGCCCCCTAAACGGGAATGAATCCTTTGCACAGCAAGAGTTCTGGCTAGGAATACTACTGTAGGAATTATAGTATTTTCCTTTTTGCTTTTACTATTCATATTAGAAATGTTGGTTAAAATACCAAAATGGATTTATGAAATTCTTTTTAGCAAACTTATTACCTGATTCTGATTTGCTTCTTTCCCACTTCTTATAAGCAGACGTATTGGTGTATTTTTGTGGAGTTGAAAATTGGGGGGGGAAAACAAAGAAACTATTGGTAAGCAATTACTTGGGTGTGTTACCTGTCAAATTCTTTACCCAAACAATCATGTGTTATTGAACTTGTATTGATACTTTGTTGTCATGGTATTTCAAATATAGGCGTGACTCTTGGAAAATACTTTTTAAGATGAAATATTGACAGAAATGAAACATTCTGAGCTAGGCTTCACCAGCAAGTCCTGACACTGTTAATCGTTTGAAATGGAAATAAAAAATTAAAACTACCCTTTCGAAATTAAGACGTATGTGGTGAAAGTAAATGAATAGATAGAACGTTGTCATAAATGTCTTTGTAAAGAAAATATTTTACTTTGCTGTAACTGGCGATTAATAGTAATTAGATGGAACTCAGCCAAGTGTGTTAGGAAGAGTTTTTGACTTTGCTAATTTCCCATTTAATATCATTGCTTTCCTTGCAATTCCTTGGAAAAAAGGGGGAAACTTTTTTATGTAGGATGCATAATCCCAATGGGGGCGAGGATATTAGGTTACGAAATTAGTACCTATAAATCTCGGACCATATTTTCCTGTGGTCAGTTTGTGTCTCATGACCTCATTATAAGTCTGAAGTCTGAATAACAGTCTCATCAGCAGTGATCAATTATGCAAGACAGCCATCATGAGTGTGTCCCTTTAAATGGCAATACTTGTTTTATCAACTTTCATATGATGACTTCAAGTCAGTAGTGTTTCCCCTAGTCAGTTTTAGCAAGGTGCAACGCCCTACCTTTTTGAATATGTGCCCTGCCCTTTTTCTGTCCCGCCCTGCCCTTTTTCCTGTTGCTAGCCCAAATCTTCCTGTTGCCCTATTGCAGAATTTATCATGTACAATGAAATCATTTACAATGTCGCAATTGTATTTTTCATAAGATGTGTATGTATGAAGAGCTCATTTTTGCTATGATATCAGGAACTACAAGCAAAAGAAGAGAATGATTAAACTAATAATCCATCCTTTGTGTCACTGGGACACAGCTGCTGAGTACATGTTTAGCTAGATACAGGGACAATAGGGAGACACAGCCAAATGATCTCACTTGATGTAATGAGTGAAATGCACATGCTTGATATCCGTAACTCATTTAAAATAGGTTAAAATAGGGGAAACACTAAGTCAGGTAGTAGAATGTTTTTAAAGTTTTCAAGTCATCAAATGAGACATGAGTCAGTTTTATTTTTGCACAAAATCTTTGAAAATTTCTGTATCTACATAAATGTCAAAGTCTCTACTGTGGCCCTATTTTTTATACACTCATGTTTTTTCAGCATGTTTGTTTATTTTATTGTTATATTTGCACCCACAAAAAAGTGTAATAGTACATTGTGAAATCAAGAGCCATGTGCACTTTTAGTATTTGAAAAGTTTAGACACATCAGTATGTCATCCATGCAACAAATCAATTCGGTTTTGTTTTTTTAAATTGTAAATTCTCCTGAAATAAATTTCTCAAAAAACTGAAACAAAAGTTCTCTTTCTGAGACTGTATTTGTGTCACGAGTACACACCAGTTTAAGTACTTAGCTTTCTTCATTGTCAAGCCATCCTAGCTTTGTGATTATCATTTGTATTTTGCTGGGTATGTATTGTATCTGTTTGTTGAAATTTGCTAATACTAAGCAAAACTGATATCATGATTTATGATAAAAATCCTAAGTGTGCCACAGGAAATACCAATTATCAGAGATCAATTGACGCTAGATATTGCTAATGTCTCTGCCATCCTGTTGTTACATCCTAATGCCATGATGTCTTAAACATGCTAGTGTCCCGGTGCCTTACATCACCACATCAGATGTCCAATGGCTGTGCTGTGTAAAGATATGTTCACCCTTTTGAAGGTTCAGCATGGCGTTACCAGTATGGTACACCCCCATCACCAAGGTGCAGCTGTCTCTCTTCAGTAACCAGAGAGGTCCATGTGCCGAGGCTGAGATGGATTTCTTCAGATGTGCCAGTCGTGTTGGCCACAAGCGCTCACTGATCGAGTGCTCCAAGGAATTAGACGATTTCAGCGAGTGTTCATCGAGGTTAAAGGAGGTTAGTAAATTCAAGATCGAGAAGACACGGTTTATTTGAAACACTATTATTTGTTTACAGTAACAATCTTGTTTCTCTCCGTAGTTTAGTTCTCATAAGAGTTGACGAGAAGTTGAAAAGTGTACTATAAAGTATAGTATATTATACCATATAAAAGGTTCTTTAGGAAAACATGTCAAGATAATAGCTTAATAATTTCAATAGTATGGGCAACCTTGAGTGCAAAGCAGGATTCTGTATAGAATCATCCGTTCAGTACGTAATTGGTCAGAAAAACATTTAAGTACTTTTCAAATTGAAAATGTTATGGCAATATATGTTATTGATTTTTGTGTACTCGGAACATCTGTTGAGAGAGACTATACAAGTACAGGAATCAAGGATGTTGCCCGTAAATGCTGTAAATCTGTGTTTCAGTTTGAGAGGTATGTGATCATGCAGCGAGAACGCAAGAAGCAAGGACGACCTTTCGCCCCAGCACCTGCACCGGACAGCGCTCCTGTAGTGAACTGACCTGTGGCAGACTGACTCATTGTGTGATTAGTGTATGTGTACATAAGGAATAAATATTGTTTAACTATTGATCTTGTCTCCGTAATACTTTTGAAATTGTGCTTGTTGCCTTAGAGGATACTCAAGTATATCATATCACAATTTTCAGGAACACTTGAGGTGTTATTCTAGTGTGCTTGTTTTTTTGAGGTTTGTACATTTGAGCAGTTGTATATTTCCCAAAGGCATTTCCCGGGTATATGAAATAGGGAAACATTCAGGTTTACAGTAGTAAAATGCCAGAAAATTTTACAGCTGTTCAGATGCTTACCACAATTTGACGCATAATTGCCTTATTTATAACAGGTTTCTTTCAATTCCTGTTGTGGCCTGTTTGGAAATTACTTTTCCATCTCACAACAGTGTCATAGGATGGGCTGTCATTGTCATAAACAGATTTCATCTCATCATGAATTTGACGTGCAGTAGAGCCCTTCAAGTGTAAAAACGTACCGGTAATTACATTGCGCGCCTTAAATTTCTCCAAAATAGGGGTCCTGTGCTATTTGGTCAACAGACTTAAACTGGCTGTCGAGAAAAAGACTATTGTTGACCCAGGGACTAGACAAGGATCACTTATGCTACAGTGACCAAGCTCCGCGCATTGTGGCGGACTCAGCTCAACACTATCCGGAAAGCTTGCACAGCGTTGCATGGAGCTTGGATCAGGGAGGTCTCGTTGTTGTCAAATACCGATCATCTTCGGAAATCATCGGCAGACTTCGTTAAACTTCCAAATATGGTCAATGCGAAATCGTGTACAGATGTATTTCGGAACATTGCAACCATAACCATGCAACTCATGTAAAACTCCAGATGCAAAAGTCTGTTTCCAAAGGGTGATTTTACAACTCTTCATTTTTCATTCACCAATTGTAAAACGTAATTTGTAGCATTGCTAAATGTGTATATCCCTCGTATTTGAAATACAAAAATGAGTTTCGACTTAACATTTCTAAAATTACATTTAAACTTTGTAAAGTTGAGAACAGAAAGTTGAGTTTTACAGGAATGAAATGTTAGGTTTGCAGACTTGGACTTGTCTTTTCGAGAAGTGCATGGTTGAGAACAACATGTTACAACTTGCGAATTACGAGTTTACATGATTTCATTTTTGGCACACATCCCCTTCCATACAAAACATCTGCATCAATATATTTGTACTACATAGCTCCTACAAGATCCTCAGAACTATCAGGCAAAATACTTCCATAGTTATTAATGACTTTGTTCAACATGTAATCTCTTTAACCAATCAAATGTTATCATGCAAGGAGCTTTATTCAAATGTCTTTAGCTCAGCAGTCTATCATCCCTATGGTGCTGCTATTGCTATATTCAAGTCACATACAGTGGATATTATGGACATTTTGCCTAACTTATACCATGATACTGCTCAAACTAAACACTGAAGAACATCAGCAAACACCTTGAATCGAGTTATGGTTGCTGACTGGATAAGCTATTGGGACAGTAATTTATTACACTCCCACCTTCAAAGCAGTATGGGTGCATAGCACTCCGCCTGTCAGTCCGTCCAAACATTCTTAATCATCCTAAGTAATTTCTAGGATCCTCATCATATTTTTAATATTCAGTCACTGGACTATTTCTGCCTTTTAAGGAATTTATCAATTTTGATTTTTATAAATATTTGTTCTTTACTTAAATTGAAAAAAGTATAATTCTTCAACAATTTTTCATACTATTAATCTATCAATTGACTGTATACAAGATTCAAATTAATAATCCAGTTATTCCTCTTGAGGATATTTCATCTATGATTTGATTTACATACTTCATGCAAAGGCCATGGTCCATATCACAATGAAAATATTACAAATCCATGTGCTGCTGGTAGATTTGTTACAAATTACAAGAATTGGACGAAGCGTCCGTAAAATAAATACTATACAATCAAATTTCTGTATTTAAGGAAAGTGAACATACTTCGTATTTTACGAGCCTGCAAAAGGAATTTAGCAATATTCACTATAACATTAACATTATTACAAGACATAGGCTAAGTCTTACAAAATCTTCCTTACTAGTTTTGATAAAATCATCATGGTGAAAATACTGTTTTCTTGCATCCTTGTAGAGTTCACAAACCATTAACAGGTGATATTCATCTTCAACTAGTGATATTCCTTTGCTATGACAATATAAACAGAGTCTATTACAAAATAATACAAATATTTTAAATAAAAATTCTAGTCAAAGGGAAACAACTCTATTGATTGAAAACCTGCTTGAAAGGGAAATAACTCCGAATTATGAACATGGCGGCAAACGAAAGGCCACAAGAAGAAGACTCCCAGAGATTGTTGACGTTTCTGGACGAAGCCGAGAAGAGAGTGGAGAGTTTCCGCAGTCAAGCTACTTACCTGACACAAGAGAGGGCCAGCCTGCTAATGATTCTTCAGCAACTGAAAGAAGAAAGTTTAAAATGCACAATGTCCGATGGTAAAATTAGGATTGGTTTTCCCCCTTTTCTAAATACAATTTAAGCCTATCATTTTTTCGGTTTCAAAATGACACCTGTTCAAAAATAAATTCTAAAGAATCAGTTTAGTGTAATTTTAACGTCACGACACAAATGTCTTCTTTAATTTTTTGATTGCTTAAGCTTTGGACTTGAAATCGACCAAATTTCCAAAGTCTTAAAGATAAGCACAAGCACAGGAGACCTCGATACAGGTCATATACAATATATAACAAGGCTATTCACGTAGGTATATCAAGCTCTGATATATGTGCTGTTATAAACATACTCATAAAGTGACATCGGTAAGTATCACTCCTAACGTATTCATAAATGACCAACCTCCAATTTAAAAGTGGAATTACGTGTATGTCACCTGCTTAATTAGAGCTACGTTACTTCAATTAGTAAAAAGCAAGTTTTATTGCGTCATCGTAAGACGGAAGTGCCAAGATCGAGGTATAAAGCCTCGTTCCAAATGCGACCTCCCTTCACATTTGTTTTTTTTTAAAATGGGCAATATGAAGGGAAATGCACATGTTCCACTTTGACACGTGCATTTGTTGTTTTTTGAAAATGGGCAAATGTGAAGGGAGGCCGCATCTGGAACGCGGCTTTTTACCTCGATCTGGGCACTTCCGTCTTACGATGACGCAATAAAATTCGCTTTTTACTTATTGATGTAACGTAGCTCTAATACACGCAATTCCACTTTTAAATTGGAGGTTGGTCATTTATGAATACGTTACGAGTGATACTTACCGTTACGAGTGATACTTACCGATGTCACTTTATGAGTATGTTTATAACAGCACATATATCGGAGCCTGATATGTCTCTGTGGATTGCCTTGTTATATATCGTATATGACCTGTATCGATGTCTCCCATGCTTGTGAGGATAACGTGTGCCCTTTAGCTTTAGATAGCAAATCCTTTTTGACACATGCCCTTTTTGTATTATTGTGTTACAATTAAGCCAAAATCAAGGTTATGTTACGACCATGTTTAGAATTTATAATATAAATAAACAGTATTTAATATATCTTATGTGATCAACCAAAACAACCCCTATGAACCTCTTTCTCCATTATGACATAAAGTCTCCCTGGTAAGGGAATAAGGTGTACATAGATATAATGATATATACTTTTAAACATATATGCATTAACTGACAATCTCATAATGTTTATTTATTAATGATCTGATTGTATACAATCTAAATCTCATCCACACATTTCCTCATCCTTTGTTCTGGACAGTTGATCGTCAGCAATTCCTTGCAAACACTGAGCGTCTCGGTAAGCGGTGTACCTCAGTCAGTATTGAAGTGTCCACAGTCCGGAATGATTCCCAACAAGAGGCGCTGGACAGAGTAAACGACATTCTGGAGGAGTTGAAGACAAAACTTGACCTTCACCCTCAAAAACATCTCAAACAGTTAGAGTTGTATCACAACACATGTCAGTCCGAGTCATGTGGTGCTGTCGACCTTCGCTTCCAGAACCTCGTGCTTGACTGTACGGTGGATGATCAGAAGGAACTGAGAAGAAGAATCGGTAACTGGTTGAGGACTATGCAAGATATTGCCAATGGAAGATGATATTTTGTATTTTGCCTTGTTTTTTTACGTAGACTGTCAAATTTACTTGACAGACTTGTCTCATTGAACCAAGAAGACATTCATGTACGTAGCTTGAATATTTATATCTTTAAATAACATCATATCCAAAATTTCAAAGAATGTCTTTTTGTGAAAATGAGTGGATGTGCTGTGATTGATTCCAGTTACATTGACAGCGGTATCAAAAAAGACTCAACTCATTTTAATGTTTGAACAAATTTTTTTTAAACTTCTGACAGTCAGGTAATATCAACATGATTAGCTTTTTTTAACATTGATTTATAATTTTTCAGTTAATTAAATAATTTTGATTGAAGGACAAGTTTGAAATTTCATCACAAAAGCGTTGATTAAAAAAGGACTTGAAATGCACTGTAAAATATACATTGTTATAAGGAGAAGAGTTATCTTTTCTTGTGCTTATCTAGTCTATTGGTAAGGGTCATCTTGAAAGTATCTTGGTTTTTATACAAATGATGTTTGGGAGTTGAATTATTTTGATCTTGAAAGGATTTGATGTTCTTTGTTATTAATCTCATTGTGATCTTGTATACACTTCAAGAAGACGGCATTGAACATTACTACTTTTTGTCTTTAATGGCAAAAAAATGACGCCCAGAGTAATTACTTATCTCAATGTGAATGGTGTGATTCTACTGTGCCAACAATCCCACCTGCCTACAGTTTAAATCAAATATTTCTCTGCAAAATCAAGAAGGCTATCCCATATCATTAATACTCAGAAAAAAGGTAAGGACCACCTCAAATGGATCATAATAGAAACTATAGAAAATCTCTATTGAAAAGCAGGATGGTCCTTAACTTGTTTTCTCAAGTATAAGAGAGAATGCATTTAAGATGAATCAATCTGAATAAAATCGACCATGATCGGAGGAATAATTTTTTTTAAATGTTTACTCTACGCACTCAATCATTACGTTCCTCTCCACAACAGTCTGAAAGCAGCCTCATACCTCGCACATTCTGACATTACTTTAGCGCAGACCAAACCTAGCCTTTAGCGGACCAATCACATCATGCTGGAGTCATTTCTATTGGCTAGTTGAGAGTGCATCAGAAATGAGGGTGCTTTCAGACCGCTGTGGAGAGGAAAACACTGACAGAGTAGTGGCAATCCGCTAGAGTCAATGTTTAAAAACCTTTATTCCTTTGAACAAGGTCGATTTTAATCAGACTACCCCAATACCTTCATTTTAGTGCTTGTTTGTTAAGAATGATTTTATGTGCATAGTAATGTAGTATGAAAGATAATCCTGTCAATTAATGCAATCTCAGAATGAAAGCTGACCAAGCATTGTTTAACTGGAAATACCACTATGTTGATTTTTTTCAGCTTTGTACTGAAATTAATACCTGCAAGAGTATACTGGTTCCAGTTGAACATTCAGATTTTGCACAAGGTTTGATTTTTTTAAATGTGTTCATTTTCATATGACAATTCTATCTTCTAAAGACTTGTGGCTTTTATTTTATGTGTTGGTCATAAAGATTTTCACCATATATTGCCTTTTATAAACTGTTTTTAATTATTGCGTATGAAAAAATATTGTTAAAACATGAAGCACAAAGTTATGATATTCAATATCCATAATGATAATAAAGTTTCAAATTGTATATCATTTTGTTTGTTTTATACTGTTAATGATGAATTGAAATCACTCCTTATGTTTATTAAATCGCGTAACATAATGAGCATATGTCATTTTGTAAGCAAAGAGAAGTACATCTGTTTAGTTCTGATCTATTGAGATTGAACTTTTTGCATTTATTTCTATTAACACGTTTTAAGACTGTTTTCTTTATATGGTGACTGTTGTCAGTGAACGAATTTTGAACTAGGACCTCTTATTACCGGTAGCAAGCTGGAGATGTTTGGCCTTTCCTAATGAAGCGCTCATAAAATGCTTCAGTTTTGATGTCCTCCACCGATTGATGAATGACCTGAAAGGTTCGTTTCGAAACGTAATTTAGTCTTTATGCGAACTGCAAGATTTAATTATTTAAATGATTTACATACAGGATCAATCAAAGGCGGTTTTATTTAACATGGAGTATTTTCTTACATGGAAAAGTAAAATGAATTTGAATGCAATTTAAGCGATTAGATGAAAAAAGTGTACTTAACTGTTGGATGCAAATATTTTCAGTTTTGTTTGAAATGAACGCGAGTTTTTTATGTGTTCTATACTGAAGTTTTGTCACCTCATCGGTCTCTTGGTCGTCGTGAAGTATTCAAATAGTTGGATAAATCGTCAATAACTATTATAGTTGCGTTTTTCCTTAAAAAGGATAAAAAAAATATATTCTTCACATCCGCCATTGTCTATTTTGGCTGAAATTGTGAAAGTCATGACGGGCAGTACCATGTAGAATAAACTGGTAGATTTTCTGTAAACAATGATAATTTTTATTATTTTATGGCATTGATAAGTCGCTTCTCATAGAGTTGTACAAATTTAACATTTAATCGTTCCTATAATTATATAATGTCCTTTTTTTGTTAAGAGGATGCACTTTGAAGATTTTTAATGAGAATTCGTGCAAACAGACAAGTTTTAGAGCTATCACGGTATTACCACATGCAACAAGAATATACCATTTGCAGGATCTGTGGAAGACCATTGAGGGTTTGGCAGACCATGCTTGATACTCCAAATATCCAACCTAACAGAACTATGGGTTTTAAGATCGCCACGCTATTCTGCAGATATAAATCATCAAATGTACAAAATTATTTTGTCTGTATAATTTTCAAGCAAAGGGCTTGAGAAAATTCATCTGAACTCATGGGACAGGAAAATAGTTAGAATTTTTGTTTTCAAGATCTCAACAGAGTTGGAATGAAGAAATTGCAGAAGTTTCTGTAATCAATGGGAATAAAATGAGTTATGTTGAAAAATGTAGGAGCTTGTGTTACTATTAGCTTAAATGTAATGCATCTACTACAGGCTCACGTGTTGATGGTTTTAATAAACACTTCATGCCCAAGGCCGTTTTGAAGGTAACGTTTGTCCTCAACTTTCATATGGACTTTGATTATTAGCATTTTAAAATTTCAATGAAGGGAATTTAATATATATCAACAATATTAGTTATTAAGCAAGTTTCTTGATGGGAATGGTGGAAAATGTCTGACTGATATTACATAGATAGAGTGGTTTGGCTTTAAAATTAGCATTTAATGGTTTGCGTATTCTCTCCTCACAGCGAGCGACCTCTTTTGGGAGACAATGTTATTTGCGTATTCTCTCCTCTCAGCGAGCGACCTCTGTTGGGAGACAATGTTATTTGCGTATTCTCTCCTCACAGCGAGCGACCTCTTTTGGGAGACAATGTTATTTGCGTATTCTCTCCTCACAGCGAGCGACCTCTGTTGGGAGACAATGTGGTTTGCGTATTCTCTCCTCTCAGCGAGCGACCTCTGTTGGGAGACAATGTGGTTTGCGTATTCTCTCCTCACAGCGAGCGACCTCTGTTGGGAGACAATGTGGTTTGCGTATTCTCTCCTCTCAGCGAGGGACCTCTGTTGGGAGACAATGTGGTTTGCGTATTCTCTCCTCACAGCGAGCGACCTCTGTTGGGAGACAATGTTATTTGCGCAGAACGTGTCAGAAGTTGTGAACAAACTTCAGGAGGTTGGTCCATAATAATGATTAAAAGTGAGGAACTACGCATGTCTGTATACATCATAGTGACATGGTAATTCCTAGATGTAATCTATTGCAGGATGAATAACATAAATATGATGATCACTTAAAGCTAGAATTAATTTTGTGAACATTATGAAGACCACGTACAACTAATATATAACTTCCCTTCAGAAAACACCCAGAGAGCATACAAGCAGCATCTCTGAAGCCCAGCCACAAACATGTACACGGGGAGTAGGGAATGCGCTGAAACTAATCTGTCAGGAGCTCAACACAAAATATTACAGATACACATTTTATCTACGCAAACATATATTTCATATCACCGGTTTGTTTTAGTATTACCCATATAGCTCTTATATTCCTTTTGATGGCTTGTAATTTTATATTGTACCAAACTGTGTATTACACATTTTTATTACCCATATGGTCAATCATAAGTGATGACATATTTTCAATATGAGCACATGTGCACATATCACTTTTGCCTAGCAACGATTGTTTCAGCGCGAGTTACCGTATCATGTCGTCTGTGACGTCATCAAACTATTGTTCGTGACGTCACTGGAGCGGGCCGCCGCAAAGAAAGCAGGCCGCTTTCCGTGTGTTTTAAATGAAATAGAATCGGTAATAAAGAAATTATAACCCTCGGAATTGTGTCATATGACTTTTACGAAACTCGTGCGAACTTGTGTATAACCCTCGCTCTCGCTCGGGTAATACAAAAATTCGCACTCATTTCGTAAAAGTCATATGACACACTTCCTCGGGTAATAATCTCTATTTATTACCCATATGGTTAATCATAAGCGGTAACATATTTTCAATATGAGCACATGTGCACATATCACTTTTGCCTAGCAACGATTGTTTCAGAGCGAGTTACCGTATTACCTCGCCTGTGACGTCATAAAACCATTGTTCTTGATGTCACTGTAGCGGGCCGCCGGAAAGGAAGCAGGCCGCATTCCGTGTGTTTAAAATGAAATAGAATCGGTAATAAAGAAATTATAACCCTCGGAAGTGTGTCATATGACTTTTACGAAACTCGTGCGAATTTGTGTATAACCCTCGCTCTCGCTCGGGTAATACAAAAATTCACACTCGTTTCGTAAAAGTCATATGACACACTTCCTCGGGTAATAATCTCTATATACGTGCGAGGTGAGAGTAAATAAACGAAACTGCAGTAAGCCGATAGCGGCTGGCCTCACTATATGTCTGTCTCCCTAAGTGACTGGACAGGCCTACTTGCTTATGTGTTGGATTTATCGTTGTCGGAAAAATTATCATGTCCATTAATAAAGATGATAACGACTCAAAGTATGTTAGCATCAAAACGTGTATCAGAGGAGTTTCATCGTCCAACTGCCTCTTCGATTTCCATTAACCATTCTTAAACAAACTCCAGAAACCAGAAAAACACCTTCGTGAACGATGAACTTCTGTATACAATAATGTAAACTATGTTTTTTTTAACTCAGCACATCGCCATTTAGGCAGATATACGTACAGTACGGATTACCAAGGCCCTAAATCAACTCGGGTCACGCGGTTTCTTTCTGTACATAACAAAATCGACTGTTTGTGAAATTGTCGAGAAACGGTCAAATGGTTTTGTATACAATCACACAACTCTATCAAAGTTCGTGGGATATTAAGTTCGCCCCAGGGACCTACAGCTAAGGTTGGTGACTTTCAACAATAGGCCGTTATTATTAACAACTATACGTGTTCCTTCACATTTAACCTTCATACGGTCAGTTTGCTGGTAGAGAGGCGAGGCGAGACTTGAGAGGGAATGCGGGGGATGAAACTATTAACCCTGTCCCTCTTTAATGTGTGAAGTCAAGTGTGGAGATTTGACATATGGGAGACTCTTTGTACCAACAGTCGTCTATTCAATATGGGATTCCGCACTACAATCCCGCTCCGGTGATGTCAGCTCTTCGCTTTAGAGAATTACAAAACTGCCTTTCTGAATAAGCTTGAAATGCAGGAGAATTTGTCCTTTTGTTGTTGCTTGACATAAACTGGTTTTAAGGGCCGTTTGCAGTGTACATCTAAATAACACAGTGTGAGGCATTTATGAACTTTGTTCCACTGTCTGAACCTATTCGATGTCAACATGTAAGGAAACGGCTTCTCTGTTCTGAAAAGTTATCGTACATTGGTACTCGCATAGATATATTTGATATTACTCACTTCATGGGACATACTGATAAACCAGGTCTCCCTTAGGACTATAACAAACACTGTTTATTTATTTGCTGAAGTGATGGTGGATAAACAACTAGTTTGAAGTACATGTGAAAAAAGTTTCGAGTTTGTAATAGTGAAAATAGAAGTTTGGCAATGAATGAGAGCAAGCTGTGTCGAGGACGACTAATTAACCTTTAACAATCCACCATACTAAGTTAATGCTTTTATACATTATGATCACTGCTGGCTGCACACTTTGTTTAATAACACTATCGACAGGACAACATGAACTGTCATTACACAAAATATCATGAGAAATCTTGTTTGCTATTTTACGAGTAAATCAATATTGGTATCATTATTAATTGGAAAAAGAAATAGAAACAAACATCCTCGAATATGGGTAACCAACCGTGGGTTAGGCCAATCATAGACGGCTAAAAATGTGCAGTGCACTATTAAGAAAAAAATAAAAAGAGATAAATATTGATATTAAAACATATCAAGTGAGTGAATAAGGGTTAAACGTGTTTTCAATAATACTCCAGTTATATGGAAGAAAATCATCCAAAAGAGAGTTGGCAGATAAGTGAGAAAAGGGATCGAAAGGACAAGGGAAAAAGAAAGGAGGCAGTGAGAGATAGAAAGCAGGTTTTAGAACGTCTAAAATTTAGTCTGGTTTCCACTCGTCGACCTGTCAGCTTGCATTGCCCTGGCAGAAGCATGTAAGCTCCGACTGGTACAGCTCTCGGTGTCTTTTAAAGCACTTAAACAACCATATCACTTACTAAGTTGGTATTGAGTGAAGTGAGGGCTTAATATCACTCAACATGGCTTGACAAAACGTTTAAAATCTTGATGAAAAGAGACTATATCAAGGGCGAACTAAAACTTAGTATAAGAAGTCGGTAAACAATACTATTGATGAAGCTACGATTGTCCATCATAACTGGTCGTACCTGCCTGTTACACTTAGAGGGCGTTACGGAATAGGATATGCATCGAAGGTAATGATATAAAACTGATGTCGATATGGTTAACATTCACCCTTACACAATAAGAACACATTAGTAACTGTCCCATTAAATAGATGATGGTTTCCCTTGTGTAAGAAAACACTTTATGGGACACTGCCTCTAGGGAAATAGCTCCCGTCCGATGTACATGCTATTATTTCACGTCATCATCATTGAAGACTGGTGTGATGCAAGCGGACGTCGCTCTGATTAACATGTAAATGTCACTTACGCTGACAGTTTAATCCTTTCTGGATTATCTGAAGTCATGTTCAGGTTGTTAGGCCTCCGGTTTACCCTCCGGACTGGTGAAATTGATTACGCCGTATTTCTGATTGATGATTGTATTTGTTCCGTAATATGGATCGTCGTTTAGTGTAACTGTCAAGAAGGGAATGTGGTTTGAATAATCAACCTGTCCACCGTATATTTCGACAGGCCTTACAATGTATTGACGATGCGCATATAGTAAAGTCACAGAATCCAGAAAGGATTTCTTTCTTCCCTCTTCTGCAACTTGTCCATATGAAATCAACCAGCTTTGGTTGAACACTGACCAGATCAGTCTACAACTAACGAACTAACATGCTTGATAACGGTGTTAGTATATTCACCGAAACGTCGCATTTCGTGCAATATAGAAGTTAATCATCCATAAGCACTTCTTCTTTCTCTTAAAGATGCTCCTGAAAGAAACCAACGTATTTATCGTCGACAGTAATGTATTATTCAATTCCTATTGTGAATGCATTTGTTAAGATGAATGGTTTTCTTTGCATTTAAAAAAGGAGTACAAAAATGATCGTTGTTGGTATCTTTTTAAGTCATTCTGTGAGATGTTTGTAAAACCTTAAAAATGGTTAAATTTTAGCGTGAAGTATTGAATCTCGTTCAAAAGTATCATGTTAAAGCTAATCGCTTACTAGAATGACGGTATAAAGGTATATAGTAAAGCAGTGTATTTTTAATAACAATCGTTTTTCTAAGATACGCTTCCGATAGTCGTCGACTTCTAGAATTACTTATGTAGAGTATACTTAAGCTACGGCGTTTTTTAATTCCTTGTAGTCACCGAGGCCATACCTAATCAGTGATGTTATTTCATCCAGGAGTATTGCCTGTTTCTGAATTCACATTATAATGCTTATGGATTCAGACTAGCGACAATATAAAGGTGAAAAGTCACAATACTGAATAGAAAAACATATATGGGTGGTACTGTAACGTTGGCCAATTTATGAAGTGTATCGTAAGCCGTGAAGCCATTTTCAATCAAAACAAGTAATAGGTGGTTTTTTTATCGTGTTTTGGGAATGAATATACAAGTCGTGTATGATTGATAACCTATCAAAATGTCAATTCACGGAACCCTGCCAAGAAACTGCTGCCAACCAAAGCTTTCATCAGAGGATGGTTCTATCAAAACACAACACGTTGAAGACTCTGTCATCTTATACCTTTATTACCACTTTTCAGTTTGAATTTGTATATGGTTCTGTACATAATTATAATAACACAAATATATTTCAAAGCACACAACACATGATGTATTCACCAATACACCGGATATGTTAGACACAGGGTCAGGTACTATGCATTTGGAAAGATTTTTTAACAAGTTTTTACAGCTCACTGTAGGGTCAAAGACTTCAGTGAGGATTTGATGTGGTATGAGAACTTTTAAAACTTATATCATAAGTAAAAAGAAATTTGTTAACGACTTTACTACTAATTTTTATGAAATATACATTTGGAACCACGCACATACAACTCTCCATAAAAGAATTTAGGGTAAGGGAATGTAGGGAGGAACATGAGGTAAACTGGGAAGGAATTTATTTAATATAATTGATTTAATTTTGACTTTGACTCCAGGCATTAAACTTTACAGTCAAGCTCCATTAGTGGACCAATCATTTGACAATAAATATACAACAATAACTCAGGCAGGCACTCAGACATCAGATCAGTGGCTGTCAATGAACAAAAGTAGCATGAAGCAGTCTGGATGGATGGATGGATGGATGGAAGAATGGACTACCCACAGGGTAGGGAGATCTCCACATATGGACCCTGTAAAACATGGACCTGGGAATATGGGAACCGTATAACATGGACCTGGGAATACAGACACTGTATAACATGGACCTGGGAATACCGACACTGTATAACATGGACCTGGGAATACAGACACTGTATAACATGGACCTGGGAATACAGACACTGTATAACATGGACCTGGGAATACAGACACTGTATAATATGGACCTGGGAATACAGACACTGTATAACATGGACCTGGGAATACAGACACTGTATTACATGGACCTGGGAATACAGACACTGTAAAACATGGACCTGGGAATACAGACACTGTATAACATGGACCTGGGAATACAGACACTGTATAACATGGACCTGGGAATATGAGGACTGTATAACATGGACCTGGGAATACGGACACTGTATGACATGGACCTGGGAATAAAGACACTGTATAACATGAAGGGGACTTCTTGCATAGGGACACAATAATCAGCAGCTCAGTACCAGTGTGTATACACAAATGTATAAACATCTTAGTAGAAATCAACATCCTTTCATTTGTCAACAATAAGTATCTGAACATTTATTAGTTTATATTTGTAACTAATGGGATGGTAAGGTGGTAATCTCTGTATAAATTTTGGACTTTACTTATACATTCTCAACTTACACCCATGAATAAAATGTTTTGAATGAAATATTTGGTAATTCCGTGATAGGGTTAAGTGGTGAGAAGTGGTTGAGTTCCATGTCTAAGTAGGAATCAATGGTTGCCTGTGGGCTGACACTATATGGACACAGAAATATTACTTAACAATGGGGGAAAATCTCTTCAATATGAAGTGGAAAGGAAATAAATGTAATTAAATACCTGGACAGTTAATTTGGTCTTGTTTTGACTTGAGCACTATGGAATTCAGATAAGATAGTTAATGGAAATGTAATGGCACATGATCAGAGTGGACTTTGAAATGGTTTAAAAAAAATTGAATCTTGTGAGGATATCTTGATCTTGATAATTAAAGCAAATCTAAAACCATCTTAAAGATTATTTCGTTGGATGAACGATATTGTTTCCTTTTTTACCCTTTTATTACTTGTAACTTCCCTATAAATATAAGTTAATAACTAATCTCTCTTGATAACAAATTTGATGTATATTCTAATTGCTTAACATGAATCTATAGACAATTATGCTTTAATGCTGTCATTTTTCTTCACAATAATATGCAAACAAAGAATGCCAGACGTTTGAAGTAATAGAGAACCTACACTCCAAAACACTCTGAATATTTATAAACAATACAAGAAGTTGGTATCAAAGCAAGCCAATACAGAAGTGGTATTGCTAGACAATATCTCATCAATAGAAACACAACCTAAGAACTTGACTTGTCTAGGAGCATTAATTGTTTGAATGGTTAACTATTACAGTGGAAAGATCTGAATACACCACCAGTTTTAATCTGACATCAGTGGCAATTCAATATACTTATTTACAGCTCTGTATGCAAAATACCAAAATAGACATTAGTCATAACCTTGAGACTTGATCCCTATCGTTTGTTTTGGTTTTTATTCCAGGTGAATATCAACAGGTTTCACAGAAGCTTTGCCCATTAAGACATTTGAAACTTCAGATTGATGTTAAGATATCAGACTATTGAAGACATTGTCAATGTTAATACCAGAAGACATGCAAAGAGGAGGGAAAAAAACTGACTTACTATCATAGATATAACATTTCTGCATAAACTACCAGACACTAAAATGTTTACCCGGGCCTTTATCAAGCTGTAACATTCTGAACGTAGTACATGTCAACAAATATCACTCCTGAAAATGCAATGCCCAATATGTTTAATGTTCACATCTTTGAATGACATACCTCCTCAGCTAATAACAGGAAAGACGTTGCTTGAAATGCATTCTCTTCCATTAGATGACGACAGTCCCACACAACCACTGTCACAAGTGGACTATATATTTCTTCCAAAACCCGAAGTGGTGAATATTTGCAACTCTGTCTGTTTTGATCAGGTGAAAGGACTCTTGTCATGTCAAACCTTAGAGGAAAGTTATAACGATCAAAAGCTGTGATTACAAACAATAAGAATTCAGTAAATCAAGCCCACAAAGTTCTCAACGCGTACCAGAGAAGAATGTCTCCAGTACCCTATGTGTAGGAAATCAATGAATAGGGTGTGCTGTAAATGAAAAAGGTATTTACAATTCAATGGTAAAATTGTCAACGGTATATAACAATAACACACTTCAACATATAAAATAGTAAGTAGTATCTAGTTGGGAGGCCTCTACATTACTTTAAAATCTTCAACCTTTCTCATTTGATGTCACTCTTTCAAGTGTATGTTCAGAATGTGAGTAATTAATAAGTGATTAAAACATAAAGGGATCTTTCACTTATGAGATTCAAAACCCATTAAGAATTAATGGAAGAATATACCTCAGATATCATTCTCTACTAAACTTGGTACTTCTAATTTATAAATAAAATATAATTTACTTGATAAAAGTGGAATGTTATTATCATATGCAAAGTATTATTTTCAATTAAATTAAATTGGTTAATATTACAATGTAATTTAACCTTGTTGTAAAATGTTAAGGCAAGGGAACTCAGAGGAAGATCAGCATATGAAAAACCCATAATAATCTTCATATACAAAATATCCAGAGTTGACAAAACAAATATCTAATCTGTCTAAAAATCTGTCAAGAAGGTTTTTTTTAGAAAATATATTGCACAAATTTAGAACATAAGCCTTCTGATTTTCAACTAGTAGTCCAGATTACATCCAGAGAGTTAAAGGCACTGTTCCACATTCATTAAATTCATAATTTGTCTGATTGCCTCATTAAAAATTACCTTATGGCATTACACAACCTAGGAATCTATTGTTGCAGAAAATGGTGATGCCCATCAAACTAAAACTGCTTGTATCAAATTTGTTAAGACAACCTTTTATTCATTTGAGTACACAAAATGGATTCTCGTTTGAGAAATCTCTGTATTAATCAAAACAGATTGTTTGGCAATTGGTAAGATTTGTTTTTCTTTTCTTCAGATAACTTTATTTCTTACAGTTAATTATTTTCCAGCAATGTGCTACAGTGCCTTCCAAAGGGATACAGTCAATACTATGATTTACAGTTTAACATCTACCTTTGATGTGCTGGTATCTACAGTGATTGGAATGGTCTTATATTGTAATGAATTAAGATAATATGTTTGTTATATACATAGAAAATATGAAATATCTTGCTGTATATTATGGGAATATGAAATGCAAATAAATATTATTTTTTCAATATGAAAATTTACAAGGAATTTGCTGCATATGAAAACAGAATTGCAATCTACAATTTCTTTCTGTCTGGAACATATTTTTCAATTTCACAAACAAGATACAAACCCAAAACTAGCTACAGAATGATCTATTCTACAGGGGGTGAGTAAGAAATGTTAAAATGATATGAATATATTAGCTTAAGAGATCGAAGGACTTTGTAATAAATTAAGCATTTAGTACAAGCACACAAGAACTTGGCTTATGTCAGTTTTACCATTGCTGCTATAGCTACCACAATTTATGGATTCTGCACGTTCATGTAAACCCTGGAAATAACCCTTAGCTGTATGGACTTCAAGCAAAGTGATCATTAGAATCAACCTTGATTTCTTTAAAAAGACTCATTGCGGATAAATGCTACTCGACTCAGTGATATTATAGTTTGATACACACACTTTTTCACAAATGCTCAACATGTATTAGTTGAATCACCTCAGGAAATGTAGCTTTGCTGCGGTAGGGTAACCATCAATCCTGGAAACATATATTAACTTCTTCAAATGCATGAACAAATATTGAATATCTGAACCTTGCAAGTCTTTGACTTCATTGATATCAGGTGAAGCATTAACAAAGAGTAACGAAACATGGTTCTAATTCCTTAGAATCTCAGCTGTTCCATAACTGAAATCATTGCTTTGCAGGGACATAAATAACTGAAATCATTGCTTTGCAGGGACATAAATAACTGAAGCATTATGTCGAGGACCAGTAACATTTCCATGGACTTAATCAACACTGGAGTCATCATTAACCTCACATCTTTCATTTGTTACTTGTTACATAACATACAAAACCAGATGAAATAACACTCATGGAGCCATGTTCAGCACCACAAGGGTTAAAGCAACCTCTTGAAGCATATGAAGCACCTGCAGCCACTGAAACTCACTCTTCAGTTTCCTCTATTCCTTTCTTATGGTCTTGTTTCATCTAGTCTTTGATTTCATTCAGGAAATGCCTAATTTGAATAAAGTTTGCTTTTTTTTTATTAGTATAGAAGATCTTCACAGATCGTAGTGTTGATTCTTTCTGACAGGTCTCACTCAATTCACAAATCGTAGAACCATGCACTGCACTGGAATCACATATACAACAGTCATATGTCATAATGCTTCTTCACTTGTCTCTGTATTTGATTCACATTTCCAGACTCTTACATCTTGCATGCTGGACTATAAGAGGACACATTTATTAGCGACTAGCGACTTCTTGCCATGAGTCCGTCTCTTACTGGGCTGCAGACTAATTATGTCGTTGTGCTTCCTGCTCCCCTTCTCCTTGTGGTGGTTCTTCACTTCACTCTGGATCAACCCTGCAGCAGAGAAAACACATCACTGTATAATGGAAACTATCTCCATCAACTAGCTCCTGCTGATATTGTATAACCCTAACCCTAACACTTCACTCTGGATCAACCCTGCAGCAGAGGGAACACATCACTGTATAATGGAAACTGTCTCCTAGCTACTATTGGTTCGAGAATCAAAACATTTCATACATGGAGATATTCACACTGTAGCAGTATCTAAGCTTCCGATTCTTATCAACAAAGACTTAACTAATCTTTCAATGAAAATTAAGAAATACCCAGCTTAAATAATGTAATATATGTAACATTCACAATCTTTTCTGTAACATCAGCAAGACTTGAGTGGTGGAAACCTCACAAATATGCAAACACAACAATCTCCTCTTGCAAATAACCCAATATTTATGACAGATTTACCATCTTCCTCTGATATTGCAAAATATTTATATCATAAGAAAAATAATTCATATCTTAAGAAATATCTTTCTATAATGTGAGCTTTCAACTGAAAAATGTTATTAATCTTTTAAAGAAAGTTCTCCTCTTACCCTGTCCTATCTTCTGTGGTATAACTGACTCCTCCTCTATGACCATGTTCAGCTGGTCCAGGTACTTCTGGGACAGGTACCGGAACACTGCAACACACAGCCATAATTTATCACAATTATCCTCTTGCTTACAGTAGAATAGAGAGCAACATTGCAACTAGAGTCAAAATTAAAACTGCATTGTTCAAATCAATTCACAGTAACTTCAATGCTTTTATTTGACACAAGTTTAAACTAAGAAATGTCAAGTCCTTTGAAAGGCATTTAGAAGTGACACAAGAAATCATGTTGTTATTGCCCACATCCAACCTGATACACAAGGAGCATAAACTCCTAATGTCATTATTTTAACAATAAAGTTGTTATCTAGAAAATCTCACTGTGTCTTGTAAAAACATCTCTTCTAAAAATGTTTACTAAGTTTATATGTTTGAAAGATGGCTTCTAAGTAGTGAAATAAATAATATTTTGTTATCAACTGCATTACCTTCATCGACATTCAAGTTTTCTTTAACAGATGTTCGATAAAAACGTAGTTTCAACTTCTTTGCCAGAGCTTCAGCCTCTTCACTGAAAAGTAAACATTTTGTTTAAATCACATCAGATGAAGAATTATCTGGGAATGGTTACAACAAAACATTTTGTTTAAAACACATCAGATGTCGAGTTATCTAGGAATGATTTAAAGCATCTTGTATCTTATCAAAGCATGCAGCACACATGGAGAGACCTCCAACACTTCCAAATTATTATTATTATTATTATTATCTGTTGGAAAGACAGATTTTTTATTTATGTACTCAGGAATAACACATTTGGCAGGTGTAGGGAACCTGTAATTTTTTTTACTCATATGAATGCAATTTGATTGACGATAAAAAGCTATCATATTAACATGACATTCAAATAGCTTCAAATATATCAAACATTGAGATTGGCAGGTATTTTCTCAACCATCTATTCAAAAAACATGCCAAGGATTTGTAAATGACAGAAAGTTTGTGAGGCGACATCAAGTTCAGTTGAAGTTCTGACATTGCAATAGTACTTACTCTCTGACGAGTGCGTCGTCAATGAGATCTATCTTATTCTGGATAATCACCATTGCTATCTCTCCCACCTCGTCCTCCACCTGACACATATAACACACAAATAACACAACAAGTACAGAAATATAAAGAGAAATAACACTCAGTGAAAAAATCAAAAACTGCAAGTCCTAGGAAAGTGTATCTTTGGTTAGTAAGCAATAAAAATTATTCATTTCATTAGCATGTTTTGAATTCTTTATCTTTAACATTCAGAGTGTTTGGTGCTGATTGCTTCAACAGCATTAGTGTAAACAAAATGAGGATGTGACTCCTATTCTATCCTATCAAGATTTTTAATGAAGTAAAACATATATTTGCAGATAAAACTAGGATCTTTTGTTACATTTAGGATCTCCATTTCATTTCTTTCCTTATTCTTTTAAAACTAGTAGCCTTTTATGAAAATTTACAATTTTTTTGGGAGGCCATGAGTCATCACGTTCTAGAAGCATGGGAAGGGAAGGAATATTAAACTCAACAAGCATGACTAAGAAAATGATTCTATCACTTATTCAGTTGTTTTAATGAGTATTTTTCAAAACTTGTCCCCACAAAGTAGTACAACCATACCATATGTGGAAGAGCCAGTGGTCCATATATTCACATTTTAAGGCAGAGCTCACACCCACCTTTCTCTTCCAAGATTCCACAGCTTCAAAGGAGTCTCTATCCACAGTAGAAAATGCAAGTACACACGCCTGAGCTCCTGTAAAGCAAGGAAATAATACAGCACATGTGACCAGACTGTTAATATGTGGCTTGTTACTTAGCAAGTCAACAACATTCACTAATGAATCTGATTCTGACTTGTAACAAAGCAAATGTTTGACAATGAGTAACAAGTAGTAGGCTTCACAGAGAACACAGATTAAGTTCTGAAGCATAAACTATACTTGTATGTGGAACTGGTCTATTGGTTTTCCTCTTCAATGCACCACAAATATTTAGAACAGTCATTTTGAACCCAGTTTCTGGTTATACACACTCATGTACGAAAGATATTTTCAAGCAAAGAAATAAGTTTATTAAGGTTCCAGTTCACAAAATACAACATTCTTTCAGATCATCAAAATACAACATTCTATTAGTTCATCAAAATACAACATTCTTCTAGTTCATCAAAATACAACATTCTATTAGTTCATCAAAATGCAACATTCTTCTAGTTCATCAAAATACAACGTTCTTCAAATTCATCAAAAAACAACATTCTTTGATTTCATCAAAATACAACATTCTTCAAGTTAATCAAAATACAACATTCTTTCAGTTCATCAAAATGGTCCCTAGTTGAAAACCTATCAGTGCAGACTTGAAACCAATTATTTGTTAGAAATTTTTTTAAAAACTACAAAGCAAACGTAAACAAAACATACATGAGAATTTTCTTGACACGAAAACTTGACATTGTTCATAGATTATACACAATTACTTATATCTAACAGCCTACCTGGTAAGATTGACAAGGAATCTGATTACAAGTAAATTGATATGACAATGTCCTAATATCTTGGAGCATAAAGCTGGGCAGCTTGGCTGGAATAAATCAAGGTGCAGGTATATTGGGTGATCTGTATCTACCGACTCAGTGTTTATACGTCTTTACCTGTTTGTACAGGAACCCGATAGCAGAGATTGGCTCTATTGTAATGACAGCCTGAATTAATGAAAAGCTCTTGTGAAGTATGGCAACAATTTTGATTGAAGAGTAAACCCTGTGATGTGTTTATGAGGTTTGCTTGAATTCTAGCTAGTTACTTGTCTTTACAATTTCAAGTGCTTCATGTTTAGACCTTTCTAGTAACAACTGGTTGCTTGTCTTTACAATTTCCTGTTTAGAGACTTCTAAACTTGGGAACATGTCATTTTTCAATGAAACTTATAGTAAATTCTGCTTCACCTTTGTTTTGAACTTGTACCAAACTCACATTAGTGCTAATTTAGTTGTTCTTACAAATTCAAGTCATTTTAGTAATGCTGGTTATGTGTTTGGAAACATAATAACTAATAAATAAACTCTTTTCTCATTTTCAAGTCATTCTTTTGCAAGTGCTTAATTCTATAATTTCCAGAGATATAAATAAGACATATATATAATGATAAAATCATAATTTTATGAATTCTGAAAGTACATGTATTCAAAGGGCAATGCCACTTTTTAGATTTTTAGGATAAAACATAAAAAGACATGACCAAAAATGCTTACTGGAAATCATTTTGCTAACTGTGAAATCATTTTTTTAATTTGAAATGATTCTGCTCATTGTCAAACAATTGTCCAACACTTCTACACCGACAGACACAAAAGGCGGCTGACTTGTCTCCACCAGCTCCCCACTCACCAGACTGTGTTGTAACGAGGACAGTGTGTGTGCCACTGCTGCAATCCATGTACAAACCAAATACAAACGTACAAACAACTGGACGTGACATGTTTGTTTTGTCCCCTCACAAATGACCAGTCACAAACCAAGAAGACCACCACAAAACCTCGAAACCTGAGAGTCAATATTTTCTCTGAGTCCCTGATGTGACAGTTAAACTATGAAGAAGCAACGTCAACAGTCCATCTGTACTGTGAGCAGACTCACTCACTGCGGTCATAGCTATTGCACCCTCTATATCCCAACATAGGAATTAAGCCTCACTTTACTACAGATAACATACCTTAATTGGATGGGCAAAAGATGAAAATTATATCATTGTTATCATTGAAAGCCATTTTGCATGGTAAACTGAATGACAACACAAAATATTTTTCCTGAAGTTCAAACCTAATCATATTTGTCAAATCAACTCAAAAATTAATTCTTTGTAATACTAAATAAGACATGCTTAATAAGTCCATTGAGAGAATTTGAAATGAATAGAATAGAAAATATCAAAAGATTGAAATAAGACTACAAAGCGTTTTAGATTCTTTACATGTGCATTTGTGTAGATATCAGTGATTTTGGGCCTCAAATAAGACATGTATTTTCTAATAGTTTAAAATAACAACATTGGAACACTTACTTCTTATCCTGAAGTTACAAATCCCTGGTTCAAATGTCATGACATGAATACTTCATATTATATATATATATATATTACAATTTACAAATCACACAGCAGCTTAGTGTCAGGAGTAATCCGATTGGATTTGGCTTCTTATACTTAAATAACTCCTAGGATAATACATACTGCAATGTCTTGAAATATCACAAATGTGAACTGAAGGATATGTTCAATTCTCCCTCACCAAAGCTTAATAATTTGAAATCCTAAGCCATTGAGGACTCTATGAATAAGATAAGCATACACAACAGTTGCTACATAGAGAACAATAACCTAAAGATTTAAGTATTTACATCTTGATAAAATTGAAAGTATTGGAAACCACAATGAACAACTCATCCTGTCAAAAAATATACAGGAGAATGGTCTCGGCACCTCCCTGACCCAGTTCTGTGACAGTTGATTCAACCAGGAACCAGGAATTTAGTTTATTTGCTTTGAGCAACTAAAATGTTAGTCTAGAGTCCATAGATCATTGTCTGGTATTGCTGAATCCTCATGGAGACTGTTCGATGCTTATCATTTCATTCTTTATCTTTTCAAGATTTAAGGAAAAAATCGTACATTTCAACATGCATCACGGTGTAATCAATGAGTTTTGACTAAAATAGGAACTTAAAGGATGAACATGCAACACCACAATCAGGCATTTTACCACACTAACTTTAATTTTTTTTTTGCTATCGTAGTTAAACCTGAATCTAGAAGAAATATAGCTAGGGTGAGCAGGTAATTGTTAAGCGAAGCTTGGTCAGGTTCAGATATTAGCTACATGTATCAGTTGAGCTGGAAGTTGTTGAAGAGAAGAAAGTTCAAGCTATCATAGAGTGTTAACCAAAGGACCTTTTCAGAGGACACGCTTTACTAGAGAAGCATTCTGTTCTGGTTTTGTTAACACAGTCTATACAATCACTGTTAGTTGAGTACATGTCACTCACAGCCCTGTCTATCAGCTAATCCTGCTCTCTATCATTCTGACAGGTGCTTCTTTGCTAATGTCTCACAATAGACACAATAGGTGTTTGTAGTTCTCGGGATGAAAGTCTATGTTTTCTAGATATCAGCTCTTTTTGGTAAAAATGCATGATGTTTTAGGATGTAATAAGTCCCTGATTACACATTAGTTCCACTTGAACAAAGAGTAAGCATACATGGGAAGTTTTTATTTAAAAAATATTGCTTTCTTTAGGTGTTCAACTTCTAAATGTTCATTTGCAGTGGAGTAATATATATATATTGTAGACATTCATAACTTTCATAACACTGCAGACTTAAAAAATATTTCAATGATAATTGATTAGTTGTTCTGCCTAAGGAAGGAAAAGGTATATAGTTTCACAATAATGAAGTTTAAAAAAAAACAAATCTTGCTTGCTTAAATCTAACCTATAAACTGTAGATACCGTCTACCTTTCATGGCACTGAGATACACATTACCAACCTACAATGACTACTGTGCAATCAAACTTATTCTTATAATCCTAGGAAACCAACCTACAATGACTACTGTGCAATCAAACTTATTCTTATAATCCTAGGAAACCAACCTACAATGACTACTGTGCAATCAAACTTATTCTTATAATCCTAGGAAACCAACCTACAATGACTACTGTGCAATCAAACTTATTCTAATAATTCTAGGAAACCAACCTACAATCACTACTGTGCAATCAAACTTATTCTAATAATTCTAGGAAACCAACCTACAATCACTACTGTGCAATCAAACTTATTCTCATAATTTTAGGAAACCTATTTGATAAGTCACTGTTACCAAAATAAGATTCATAAAGTTTAACATGTCATGAACTTTTATCTCTGATCAAAATAAATAGATCATAAATATCACTGAAAACAAAGCAATAAGCAAGGGCGTAATGCTACTCAAGTTTAATTTAGGAATTAAAGCAAGCTGAAATGAACTTCGATCTCTAAACTTGCCAACATAAAGCATCAAAACACAGCTCAGCATCAGGTAGGTTAGAATCAACAATAATCAATACTTCGAGTTCCACATTATATCATGTAGAGGGACAGATCAATAAGTCTAGCAGGGTCTGCTTGCATACTTGAATCTAGTAAACCATAAAGTATTCCGGATTATTCAACAGAAAGTATTGATTGAGAGAAGAAATGATACATGAACAATACAAAAAAGTCCTTCAATAATGTATAAATTGTGTAAATTTATCAATTGATGGCGTTATTTTGAATGTCAAAAGTCACACAGATGCAATCATTCCTTTGTAATATCATTGTACCACAAAGTATATTTCATTCTTTCTTAAATAATCTTGAGTTTTATATTTCATCTTTTTTCTTCTCCATTATTTCAGATAAATGTTTTGATCCTACAACAGTAGACGAATGGAGACCTTCATTTGTTCACAGTCTCCAAGGGTTAGGCCACTTCCATCAATAAATATTGAAATAGAAAAAGACACAACCAAATGTGTTATTCAGGTGATATGCAGAGAATGGTAATCATAATTCATACTGAAATTTGTTTCATCATTAATGTTTGTAATTTTCACACTCAGAACAGATGTTTTATATGGAAGAATTTGTAGTCTTTGACTATATCATTAATGTTTTGAGTATTAAATTTTAACCATTAGGTTGCAAAAAGAAATGTTGCAGGAAAAAAAAAGAAAAAGATTTAAAGAAAGTCTTGTGGTCAGTTAGGATGACTTCATAAGACAAGTTACATCTTAAGTCTCTACTAGTCTTTGCACGAGGCTAAAACAACTCTCAGGAGACATTGCTTTGCCGACTCATCGGTTTAATTTGTTTAACATGTGAGGGTGATATCCTCGTGTAAAGAGCACTGGTATGGGTGATCGGCCAGGACTAAAATATTATATATATAGTTTGTTGTAGAAGAACTCATGCTCAAGTTCAATGCTACTAAGAACTGGGTCAAACATACTGAATGGACTTCAGTCTCAGATGTGATAAACTCCAAGTTCAATGCTACTAAGAGCTGCCCTGGGTCAAACATACTGAATGGACTTCAGTCTCAGATGTGATAAACTCCAAGTTCAATGCTACTAAGAGCTGGGTCAAACATACTGAATGGACTTCAGTCTCAGATGTGATAAACTCCAAGTTCAATGCTACTAAGAGCTGGGTCAAACATACTGAATGGACTTCAGTCTCAGATGTGATACACTCCAAGTTCAATGCTACTAAGAGCTGGGTCAAACATACTGAATGGACTTCAGTCTCAGATGTGATAAACTCCAAGTTCAATGCTACTAAGAGCTGGGTCAAACATACTGAATGGACTTCAGTCTCAGATGTGATAAACTCCAAGTTCAATATAACTACCAACTTGGCCTAGGATAAGGAAGTTCAATATAAGTTTATACTAAGAACTGGGCAGATGATAGTGAAGTTCAATGTTATTAAGAACTGGGCCAAGGATAGTGAAGTTCAATATTACTAAGAAATGGGCCGAGGATAGTGAAGTTCAACATAACTAAGAACTGGGCCGAGGATAGTGAAGTTCAATGTTATTAAGAACTGGGCCAAGGATAGTGAAGTTCAATGTTATTAAGAACTGGGCCTAGGATAGTGAAGTTCAACATTACTAAGAACTGGGCCGAGGATAGTGAAGTTCAATCTTATTCAAAACTGGGCCGGGGATAGTGAAGTTCAACATTACTTCAAACTTGGCTACTTTTACTGATGCCTAATTTTACTAATTAAGTGATGAACCAAGGTTATGGAAGTTCAATGAGTCTTAGACAATGACTATTCTTACTAAAGTTTAATTAGACTAAAAGTTCGGCCAAGGTTATAAAAGTTCAATGTAACTAAAAGGTGGGTCAGACATAGTGAATTGGCTTCAGAACTAAATATCTTAACCTGTACACAGTGATGGTTTGGTTAACAGTCATTTCAACCCAACAAATGTATGGTAGTATGTATTTGAAATAGGTTTGTTTATGATAGTAGAACGCTTGTACTCTCAAGTTGTGCTGAATTGACTTTTTTGAAATTTGATAAACTTTTTATTTTTTAATTTTTTTTTAATTTTCATTTTTAAGTTACATTTCCATTTATAGCAATAAACAATTCAGAGCAAGTATTCTAAGTACAGTTGAGCAAAAATATTCCAGATCAATTTCATCAAATACACAAGAAGAGCATAATATTATGAATTTTTCAAAAGTATATGGAGAGAACCCCAGAAGGCATGAAACTTAAAATAGTTGCAGTTAGAAAATGCAATAAATTTTGTGGTTTGATAATATTTAAATAGTTTCTGCTGCAAAGAAATAAAATTGGGTTATATTTTTTTGTATTGCAATTGTAAAGCAGTTGTTTAGTTATAAGAATGATAACATTCAAAGGATTGTTATTTACACCTTTGAAACCAAAATATATATTTTCTTCATTTAAATCAATTTTTCCTTCAATGTTTTTTGAAAGCCACTCTGCCAGTTGTCTCCATATGATTTTTGCAAAATGGCATTCATACAATACATGTGAATTGGTTTCAATTGAATCGTTGCATAAAGAACATCTTGGGGATTCTACATATCCTATTTTGAATAGAAGCTTATTTGTAGTCAATATATTGTGCAGGAGTTTAAATTGAAACCATTGCAATTCACTACTTTGTGTACATCTTTTTGCCATGAGATTGAAATGTATCCATTCAGTTTCAGTATATTGCTTATGCAAATGTTCTTCCCATTTATCAAATGTTTTTATTTTTGTAAATTTTGGATTTAATAAAGTCTGATAGAATGCTGAACAACCTTGTTGATTGTTTACTTTTGACAAATTAAACGGCAGTATTGGTCCAAAAAGACATTTTTCATGGAATTTGCAGATGCGCAGAAAAGATGACACTGAATGTTTAATTCCCTCATAAGTCAAGAAATCTGTTTTGATGTTGTATCTATTTACAAATTCAGCATAATCATAAACATTTCCATCATTGTCAACCATGTCATTAAAATATGTGACCCCTTTCAGATGCCACTGTTTGATAAATATAGGCTCACAACCAATTCAAATGTCATTGTTGTATCAAAGAGATTTTGACACAGTCTCTTTAATTTTTTCCTCATTTTTCACGACATTCTAAATAAACCGACCAAAAAAGGAGTACTTCTTTCCAAAACATATTGTCGATGACAGGAGCAATGTATTGTTTAATATATTGAGAGTCTGCTAGAAAAAGTATATTTTTGTCTAAAATATTTTCTGAAAAGAACTTCGTCCACTCAGCGTCACTATAAATTAATCTCCTAATCCAACTCAATTTTTGGGCTGCAATGACTGTCCTTATATCAGGAACGCTAATCCCTCCATATTTCAGTGGTTGCTGCATACTATTTCTTTTAATTTTGTCTGGTGGTTTCCAAATAAATTGATAACACTTTCTTTGAAAATCTTCAACTGTCTTTTTGGGAGGGCTTGGGATACTACTAAATAAGTGATTTAACTTTGGAAGTAATAATGATTTTAATACAACATTTCTCCCCAAAGGCGTCAGAGTTCTTTTGGTCCATAAATTCATTTCTTTCTCAATTTTCTCGAACTTATCAGTATAGTTTAAAGATCCATTTTCAACTTTGCATTCGTAATAACTCCGTTTTCATATATCGCACATCCGACTATACAGTTCTGTAGAAAAATCTTTCAACAATTTTTTGAGACCATAAAAAGAATTTATAATCAACGAGAAAGTATTTAATTTTAATTTCAAAGTATACCACCCTCCAAAACTTGCCGTAGCCATAAACGAACCCACAATCCGTGACGTCACAGTTTTATGTGTAGGATTTACCATACTTCCTGTTTATCGCGATCTCATTGTTATGGCTTCCAATCAAGATGATGGATATTTATTAATTATTTATTCGAGCAGATAAACGTATATTCTATCGAACTAAATGCTGTTCCAATACATGAAAACGTTTCCTTACCTCCAAACTTTCTAAGAGTTTTCGACTCGGTCTCCGCGAACGTCTTGATTCGGCCATCTTTGTTTACATCCTCTGTTTACGTCCCACAATCCTTTGCGCGATCTTGCAAATAATACGCCCCTTCTATTCATAGTACCAAGTCGATTCGGGAATGCCCTTTCGTTTAATTGTAATTATTTTAATGAATTTTGGTCCGATTGTCGTTTTGTTTGAATTAAACGTTTTCTAATTTTGAAATGAATACGTTAAAATTACTTAGAAAATTATGCAAAGATGAAAATGGATCTTTAAATCAATCATTTTATCTAAATCAACATCAAATTCTAAGCCAAGGAGTTTAAAATGTGTTTGCGACCAGTCAAACTTCCATTCCTTGCAAAGCTTATATCTTGTTCTCTTTTTAGACCTAATCCAAATCAGTTTAGTCTTTTCAGCATTAATTTTAAGTCTAGAGAATCTTGCAAAAAAAGCTAGGGTGTTCATTGTTGCGTAGAGGCTTTTTTCCGATCCATCTAATGTCAATGTAGTATCATCCGCAAATTGCGCAAGACGTGATAAAATATTTCCAATCTCTATTCCATGTATACTTTCATTGTTTCTAATCATAATAGCTAGGATTTCGGCACATAGAATAAAAATATATGGTGATATTGGATCACCTTGACGTCAACCTCTTGTAACCTTAAAAAAGGAACTTGCATAGTCATTTACTAATACACATGCTTCAATATCTTCAAAAAGTACATTCACCCATTTTTTAACCCTTAAGATGCGGGTCCCGGAATATTCCGGGATGAAATTAGCTTTGCCCGCAAGTCCCCTTAGCGGGATGCGAGTAGCACACTCTATTTTTCTCACGCTAACTAATTATGACCGCGGGTCTCGGTAGCGGGGCCCGGAAATTTATTGCCTAGCAGTAGTCTCAGTTCAACGCTTGTATTTTCGTTCCGGCTGTCGCTAAGCAACCGTGTTTTGTTTCGTTGGTGTTCTAAATAATGCGCGAACATGCTCCGAAAGTTATGAGAGTATTGATAATGTTTATCGTACCGAAAATAAACGTTAAAATCACTCAATTTTTCCCCACTCCCCGCCGCACGTGCTAATAGCCTGTGGGCACTTTCTACCCTCTTGCACGAGCTTACCGACCCGCGCATGCTATCGTTTACTGAGACGCGTGCATTTTGACCCTATGCACGCCTTCCTATCGCACGCCCTATGCTCTGAACCCTTGGGCGTATTACAATACCGGTTGGATCTTTTGAAAGAGCAGAAAATTTTCTTCAATTCAATATAAAATACATAACTACGCCACCTGAAATGAAGATACAGCATGTGCCGCAAAAAAGGTGATTTTTACATATTTTTAGTTTTACACCATTTTGTCACAACAATCTTCACATGATGTGGTCAACTTATTTTGACAATTTTTATATTATAAGATAGAGAGAAAGATTGTCTTTCATTCCATGTAAAATTTGTACATGCGCAAAAATAAATAAAGACACAGCAAGCGCCGCACAAAAAGCTAATTTCTCTATTCAAATCATGTAAACTGAACGGCGATTTTGACATGTGCCTTTATTTCATTTATATCTTCTCAACAGCTAGGCGTATTTTGAAATTGATTACCTCGTGATAAAGAGGAAATAATTGTCTTCGATTTGATGTAAAAAAGTTATATGCAGTATATAAAATAAAGATACAGCAAGTGCCGCAAAATTGCGACTTTTCTTTATTCTTTGTGTTTTTACCATTTTCTCGCACTTTATATCACATAAAGTTCTCGGGACATTTTGAAATTTCATATATCAAAATATAGAGAAAAGGATGATCTTTATTTCCATATAAAATTTGTATGTAAACGAAAATCAGTAAAGACCCGACGAGCATTGCGCAAACAGGCAATTTCTCTATTCATATCTTGTTAACCGAGAAGCGATTTTTTCAACTGCTTTTTACACTTCCTATCCATTTAACGGCAGAGCGCATTATCAACATTTTTATATCACAATAAAGAGAAAAGGATCGTCTTCAATTCTATGTAAAATTTGCAAATTACAATGAAACAATAAAGGAGCGGTAAGTGATGTCGCAATTATCAAAATCTGTTTTCAAATACCTGAGGGTACAATCTTTGCAAACTATATATATTCCAAACCAAGCGGTACATATTTATCATTTTCATATCAACGTAAAGAGGAAATAAATACCTTCATTTTCATGTGTAATTTGCCCATATTTGCATCAAAATAAAACGTGTGGAAATTATGCGACAAATGTCGCGGTAAGGCGATTATCAAAGACTTTATTCACTAGCTATACCCACGTTATGTTGGTAATAACTTCTAATTACAGTGCAAAAGATTGTTATGATTTATTTTTTCGTAAAGAAGAATAAATTGCCTTCAATTCCATATATAATTTGCATGTATACAAAGCGAATAACTTGAATTATAAAATTGGAAATAAAGACAATTTCTGTTAAGTGTGAGTGTATTTTTCAGCGGGGATACCCCGCCTGCACGCGCTGAGCGCGTGCGTTTGCCCGGGGCTACTAGCTTAGTAATATTACTGTGGGGGTCAGAACGTTATCGGGATTTATCACTACCCTGCTTTCGTTATTTATATCTTTCGTTTAGGATGGCGTATCGTAATACAATTTATCGTGAAATATAGAGCAAGAAATTAGCTTCAATTCCGTATATAATTTGCATGTGTGCACTCAGTGATTAAATGATTTTATAATGTTTGAAATGAAGACAATTTTTAAAATTTAGTAAAATTCGTTCCAGACATATTATAAAAATAATTTTTATATCGATGTGAAAAGGAACAATTCATCTTTAGTTTCGTTTTGATTTCGCGCATGCGCTCTTGGAATTTATTGAGTTATGGCGCCCGAATTGAAAACAAGTTTACTTCGGTTGTAGAAACCGTTCCAGGGGTGATAGAAATTTCATTCAAAGTGTCAAGTAAGTATCATCCATTTATAACACGGGATTCGCCGACTAGCTTTGTATAAAACGACGATAACGTCCGTATTCCGCCATGTAAACACGCCATATGTTGTTAAAATGGTCGCATCTGGCGGCGCTGGAAAATTCGGCCACAGGGGCTAATTGCGTTATTACCGTAGCGAGGCGAGTGCTGGAAAATTCAGCCACGGGGGCAAAACTGGTCAAAATAATATTCAGCAACGGAAGGGTTCATATCTGATCCAAAATTTAAAAAGTCTAGGACATTGTGTATAAATTTCCTTTCTACTGAATCAAAAGCTTTCTCAAAGTCAATTAGCAGAAGTAAGCCTGGCTTTTGATATGTTTCTGTATAATCCATCACATCATATATCATTCTTGTTACTTCCCCAATGTATCTACCAGCTACAAAACCTTTTTGGTCTTCATGTACAATTGATGGCAGTACATGTTTAATTTTATTTGCTATTGCGGCTGATGCTAGTTTATATGAAGTATTTAAAAGAGAAATAGGGTGCCAGTATAAAGCTTAGACTTATTTTCTTTTGGTATACATGTTATCAATCCTTGCTTTTGTGTTACTGACATAGCTCCATTATTGAATGCATAATTCAATGCCTTAATAAGATATTTATGTATATCCAACCAAAGAAATTTGAGAAATTCTGCAGTAAATCCATCTGGGCCTGGACTTTTTTAATTTTTCATCTTTTTAAGTGCATGTAGAACTTCATCATATGTTAATTTACCTTCTAGAGAGTCTGATGTGATATCATCAAGCTTGGGAATTGGAATATCCCTGAAATGCTCTGTTAAGTTAATCTGTGTACAGTCTTCACTCGTGTACAGATTTTGTAGTAGTTTCTCACTTCTTGTATGATATCATCATGAGCATTTAATAGAATTCCATCTTTGTTTTCAAGTTTTGAAATTGTTTTATTAAGAAAATTTCTAAATTCTAATTGATAAACTTAATGTTGTTGATCAAATTACTTGGTTCACCTATATCCTGCTTGAAGTTTCAAATGAAAATTGTTCGGTTAGTATATTATAAATAATGAAGAAAAAAATTCATTGAAAAACAATGTGCTAGCATCGAATCGGAGGTGATGTAAACTGTAAAAAGAACCCTTAATCTGTAATATCACAAATATTTGATAGACGTATTTCAGTTTTGCTAGGATAAGAAAGAATACTTTGAAGGAGATCCTAACTAACAACTGTAACTCCAACATTGTGGACGACAACCTCATCTGAGGATGCAATTTCAGAATTGTCATCCAGAAGATGTGCTGTTATGATTGTTGAATTCTAAAATGGTTCTCAAACACTCAAAAAAATTAACTCAATGAGAAATTTTTGGTTACCTCTGTAGTAAGCCTTGGTGATGGCATCGAACTCCTCCTGTCCGGCCGTGTCCCACAGCATGAGTCGGATGTCCTCCTGGTTCACTCTGCAATAGGTGAAAAGTTTCATTTAATGTAGTAGTAAGTGTAACCCTGGTGATAAATCTATCATCCTGGAGATGTAAGCATGATGTGTATATATGTTAGTCAAGTGATATGCTTATCATATGTTGCAATTAATCACTGATGTTTACAGATTTTATAGCATATGTTCAATGTGGCAACGGAAAATAGTTTCTTTATGTTAACCTTCCTGACTCTTTATCAGAAGAATATTGACAAAAGGTATTTCTAACTTCTAATTGTTTTTCCAAATCATGATAGCCTTGCCAAACCCAATTTGAGAATACCACTGAACACAAGACAAGTATGCACACACATCTTTATAGTGAGAAAGGTGCTGTATGTAGGTACTTATATCTGTTCGAAGCCTTACCTGCATCATCATACGTGTAGTACATGCACAGTCAGTTACATCATCCTCTGATTAGAGCAAGCAATAACACTTGGTAACATTACTTAACATGTCATTAAACTTCCAAACACAATAAGTAGGTAGTAACTTATATATCACAAGAAACAAAGGAAGTCCCTATAGCAATAAATGTTGATCTGACACAGATAGTTTGAATTCAGATGTGAAATGAATTGGGGTCAAAACAATATCATACCTGAATTTCTTTCATTAAGGTATGTTGCCTTTTAGGCACTCTTGGTAGCATATGATCATAGAAAAGAAGGGAATTGGAATAAAACTGATGTATAAATCTTTATAAATTCATTAGTAAGTATTTGGATGTTATTCGCTTACAAAATACTCATCATCTTCAATATTTTTTATTAACAATAATTCATTTAATCACTTGAAACAGACCATCTCCTTTCGAATATCTAAAGTTTTTTCTTGTATTGCTTGATAAGTTGTGATTCACACATGATGACATTTGACACCAACAGCGGGGATGACTAACCGAGGCTACACACATGCGCTGGGTATCTACACACTAAGAGACGGACTTGACATTTTCTATTTAGTTTTCATGGGTGGACGGCTGTATGCACAGCCTATCATCAACTTCTCATAATTTGGCACATTTCTTTCTATAACCATATGTTGTACACAATTATAATCTTCTTTCACAGTCACCCAACCATCTCACTTTCATTGCCTACACAACAACACATGTTTAAGGCATATTATTGAGGCCACAACTCTTTGGTTTTCAACTACAGACTTAATAATAAAATGAGCTTGAGACACATTCTCATGTCTTCACAATTCTTCAGCTACTTCTTGTTTTGATGAACAAATCTGCTACAGTGCACATTTATATGTCTTCACAAAGGTTTTTTAACCATAAACAGCTTGGAAAGATAATACCTGCTTCAGTGCACATTCATTTGTCTTTATAAATCTTTATATTCCAACCACAGATAAACGAACATGAGTAAGTACGGATTTTATTTTTTCGAAACCACATCTTTCTTAACCCGAATAGAAACTTATTCTCACATGTAAAATAATGATGTGCATTAAAAGTTTACATCATAATTATGACATGATCAATCATGGCATTTGATTCATTGCTCTTAAAGGTGAAAATGAATACATAAACAGAGCACAATTTTTAACTAACAAATCAACCGCTTATCTTAATGTAAAATCTTTGTTGATATTAATATTAGAACCAACAAATACAATACAAAATAAATACTTCACAAGCCTTAATGAGGCGGAGAGGTATTCCTTGACAGTACATAATCATATCAGTAATAACTTGATTTTATCATTCATACGAGTTCCAGGTAATCGTTATTTTATGTAGGTATAAAAGCAATTAAGAGACAGGTGCCGGAGAGTGAAGAGATCCATCAATCACTCGACCCCACTGACAGGCAATACTGTCGGATAATTATCTCCCCCTTCACATAATGGCAAAATCAATCTGGCCCACTCAAAACAAACACAAGTGCTGCTTTCAGACAGTGCTTTCGTGACCATAGACTTTCTTATTGTCTTCTTGTTCAGAACATGTTTACAAGACGTTTGTGGACAAGGCTTTTTGACAGCTCTGACTCAAATTGATTTTCCTGTGTTTGTAAATTTGAACTCAGCTGGACATCGAAAGTTAACTGAGCAGAAAATACATTTTACCAAAGTTAATTATTTTGAACTGAACTGAGAGAGCAGTTACAATAATCAATACTAGCACTATGTAAAACACATTTTGTTTGCCAAAAGCAGCTAGTAAGTAAGAAATATATATCAACTGTTTAACCACGACCAGCCTCTTATTTTCAGACTATTGGATTTACAGCTACCAAGTGGGGTGATCTTTTCTACATTACTAACTATCTACATGTCAATCAAAGCAAACAAACAAATGTTCCGCATATAAGTGTCTTCGAAAGCATATTTACTATCATAAAAATAATTTCAGTTTCAGTGTATGTGCATCAAGGAAGATAAATTCTCCACAAAGTTAGTTTATTTGTACGGGAGACTAGAGGCAAGTCTAGTACAAGGTTAGCGTGATCTAGAGGCATGTGGGGTGCTACAGTCTTTATGTACACTTTACTTATGTCAGGTAGACACTTAGTCTTGTCATTACTGCAGCCTTGGAAGAATTTGCAACATGTAAATAGCGAGCAACAAGAGTGGCGGTAAAAACATGAAAACGTGATTTCCTTCTTGGCTGCAATCATGTTTGAGTTAGGTACAGCAGTAAGTGTCGTGTACTGCGACTGCTATGATCTTCATCGTATCAGCTGAGGAGGAGAGAAATCATGTCTCTACCATTGGCAAAGTGTCATTGGGAAACTATCTACATGTCACTGACGAGAACCCTTTTGAAAACTTTATTTTAGAGACGATATGAATATTAACAGCGCAAGCAATTTTCTTTAACGAATTAGTGAAAATGTAACTAATGCCATAACAGTTTCAATATGAAGTGAAAAGTGAAAAAGTACCCTGTTCTTAGATTGAAAAAGCGACATGACCATAAGTAAACGTCAAGACAGACAGACAGAACACTGGAAGGGGAGACGTATCCAGCTGCTGTCCTAAAATCAATGATCTACTGTCAATCTTACTGGTACAGATACCATAAAATTTCATTGGTGAAAAGATCATAAATTATAGAAAGGCATCTCTTTGAAAGTAAGGGTTTTCAAGTTCTTCTCCAAACTGGAAAGAGTTGGTATCTTTAAATCACAACATTACATATACGAGGTATAAGGATGAAACATAAATGGAAAATGTCTACTCATTTGTCACAAAAGGTGATATTGTAGCTAACGTATGCATGGAATTTTCAACTCAAAATGTCAGCACTACTTTTTTAAGATTTCAAACTAGAAAACAATTACTGATCATGAAAGTTGGGAAAAGTCAACATTCTTTGTTTTTAAATGTGCCAGAAAGAATGTTTTTAAAAGTTAAAGAGTTTATCAGAATGTAAAAAACAGATGTTTCTTAAAATATTTGAAATATTCTAATTTTAAAACTCATCAGTGTCTCACAGGTTTGGCTATCATGGTCGAGGCTAACTAATAATTTGTGTATCAATGGAACTTTTCCACTCAGAAACTGAGTTCACATAAACACTTGTATATCTGTTCAAGCATATTCAGCATATTCTAAAAACTCATTATCAAATCACCACAATATGGACATGCACAAGATCACGGTCGAGTTAGAATGTCAAGGCTGATATCTGTATAAACATCAAAGAATTTATAATGTTCTGAAAGGGATGCTACCTCATGTTATTTGTAATTTATTTTCACTTTTTGAAGCATCTTCATGATAATCCAGTTGTTCTACTTTCCACAAACTCCCTTACCAATATACCAACATGCATACAACCTTATGATGTAAACATTGCAAAGAATATATAATAATAAATCTAAAAAATATTCTCATATGACTTTGATATAAATAGTATGGGAAATCTTTTTTTGTATCTTTGCAAGCCTTTATGACTAAGGAGATATTGATAGAGCCAAAGATCATTATGCATGTTGTTGTGCATACAGCATAAAAGAATATGCCATTAGTGATGCCAACAATTAACATAATATATTTATGAGTACAAGCATCTTCACAAGAAAAAAGTTTTCCCTCCACTTAACAAAAGCCGCCTCACCAATACCAACATGTATAGGACATTATGATGTTATCACGACCATATATCTCATATCTATTTCATATCTATGACAAATATATCTATACATCTATCTACTATCTACATAATATCTATTTCTGTACAAGCATCTTCAGGAGAATGAAGTTGATCTTCCCACAACCTGATGGACTGGCCGACCCCTCAGGGGAATACACTTGGTGTACAGTCTCTGTAGCCCCTGTCTCCTCCAGCCTGTAGACCTCCTGGGGTGATCCACTAGGGTACTGTTACTTTATACTACTGGTCCAATGCACTAAAGACACCCCTACTGAAATATTTATGAGAGGAAAAAATATCAATAATAGGTGTCAACTGACTACAGTTTATGTTCCCGACATCTCTATATCATATTCATAAACACATGTACCATAGCTCCTTCAAAAGTAACAAAATAACAGCTCAGCAATAAATATGTTAAGCCTAAATATCAATATAGGTACACTCCACTGATATTTGTATGTTAAATAAAGGAGGCCTGACACACAGAGTGGCAGTACATGCTCTGCAGCAGGAAGATTGACATTAGATTGTAATGAAAGCTTATCTGTGATTCAAGTATCACTTAAGAAGGATTTATGGTTTCACTAACAAGATCATAAATTTATGAGTTTTGTGGGGTTTGATTTAGATAAGATTTATAACTTCACAAATAATATTGCTCACTTGTAAGAAAGTTTATAAATGACAATTAATACAGTATTTCTTTCTTGTTTACAAAAAACCTTACAAAAAATATCAACAGTTATCTTATATTCAAAAACTTTTGATTCAAACCCCATGAAAATATCTTATTCATTTTTTGAAAGATGAGATGTTTGATGTTATTAAACTATACTCAAAGGACACTCCATCATAAAATTATTTAGTCAAACTCCTAAACTCTTAAACTCCCCAGGATCAACTCCACCTTTCCTGTAATCTAATGTGATGCCATGTATCTGACATGTCACATCACTTCGTAAAATTTGCAATAAACACATCATAACAGTGTTGGTAATGATTCATTTCAACATGTACAAAAGGTACAAAAATGATTACGGTACAAACAGTGCTACTTGGCACAAATAGACTCTGTTAAATTTCCCATTGCTTTTCCTCAATCCCTCACCCTCCTGCAACCCCAGAAGTGTCGCTTCCCCCCTCCAATACCAGTACCAGAAGATGATACAACTTGGTACAAAGATACTAGAGCTGTGAAGTCCCCGTTGTCCCCATATCCCCATAGCATTTCCTCATCCCCCCTCTGCAATCATCACCCCATCTCAATCCCTGCTGGTGCCAGGAGTGAATCCCACAGTCTCTACAGGGACTGACGATGCCAATCAGCACTTCAAATGCTCTCCTGTACTTCAGAGACACTTGAAAGCTTTCTTACTAAGAGGCTTTTAGTAATTGGGGATGCCTGAGGATAAGAGCTCAGTGATGCACTTGCTAACAGTCTTTTTATCTATATATTCTAAATTTTCTTCAACAAATTTGCCAACCTTTTTGGCCTGTCCCTAAACTAAAGAAATATTCAATCTTAATTCGAGGCTTAAAAACCACAGACCTGTAGTTTTGTAGTAGATGCAATATTTTTATTTGTGTACAAGGCATAAATGAATCATCATATCATATAATGCCTTATCTGTCATATCTTTTTATGTCTACTCATGTCATAAATCTCTTCATAACATATATCTCGTCAAAACATTAGTCTCATATCAAACAGCATATCTTCATATTATTTCTCAGAATGCCATCTTGCTGCATTAGATAACTTGATATTATCTTCTTCATCAAGCAAACTACTTTTCTCAGTGTGTCCCATACAGGGTCCTATCTGTCCAGAACGGGCCAAGTACCTCCAAGTCAGTGCATTTAGGCCAACAAACATACAAAAATAAAACCTATGCATCAGTGATCCAAATTATTTCTTTTCTTGTCTCCAAGCCATTCCATGGTGACATTGATCCTTATATCAGAAAAGCTTGGAGGGCTTTCAACCAGAGAAAGATGTAATTTGTCAATCTGCAGCAAGAACAAAACCACTTACGAAATTACCGTGACAGGGGATAACTTCACAAAATAATCTAATAACTAAAGGGTTAATCTTAGTCCTCTGACTTTAACCCTTAAGATGCGGGTCCCGGAATATTCCAGGATGAAATTAGCTTTGCCCGCAAGTCCCCTTAGCGAGATGCGAGTAGCACACTCTGTTTTTCTCACGCTAACTAATTATGGCCGCGGGTCTCAGTAGCGAAGGACGGAAATTTATTGTCTAGCAGTAGTCTCAGTTCAACGCTTGTATTTTCGTTCCGGCTCTTGCTAAGCAACCGTGTTTTGTTTCGTTGGTGTTCTAAATAATGCGCGAACATGCTCCGAAAATTATGCGAACATTGATAATGTTTATCGTACCAAAAATAAGCGTTAAAATCACTCAATTTTCCCCCACTCCCCGCCGCACGTGCTAATAGCCTGTGGACACTTTCTCCCCGCTCGCACGAGCTTACCGTCACGCGCGTGCTATCGTTTGCTTACAAGCCTGCACTCAAACCAAACGTACAACCTTATATCGCACGCCCTATGCTCTGAACATTTGGGCGGATTTCAATACCGGTTGGATCATTTGAAAGAGCAGAAAATTGTCTTCAATTCAATATAAAATACATAACTACACTACCTGAATTGAAGATACAGCATGTGCCGCAAAAAAGGTGATTTTTACATATTTTTAGTTTTACACCATTTTGTCACACCAATTTTTACATGATGTGCTCAACGTATTTTGACAATTTTTATATCATAAGACAGAGAGAAAGATTGTCTTTCTTTCCATGTAAAATGTGTACATGCGCAAAAATAAATAAAGACACAGCAAGCGCCGCACAAAAAGCTAATTTCTTGATTCAAATCATGTAAACTGAACGGCGATTTTGACATGTGCCTTTCTTTCGCTCATATCTTCTCAACAGCTAGGCGTATTTTGAAATTGATTACCTCGTGATAAAGAAGGAATAGTTGGCTTCGATTTGATATAAAAAAATTATATACACCATATAGAATAAAGATACAGCAAGTTCCGCAAAATTGTGACTTTTGTTTATTCTTTACGTTTTTACAATTTTCTCGCACTTTATATCACATAAAGTTCTCGGTAAATTTTGCAATTTCATATATCAAAATATTGAGAAAAGGATGATCTTTATTGCGATATAAAATTGGTATGTACAAGAAAATCAGAAAGGACCCGGCGCGCATCGCACAAACAGGTAATTTCTCTATTCATATTTTGTTGACCGAGAAGCGATTTATTTTCATCTGCTTTTTACACTTCCTATCCATTAACGGCAGAGCGCATTATCAACATTTTTATATCACAATAAAGAGGAAAGGATCGTCTTCAATTCTATATAAAATTTGCAAATTACAATTAGACAATAAAGGAGCGGTTAGTGATGTCACAATTATCAAAATCTGTTCTAAAATACCCGAGGGTACCATCTTTGCAAACTTTATATATTCCAAACCAAGTGGTACATATTTATTATTTTCATATCATCGTAAAGCAGAAATAAATACCTTCATTTTCATGTGTAAGTTGCCCATATTTGCATCAAAATAAAACGTGTGGAAACGATGCGACATATGTTGCAGTAAGGCGATTATCAAAGACTTTATTAGTAGCTATACCCACGTTTCGTTAGTAATAACTTCTAATTACAGTGCAAAAGATTGTTATGATTTATTTCTTCGTAAAGAAGAATAAATTGCCTTCAATTCCATATATAATTTGCATGTATACAAAGCGAATAACATGATTTATAAAGTTTGAAATAAAGACAATTTATATTGTGTGTGAGTGTATGTTTCAACGGGGATACCCCGCCTGCACGCGCTGAGCGCGTGCATTTGCCCGGGGCTATTAGCTTAGAAATATTACTGTGGGGGTCAGAACGTTATCGAGATGTATCACTACCCTGTTTTCGTAATTTATATCTTTCGTTTAGGATGGCGTATCGTAATAAAATTTATCGTGAAATATAGAGCAAAAAATTAGCTTCATAATTTGCATGTGTGCACTCAGTGATTAAATGATTTTATAATGTTTGAAATAAAGACAATTTTTAAAATTTTGTAAAATTCGTTCTAGACATATTATAAAAATAATTTTTATATCGATGTGAAGAGGAACTATTCATCTTTAGTTTCGTTTTAATTTTGCGCATGCGCTCTTGAAATTTATTGAGTTATGGCGCCCGAATTGAAAACAAGTTTACTTCAGTTGTAGAAACCGTTCCAGGGGTGATAGAAATTTCATTCAAAGTGTCAAGTAAGTATCATCCATTTGTAACACGGGATTCGCCGACTAGCGTTGTATAAAACGACGATAATGTCCGTATTTCGCTATGTAAACACGCCATATGTTGTTAAAACGGTCGCATCTGGCGACGCTGGAAAATTCGGCCACAGGGGCTAATTGCGCTATAACGGTAGCGAGGCGAGTGCTGGAAAATTCAGCCACGGGGGCAAAACTGGTCAAAATAATATTCAGCAACGTAAGGGTTAACTTGAGGCTACCTTAGTGAGTAAAGGTTACCTAAGTTTTCTTTGTGGAATAGGTTACCAAACTCAATGGAATACCTATCACGAGGACAATCCTGTTTATAAATACATTTTAGTTTTTTAAGTACATGAAAAAAAACACAATCAACCTGAAATATGCTTTTGTGGGTAATTATCTTGATTGCATTATAATTGACAAATTGTGTAAGAATAGCAACATAATTTCAAAAAGAAAAGACAAAGAGAACTAAAGTCCTGTCCTAGCAATACCAATAGGAAAAACTGTGCTAAGGCATGACAGGACGTTGTCGATATGTCGAATTATTATTTATAAACTTGCATATAATACTTCAATAAGCACATCTATCACTATCTATCATTTCATAACTCTAAAAATACATTTTTGTATCATACAAAATAAACAGAGAAGAAATGGCTTCTTAACGTAGGTTGAGTCGTTTCCTTACAAGGCTCCGACCCGAGTGTTTCGAAACATTGCAATGTAAAACCAATCAGAATGACATCCTCCCAAAACAAGAAGCTGAAGAATATAGAGACCTATGCCAAGGCTAGCCCTCAGTGTACTAATGACATCCTCAATAGAAGCTGAAGAACATAGAGACCTGGCCCTCAGTGTACTAATGACATCCTCAATAGAAGCTGAAGAACATAGAGACCTATCCCAAAGCTGGCCCTCAGTGTACTAATGACATCCTCTATAGAAGCTGAAGAATATAGAGACCTATACCAAAGCTGGCCCTCAGTGTACTAATGGCATCCTCAATAGAAGCTGAAGAATATAGAGACCTATCCAAAGGCTAGCCCTCAGTGTACTAATGGCATCCTCAATAGAAGCTGAAGAATATAGAGACCTATCCCAAGACTGGCACTCAGTGTACTAATGGCATCCTCAATAGAAGCTGAAGAATATAGAGACCTATCCAAAGGCTAGCCCTCAGTGTACTAATGACATCCTCAATAGATGCTGGAGAATATAGAGACCTATCCCAAGACTGGCACTCAGTGTACTAATGGCATCCTCAATAGAAGCTGAAGAATATAGAGACCTATCCAAAGGCTAGCCCTCAGTGTACTAATGACATCCTCAATAGATGCTGAAGAATATAGACCCCTATCCCAAGGTTGACACTCAGTGTTCTCAGAACCAGTTGCAGCAAGTTCGAGCTGTCAGCGAGTCCTGAAGGATCAGACTTGTTCATCAGTTCTCAGTATCAATGACAGTATCCTCTCTTTGATCTCCTAACGAGATGTACCTGCCCTGAACACACCTGACCAGGAAGATGAGGTTATGACCCCCAGCAAGGGAAGGAATAAATTACCTATTTAACAACAGTAACAGGCCTTTTCATATCATTTAAGTACATGTGTGAGTTCTAGAGGGCTCAGGACTGCATTTGAAATATGTCACTATAATATTAAGTATTTGTTTGAAGTAATAGAAGCTGTGTGAAAAATAAGATCTGCATAACATTTTCACAGGCATTTTTGAAGTTGGAATGTTGAAGAACCAAGACATATATACATCTTTTTCTTCCTCTAAAGGCAATGTTTAGACATATATTCTATGAAGCAACTGATAAATTATTATATTTCAGCATAGCATGTTAAATATAAGAATATGAATAATTTGTATCATCATAGTGTGGAAGTAGAACATGTAACGTACTGAGGGTACATTACACAGTACTGTTACATTGGAAAGTACACTTTTATTTTTTATACTGAAAACCTTGTTATTTAGTAGAAACAGCACATTTCCTTTAAAACAAGCTCATCATGAATTAACATTCAAACAAACATGCTTTGATCTACGGAAAAATATAAGACATACATTTCAACATAATCGAAACAAGACATGTTTGTGACATAATAGAAGAATTATGATAATCCTAAGGAAATAAAATCATAACTTATTCATGTCTGTCTTTGATGGAATTAAATAAAAGCACTTATATAAGCTCGCTGTAGTTTATCTAGATGAAAGGGGTAAGAGTTTAGTTGTTATAGACCAGTGTATCAAGGCCTTAGTGCCAAGACGATATTTCCCAATTCCAGTATTATTTGGCGAGACAATAAATCATGGGAGTATTGCCACGGAACATTCGAGACAATTATCATCACTTACACACCTAGGTGTGATATGTTCCCATTCTTTTAACATTGGTTCATTCTCATATCAACCTCTTATGACGTAATCATCGGTTGTTTCTCCATATCGCCCTAGGGCACTATCACATATCATTCAAATCGGTTATAATGTCCTTTGTTTTTAGTTGAAGGCTATGTACCATACGCAGGTGGGTGTTATGAGATGTTCAACCTACACAAACGATTAGACTTGTAAAATTTTGATAGTTTTACAAATTCAGTATATAAGACTCTACATTAGCGAAAGTGGGATTCGAACACGGGACCTCTCTGCTGGCGAGTAACGCCTTTACCATTTGAGCTAACGAGGATCCCTGGGTGGGACTGTTCATTTTGTTGTGTCATCACAGTCATGTCTGTACTGTTTTCCCCCTGGTATATATATAAATGTATATGTATATATAAATAAAACTATATAGGTGTAAGGTTATGTCAATTTCTAATCATTAGAATCAAATATTTAGCCTCGCGTTATAGCAAAAAAAACCCATCTCGAGCTAACACCCTCTTGAATTTTTTTGCCATAATCGCTCGTCACCTGGTCATTATATACTACTTAATTATTTTTTTAATAAAATAATTTCATTTCTTAACCACGATGTGTAAGGCAAATAGCAACCTCCGCCCTCGGTTGATATAGAAATGAACACGCTCGCTACCGCTCGCGCGTTCATTTCTATATCAACCTCAGCGGAGGTTGCTATTTACTATGTAGCCATCGTTGCCATACATGTACCGTATATTACTGTGTATAAGTCGAGTTTTTTATACCAGAAATTAATGGGTCAAGGAGGGGGGGTTGACTTATATCCAAGGTGTATGTTTCAGACCTAAAATTTCTGAGGTGGAGTGACGATCTGCCGGCCGAAGGAGACGAACAGACCAGATTCAAACCGGAAGCCATGATGTCAACTCATTGTCAAAATAATGAAATAAAATTACTTTTATAAATATTACATATTTTTTATTACAATGAATTACTTAAAATGAATAAATTACTACGATTGGGAATCAAGTTTGACCGATTTGAAATAGACCCATTTGTAAATAATCTTATGATCGACAACATTTTGAATTTTTAATGTTAGGCGATGAAATTTACTGTCGAAGTTGAACATTAGCTAAGACTTATTGCCCTGATGTAACGTTATTTCTATCATAACTGTTAGTTATGGAAATGTCACACGGCCTTGTTTTCTACGAAACGATAATCTCAAAAGAAAGCGCAATTTGTCATATGTTATACTGAAATGTTAATCTGGAACCGATTTGCAATTTGTCACCTGTTGATTTGTTTATTTACATTTCGGTAATATCAGAAACATGGCTAGAAACAATCATTCATTTTGAAATTCTATAATTTTATAATTCATTGAAACACATTAGTATCAACAATTTTCTTGACATACCGATACAGCACTTACTGTAACTAAATCTCTCAACTCGATGCGTGCTTCATTTTATCCTGCCTCCAAGACGCACTTTTAGGGGGTCGACTTATATTCAAGGTATGTTTTTGACAGCAATTTGGGGGGCTGAGAAATGGGGTCGACTCATACACGGGGTCGACTTACACACAGGAATATACGGTATATCATGATTCTCTACAGTCAAAAGAAGAATAGATTTGACAAAAAAAAGTAATGTATTTCTTAGTTACCAAATTGTCATAAATCTTATATAAAAGGAAATCCCAAAATCAGGGTGACTAAAGTTGTGGATAAAATGACTGTAACCTCTAATATAGAATAAAAACATTGTCAGCTTATGTAGTTATTTGTTTGAAATACATTATTGGAATAGAATCCGGATATATTGCCTGTTATGACAATACATCAATGGATCCTCACAATATAAATATTCTGATATATAGTCTAAATGTAATCTGTATCGATGCACTCATATCGCATAGTAGACGATGCAAACATTGATACTATTGATGAATCGTTACAACACTGTAATGTCAACTTTTGGAAGTTTAGTTTCCAGGACCAGAAGCAAAATTGAAAACCACAGATACTAATTTTCACCATCTGCTTAATCCATTCATTTCAATTTTGAAACATAAATAAATGATTTACTATAATAAGCCACACCATTTATTTAAACAAAACTCTTTTTCCTGAATACTCTTTGAGCATAAGAACCATCAAGAGATCTCTATCGAAGGGATTCTTATTAAAGGAACCCAGGTTTGCAGATGTCAATGCTGGGGAACAATATGGATTGTGCTAATCTAGGCTGGTAATCTGATTATCTTGAGGTGTGAGAAATACCAAGTGCCCCTCCTGTGTCACAACAATCACATGCTCTCCTTATGTGGAGCTTAATCCAGCAAGCTCAATCGCAGTCATTGCTTACCATTAACCAATATTCCTATAGTTGTTAATCATCCACTAATTACAGATTAATGAAGCGAGCACAGTGGGGACTTCATGCTTCAGTGATCTCAGTACAATTCATTCTCATTGTTTACCGTTTGACATGGCACACACCCTGCCGATAGTGTGTTACAGGTTCAATATGCATTAAATATACAGTTACAAAAAAACAATAGGATCAGGTTTTCATGGTTGATTGAGCACTAAATGAAGTCTATGCGAGCTTTTAATGTCCATGTTTGAACACTTAAAATAGATATCAAAAACATAATCTAGAGAATCAATTATTTGCATAATGAATTATTTGGAAATATGGCCAGCATTGAGAAATGCAGCTGAGTACTTCAGATTTGAACATAATCAATATTGTAAAACAACCTTGTTTTGATTCAGTGCCTGAAGCACTGTTATTATATCATTATTACATGTGTTCTATTGAACTCAAAAGGCCTGCACCATTTTTGGAAAAATCCTTAAAACAATGAGAAATGTTTTCAATCAAAAAAGAAACAAATTCATAAGGCCAAAAGTTTTTTTAATGATATTTTGAAGCAAAATGTCCAGACTAAGGGGAAATTCCCTGAAGCATTCCAACTATTTTATCCAAAATTATTACATAAATAGAAAGGTCACTTTTCTTTTCTCAAAATCAAACATAACCAAACCAGCAAAGCTCAGTTATATAGGTGTTTCATCTTAACAATTGAAATAAAAGCTAGTCAGATAATCTCAGGTGCAGAGAATGGTGTTGAGGAGGCTGCGGCCGTGTTGAACACTTAGTCATATTTGTATGTCAACAAACTGATTCAGGGGAGCAATGGAGGAGCTTGTTTAGTAGAGGGAACAAACACACCCATACCATGCTAGAGGTGACCAGATAATGTGAGACTATCTCGGCCATTCACTGTCATTTCACCTGAACATGGTGTTAATCCTTCACATGTCAACTGTCTAATAACACATTGATTCAATTGAACCAAAATCAATTTACTGGACAAGATAAATTAGTTTATCAATGAGTTAATATATCACCATTTCTAAAATGGAAATTTGTTAATACCTCACACTATTCTGTCCATTACAAAATATTTCAGGAGTTCTCTTCATTTCATTGTATTTCTTTAATCAATGCTCAACATATTTTCATGTAACAGAGCCTTGTCTTATTTCTTTCAGACAACAATTTCTGATATTGTTAAGATAAAAACTGAAAACTTATCAGAATATAATAATAATTACAGTACAAGTGGATTTACATCTATCAAGCTTTTTTTCAACGACCACTAAGAGAAAGTTAGTTATTGTTGTTCCAACCCATTTCTTAGATATCATCAATTGATCAATTTCAGCAAATAAATCATACTTACTCAATCTGCCGTTCAAGGAAGTCCACTCCTATTGTTTTCTTATAGTCCTTGGTAAATATTCCTTTACAATATCTCTGAATCATGCTTGATTTCCCCACAGCGCCATTGCCAACAACAACCACTTTGATGGCAATTTCAACCTCCTCCTCTCTCATAGTGCTGATTGTGATTCTTACACAGGTGACTTGATTGTTTTACAGGTGAGAGCTTAACACGAAACAGGACTTAAATCTGTAAATGTCAATGGTGTAAGTGGTTTTCATTTTATGAAACCATCCCAGAGGTTTGAAAAGATGTGAGGTGTTTCACATCAGAATCTTTTAATAGGTATTCTCTAACATCATTTTGCTGATGATCCTGAAATAGTGAAATGTAAATATTAAATTTTCAAATCTTTTAATAAATAGACTTTCTGTACATCAATCTTTCAGAAACAATTATTTAGTGTAATATTTATGTTTCCATTTTTTTTAGACTGATCAAGGTTGTTAATTTTTTTTTTTTTTTGTGACCAGGTAACCCAAACTTTAAAAATCCTAGACATTTTCAATACTTACATGTAAATAATTAAAAACTTACTTAAATGAGATATAAACAGCTAAAAAAAAAATTTTTTTTAATCAATCATTGTACAACTATGAACTTTTAGTTAAACAAATGGTGTAGCTGAACTATCATTATTACAGTTTTCAACAATGAATACACATACCATTCGAAATAGAATAACTTTATGGAAAAAAAAGAAATATAAGAAAACAAAATCTTACAAGAACATGTATATACAAATTGACAATGGCAAAAGAAAGAATTCCAAACCTAAAATGATTCACCTGTCTAAATTATCTTACTTCTGTTTACAGTGGAGGGCAGGTGCAAGAAACTGTCGAAACGTAACTTTAGCGACGCTTAGGCGTACAAAACACAAACTTACTTACTTATCTATCGATACACTACAGAAGGTTGGACTATGGCATCAAAACATCGATGTCGCTTGCACATACATTTTACAGTGAGTGGAACATTCCTCTCCCACAAAACTTCGTCGCCTGTCGACTGCGAGAGGTGAATGCAAGGACCGCAGTAAATATAAAGCCGCTTAACAAAATAAAATATGTGTTTTATTCAAAGAAAAACCTTGACTTGTTATAGGTATTTGACACTTGTCCTACATATGTATAAACAACAGAGGTAGTATTTATTCAACGGCGGAATGCATTTTGTGCGATACTAATGCACCAAATACGCATGCGCTTAACATTATTTCCTTTCGAATTAGTACTTCCTGTGACATGCATGATTGACAAAACAACTGAAAATGCCTTGTTTTAAAGGTAGAGTTTTTCTTTTACCGTGTATTTAACTGATCTGCAATGTTAGGTAGCTTTGTTACTTCTCTTCCGACCACTTATTTGACAACTAGGATCGATGTTAGATAAGTTCTAAATCTTTTGTAAAGACGCCGGTAAACAAATGTGCATGACTCCCCAGATAAATCAAACCTCTTCGTAGTTTTTATTTGCGGAACCGCTTCAGATGTGAAAACTGAAAGTATCTGTGAAGTTTTTTGGTCATATTAGGTTTACCAAATTTGAATTCTGTGAACAAAATCAAAATGAAATGAAAAGTTAAAATCTTTAACTTTTCTTTAGAGAAAAGGTATTTTCAAGAGGCAAGAGAACCCACCTTTCGTAGATAGAATATGTTCATAAACAGTGTGTTTATAATAGACATGGTGGGTGCTTTCAAAGAAATATGGATGGGTTTCGAACTTCCTAGATGTATTTTATATTCCAAATTAATGTAATTTTAAGAAGTAAATGTAAGTATGTATTTGATTGTATGAGTGTATACATGTATGTATCATCATCATTATCTGCCTTGACAGGAGCAAATCTATAGACAAGTGTTGATGCTCCAGCTTAAAGAGCCACTCCGTGATTTTCATAACATATTATTTACCTTTGATACGCACCTTAAAGGTGGAACGGCTCTATAAATAGCGCGAGATTTGGCGAGAGTTCACAAATATGGAGTGGTAATTTCAAATAGGTCACCTCTCCACTGAGAGAATAATAAGGGGAATATGAAAGGATACAGTTATCTTTAAGCACTGAATTTAGTTGTGATAACAGACAAGGTAGGAGAGAATGAATGTTGCAAATTCTGAGCTCTATCTCCTCTCCCTTACATTTCTTCAATAAAAAAATCTTTGAAAATATGAAAAGAGAAGTACGTTAGCCTTTTTTGAGTGACAGGCACAGAGGTCATGAGTCAGAGGTTATGTTTACAACACAACCCGCCCTCACATTCCCAGATGGCGGGAAAATGTGTTATCCATCTCTCAGGCTCGATTTTCAGTGCAATAAAGCTGTGATGACTTTAGATAAAAGTGGATGGTTCAAAGTAACATATAGTTATTGATCTTTTAGATATATGTCTTAACATTTTATACAACAGTAAAGTTAATGCAATATTGATGCTAAAAGTATTTGAAGAAACATTGAATTAAAGTACAAACCATAGTGTTGTTATTGCCACTTATGTCCTTGATAGGGTACACCATCTGGGTTTGGGTATAATCCCCTGACCAACTCTAACACACAATCTGGCATTAGCTCCCTGCCACATGTTCTTCCCACCCACACAACCTTGTCATCAGCATCATCTTCTCTGACTTTTCTAGCTTTCACAATCCTATAATTTACACACTCCCACACACCCCTATCCTTCAACATTTTCCAAAACTTTTTATACATCTGTCGTCGAATTGGACTGTTTGATAGTCTAGCACTCTGCCCAAAACCTAGCCATTTCTGTCGGTTTGTTGTCACACAAGGTGAACAGAAACACTTAAAGCATTGTCCCTCCTTCAGGGGTTCAGGTGAAAAGCTTTCTATCCCACAAACATTTGCTTCAAATTGTTCATGCTGTTCAGGTTCTGCTGTATTTTCTGCTTCTGTTCCTACATCATTCACTAAAGATTCCTCTTCGTTTTCAAACCTTTCACTTATAATATCTAGTTCCCACTCAAAATGAGAAAAATACGCTTTTATAGCTTCAAGTTGCTCCTCTGTTAATCTCAAAGACACAAATTTCTTACTTTGCTCCATGGTAACTTTGTATAATGTGAGTAAAGTCACATATATGGAAGCTAAGGAACTGACTAATGTAGAGGGAATGGTTCAGCTATTAGATTACCGAATGGTGACAGACATTTATAAACTTCCTCTTGTTATCAGTGACACTGATATATTAAGTATTTCTTAAAAATAGTTTTGCTGGATCCAATGTTTCTAGCATTCAGTGTGATTTTGCTTGCCAACATTGTCACAATGGAGAGCAAAAATATGAATGTAGCTGGAGAGAAACCACAGCATTGTATACATGAAATTAACAGACAGCAGAATCAAAGAAAGAGATATGCATCTGATAATCCAGAGGAACAAAGAAAAAGGAATGTGAAAAGAAAATGTGTTCGGTCAAAGAACTCTTCTTTTCTGAAGTTCTACTACGAAAATGAAGAAGAAAAATTGACAATCTTCAATAAAATGGACACCATCAAAATGAAACTAGGAGGAGGAAAAGTTTCTAAGACATCTACTTTCCAATTACTCAATGTTATTATGGATTATATCATCTCGCATGAAAATATTGGTTGTGCTAGTCAGCCAACAACCAGTGAGTCATCACCAAACACTAATATGTTCCATTATCTATCATTTAATGAATCCTTAAATGAAGATATATTTGTATGTAGTCAGTCAGCCGTTCAGAAATTAACAGACAAAATACAGAATCATCATGATCGATGTACTGGCAAGCTGACAGTCGCAAAGAACGTCAAAAGTAACCATGCGGCTAAACTTCACCTGAACTGTTCTATTGGTCATGATATTGAATGGACTTCTTCTCCCTATGTTGAAGGAGGAAGACATTTTGTGAACATGAAAATGGCCCATGGATACTTTTCATCAGGTCTACTACCATCACAATATGAAAATGTTTGTGATGCTTCTGGGCTTGGAAAACTTGGGACCAAATATTTGAACTACCTTCAGAATGGTTATGCAAATGTTGTTGACCAGTTTACCAACCAATCTCAGGCTGATTCAAGACAAGAAGAAATTGCCATGTCGGTTGCATCAGGGACAGATAATGGCATTAACATCATGACTGATGCTCGTCACTGTTGGCGAAAGAATGCCCGTTTTTCTGATGTAGTTTGTCTTGGAGAACAAACACATAAAGTGCTCAGAGTTGAAACCATCACAAAAGATGATGATCCCATCACTCAAAGGCACAAAGTAATTGGCATTAAGAAGATTTATGACATGTTTGATAGGGAGCAAATCCCGATCAACATTCATGCCCATGACAACAATGCATCAGTGACTAAGTTTGTACGGGAGAGAGGTGGCACAGAAAACACCCAAGATACCTGGCATATGTCAAAGGGGATTGCAAAAATGATAAGAAAAATCACTCAAGGGACTAAGAAATCTAAAGGAAAAACATGGCACCCAGAACTGGCAGACAAGGCAGCTTCCATGAAAACTCACATTTATTACTGTTTGAAGGAAAGTGGAGGTGATGCCCAAAAGCTTCGAAATGATATCGACAACATCGTGTCCCATTACAAGGGTATTCATAAGAATTGTAGGTCCAACTCCAGGTGTAGAACTGATGATTTTTATGAAGCAACAAAGGTTGAAATCACAGATAGTACTGTAGAGGCCTGTCTCAAAAAGTTTCTCCATACTCTGCCAGTATATAAACATGCTCAACTTTATGCTCTTTGCCGGAACACTCATTATGTTGAATCCTTCAACAACGCCATTCTACAATATGTTGACAAACGCATTGCATATGGCAAATGTTCCTACAAGATGAGAATCAACCTTGGTATCCTCGATTGGAACGAAAATGTTGACAGGCCAATTACATCCCGGCAGATGGATAAAGACATGAAGCGACCCCGATGCCAGGAAGGTCTTCCAGTCCACACAAGGAAGACCTACAAATTCAGGGAGATATTGTGGCTCATGTTCATGGAGTACATTTATGGGGGTGGTGTAATACAGCATTAACTACAACTGTTCAAGCTGTTTTCTTATAAGTGCATCCTTTAACTCATTTTATGTTGTCACAAACTGGATATTATTTTAGAATGTTTCGGTGGATGTGATTTCATTATCAAGGTAAAATATTTGGTATCGATTAACTCAGTTTAAGTCAATTTTCTCAGCTTTTTAGATACTGTAATAGATTTATGTCCTCACAGCCTCTCCCTTGCCTCTTTCCCCCTCGACTGGTACATGTGCTTATCTATAAATAGACTTTTGTAGAGAGCCAAGCTCTGCTCTCAGCCTTGCCTTGACTTCAGCCCCTCCCCTCGGCTTAGGAATCTCTCGGTAGGTACCTACCGAGAACTTCAGGTTTAATGTCATATGTGGTGATATAAAATAAAAACATCTTAACTTTTCATGTCCAAAAGACATAAATATGACAATTACTGGTTTTCCATGAAAATCTAAAAACAGCCTTATAAATGCAAAGAGGTGTAGATATCACGTCCAATATACATGGATACTAGTTACATAACCTAACAAACACAATCAACTCCTAACTGCCCTCCTGGCTGTTTTAGATAAGTTTCCAAAATTACGTTTGACTATTTGACGCGCGCCACTGTCTGGTTTTCGATCATAATTGCGACGTTCTACCTTCATATTGTCGCTGTAAACAAACAATAAGCTTTAAAATGTGTCTTTTTGTAACAGTCAATACTTCGCGATCAAATGACACCATTGATTAAGTTTCGCATATATGACTCCAACAACTCACGGAGTGGCTCTTTAAATCATTGTATAAAAAGAAGTTATGTCATGTTTGCAGAGATACAACACTGATGTTAGGTCCATTTCAATAGCCAATCCGAACTTCAGTTATGTGGGTGTCTGAAGCGATTTTATGTCCCTTCACTGCATAGAATATGTATCATAGCCAAATTACATTTTTTAAATTTTAGATTAAAATACCTTCCTCTACATAATTAACATCATTAGACACAGCCAGGTCTACTCCATCAAGTGGGGGGGAGCGGCAGGATAGCTGAGTGATAAGCACCTTCGGCTTTGGATCAAGAGTTCAATGGTTCTAATCCAGCCAAGGGCTTGGCAACTTGTCTGCAGTAGGGAAGTTCTCTACAGGTAGTAAGTTTAGGTTGTAATGCTACACTGACTTTCAGCGCAGTACCACCCATGGATGCTCGCAGGTTTGACCGCAATGCATAGCCACATTGGTGTTGCTTTCTCCCAACAATCCTACTTGCTGCTGTGATACAAGTAAAATACTCTTACAATCTGCATCTAACTCCAAATCATCTCACCTCAACTCCTTTCCAGTGATAGGGGTGCATGACTTGGGTGTTAACTGCCACCAACATTGTAGGCAAAGTGACACAAGATTGACTGCAGGCAAAATGATTTGATACCTCAGTGTTTCCGTTGTCCGGTAAATACCGGTCATAGTCCGATAAAAAATATGATTGTCCGGTATTTAAAAAACCTGTCGGACATGATGTCCGATTAAATATCAAGCTGTCGAACTCATTTCATAAACCTTTATTTGAAAAAAACACTTGTAAAATCTGCGATACCCCGATCGTATTTGTCTAGAAATCCCACTCGATTCTGTAGCTTGAAATAGAACGCAACGAAGTGCGCATGACATAATCATTCGAATAACTGCAGCTGAATTTATTGACCTCAATTTCAATGTATGCGTGAAATGTATACGGAAATTATCGACTTATTCCGATCATTTACGAATGTAAACACGTTTTTTCGACAATGAAAAAGCAGACAAATCTTTCTTTCTACTTTGGTGGCAAAAACAGTCAATTAAATGAATGAAAGAGAATATCAGAAGATGACGCAGATATTGTTATTACTAGCAAAAAAATCAGCAAATGAAACATTTATTAGCTACATTTATCTGACCGGTAAAAAATGTAAATGTCCGGTATTTTTCAAAGCCGTCGGACATGATGACCGGCTGTCAAAAATGCCAGCGGAAACACTGTACCTGATGTTTTTATTTTATTCTCAACGAAACAAACACAAGAAATGTGCATGCTTCCTTTATTGAAGAATCATATCAAATGAACGCCACAGTAAGGCATGATGAGCCCAATTATTTGTGTTTTTGTGTGTTTAAACTAACAAAAAGAATCAGGGATTGGGAAAGGCCGGGGCCATGGGCCTTTTTGCACATTGGATGAAAACATGGCCCATTAGAATTAGAAATTTTACTATTGCTGCAATGAGGAATGGCCCATTCAAAATATCTGAAAAAGACTGAAAGCCCCAAAATGGCACATTGTCAGAGGTGTCTTTCCTAATCCCTGATGAATGCATATAATCATATTAATGTTATGATTAATGTTTTTTAAAATTGATTTTATCAGCCATTCTACAAATGTTTACAAACGCAATGTCAATTTGATTACAAACCCACCATTATTTTTGTCTACGAACTCCAGTGTCCACGTCGCTGCTAATGGCTGACATATTACCCAAGCGGCGTTAAACAATAACTCACTCACCCAGTGTCCACAAAAACACCTACACCTGATATAAAGGTCTTGATACTAATGAGCACTACTCTTTATTTAAAGCAGTACTGCTCTTTAATAGGCGCTAAATGATTATTAACTGAAATGGGTAACCAACCCTTTTGCCAAACAGAATGGTACCTTAAAATTTGATAGGTTTTGCACAACCCTCCTGTGGTTACTAGTTCAAGATCGAATATTGTAGAATTGTCTTACATGGGGAAAGGTGTTGTTTTTCTTTGATACACTTCCAGGGATTGGGAAAGGTAGGGGCCATGGGCCATTTCGCACATTGGATGAAAAAATGGCCCATTCTAATTTGAAATTTTATCATTGCTATAAGGGAGAATGGCCCATTTAAAATTCTGAAAATGACTAAAAGCGGTAAAAATGACCCATTGTTAAAGGTGTCTTTCCAAATCTCTGCACTTCTATTTCACATTAACTGTTCTACAGACAGTCGGGTTTGGGTGCAATGCTACACTGAAATTCAGAGCAGTATGTCCATGGTTCGCTAGTTCCAGCCAATGCTCGCAGGTTTCACCGCAACCCATAGCCTCAATGGTGTTGCAGGCTTTCTCCCTGCAATAATACTAGCAGCCGCGATATAAGTGAAATAATCTTGAAAGCGGCGTTAGACACCAACTCACCTCACCTCAACTTCACATTGGCACATCATGATGAATGATGAATAAACAAACCTTTTAGTCAATAATCTGCAAAACATTCATGTTGAAACATTGCTGTACTTTGGTCGCCGCTACTTCCTTTTCTCCTTTATGATAGTGCTAATAGCTTTCTTATATCAGGCACATATGATAAAGATCATGCTCAAATTGTATTATTACCCTGATGAAACAGTACTTTGCTAGGCCAGAATTCTAACCACTTCAAACCCCAGGGGCATGTATCGCTTAGAAATAGCTTTAGAAAGACATATATACCTATATAGAATATTATATTCTAAAGCTATTTCTAAGCGATACACGCCCCTGTGCTTCAAACTGCTCAACACACATGTAACACATTAGGGCCTCAAACAGCATTAACACACAAGTATTAAGAGACATGCAACTATCATTGCCCTAACTTTCCTTAGGTCACCTAAGCACAAAGGAGGCTTTTTCCGGTTTTCTACTATGGGGGCCGGGTTTATGCACTCGATGTAGCAGTTCCGTAGCTGATGTAGTTGTACAAAACAGCATTTGAACATTTGATGGAAGGTATTGGAGCACTTTTTAAAAATTCCATGAACATGATAATTATTTTTCTTCATTACAATAGCTGTATATGTGTTTCAGTCAATGTGAAGTGGGGAAAGGAAAAGTTTACTGGTGTTGAGTGCAACACAGATGAGCAGCCTGTGGTCTTCAAGGCTCAGCTGTTTGCCCTCTCTGGGGTGCAGCCAGACAGGCAGAAGGTTATGATGAAAGGAGCTGTCATCAAGGTACCGGCACAAACATTTATCATCCTTCTGTTTTAAACGAGTGTAGAATTGATATTATAAAAATTATCTGTTGATCCAATACAAAAATGATTCAAGATAGAAATTCAGGATAGTTGTCCTGTTTTTGCTGTAGGTCAAGTTATTTAGCAACAATCATACACACCTTAGTGCTGTTGCAAACCAATGAACCCTGCATCTGAAGGTTTCTCTATAGGACGATCTAACTTTAACCGGTGGCCACTCCTTGTTTTTTGCTTTTTTTCTAGCACCAAGGTCCTGTTAAGTGGTTAGTTTTGCATTATAAGAAACGAGAGTTTTTAGTCATACGAAACAGAGTTGTATAGAAGGTAAAAGATTCAACTTCGATTTCAATGAGCTGAACTTGTACTTGCTTAAAAAACTATGATTTATTCTAGAGAGTGGTGTAACAAACAAAAAGACATGGAAGATTTGGAGTGAGTTCTAAGAGGATATGAACTTGTTTTTACAAAATAAAACTAAACTGATGCTGTTAACCTTTATTTCCAGGACGATGAATGGGGTAATGTCAAACTAAAAGATGTGAGTACAAACAATAAACAGCAATGAGTAAAATTTTGTTTGTAAGTCAGTCTTACCCTAACAACAATAATCTCAAATATTCATAAATGATATTTGTACACAGGACTTTTATTATAGGAAGAATATATTCAGGGATACAATTGTTTTTTAAATCGCCAGGAATATCTTGGAGATACCACACAAAAAATTTATTCAATACAATGGTACTTTACAGAAGCTTGTTAATAAACTTAATGGATTATTTTGATTTTGTCAGCACAGGACTTTACAAGTTATCTCCCTTGTATGAACAAGGGGGCCAATCTGCACATGTGGATTCTTATAGATCATTTTCAGTTTTGTTAGTATAAACCTTGAATGTCCTCAGTCGCCTCCCTTGCTAATGAAGAGTCCTTTACAGTTTCATTTTCGAATTTTTCCGTGACACCTCTACCACTTTTGTTGCTTGTACGCACTCATTGGGCTAGTAACTGAGCATATATAACAGGTCTTCAAGGGATGAATTTGAAGTGTACTGATATAAGCATAAACCCATCCCAGTTACCCTCTTGTATGTACCCAGGGCGCCACACTGCTGATGATGGGTACAGCAGATGAGCTTCCTCAGGAACCGACAGAGCGGCCAGTCTTCATGGAGGACATGAGCGAGTCAGAGCTTGCTTCTGCTGTAAGTAATCTTCTTTGTGAAACTTTCAAACTCTTCAATTAGTTCATTGTAAAATAGTTTTAAGTAAACAGTATTTAGGAAAAAGTAACAAGAATTAAATAACTTTCAATCAAGGTTTGTTCTCATGGTATCATTTTGATGAACAACATTAACATTTGATCATAGATATCATTAACTACAAAGTTTAGATAAGAAATGTCCAAATGATTCAATTGTCATATCTGCACATGTCTATCAGTTAAATTGTTGTTAACCTAGACTCTCCGACTTCTTAGCAGCCATGTTTCTTATGACAGATGGTGCATCAAGTTCATCCTGCTACATGTATCAGTTTATGTATGTTTACCTTGGAGGCACATCCAGTCCCCTGGTTGTCTCTATCGGATGTCCCTTGTATCTCCTGTATAAATAACCAGCCAATGAAATAGTGTGACATCAAGCAATGTTGCTAGCTCTTGGGTGGAATTCTAACAATCATCTTCATGCTATAAGAAGCTCTCAGCCATCAGACAGTAGGGATAGTAGGTAGAATAAGATGGATCTATGACCAGGGTATTGAAGAAGGGTTGTGGAAACCATACTCTCATTAAGCAGAACACTTGAAGTTTTGTAATGTATGTTTAGCTGTCGCTGCCATGTGGACTGACGAACCTGGGTAACACTTGCTACATGAACAGCGTCGTCCAGTGTCTGAGAGCTGTACCCGAACTGTCTGATGCTCTCAAAAAGTAACTATCAAACCTATTTTGCTCTGTCTTACAACACACTGCTTATAGCTCAAATATTACGTAACAGCCCCTATCAGTAACTCTTTGTTGTGATTGTTTGATTCACAATGTTCATTTTATGTTTTCATGCCACATTGCAATTACAAAGTTGTTATTGTTTTCTCCTCTGAATGTGTGTTGCTCGTCTGTCCCTTAAATAAAAAAAAACTTTCAGAGTGTCATACTTATTTCAAAAACAAACATCACTATTTGTTAACAGTTTCTAGTAGGGTTGTAGCCATATATCTAACAATCGATGCATTGCAATAGTCATCTTTGTAATAGTACTCATTGAAAATACTATCTATAAATCCATAGTAAAGTAAACTCAACAGTATTGAAAGAGTTATTTCCTAGATTAGTTATATTTATTATGACTTGTACAAGAATTGCAAGCAAGTGTATTTGAATTCATTTTACTTCCTTATGTTCAATGTGAGAAATTTTCTTTGTTAGTGGTTTCTACAGGGTAAAATGATTGAAAACAGTTTCATCAATGAGATGTTCCCTAAGTAAACTTACGGACCATGGATGCTTGAATCCAAAACTATTGCAGTAGTAGTTGTAATAGTGGGTCACAATAGTCTATGGCAATCGCAACAGTAGTTGGCAATAGACTTACCCTATCAGTAAATTTTTAATACTTACCCCACTTCTTATATTGCATATTACCTATACTTCCGATAAAACGATTGGAAAACGTGTTGGTAGTAGTCATCCTGTCTTCGTACTCGAAGTCGGGGAATATGACAATGACAACACGGCCTCGTAACCGGAAGGTGACGATCCAATCCGTCACGTGTCCACGTTGACAAAATCACATTCCATATTTATCGCTATCGCGAGTGGACGTGTTGTTTTGAGAACTAATTTGTGTTTGAGTTTGTGTTTTTAATTGACTAACCTTGCATACGGTATGTTCTCTTCTGTTATCCTATTGTGGTGTGAATATTTCAACCTACCTTGCGTCACATCGGGTGGAATTCTTCGTCTGTGAGGCCTTGTTTGACATGGCCTGCATGCGTTATTCTCTTTTCCTGGTTTCTGGTGGCATTTGGTATCCTAATGCCCATTTTCAAACGTTCATGCACCATTTTTATCCATAGAATTTCACTACATGTTACACCACAAAATGTCTTCGTTTCTCCCACCTTTTCGAATGGCGTCTGTATTTCTACGCCTTCGCACGTGGTTTTTCACAGTTTTTCAATTTGTGTTTCAAATTTTATTTCTTTTGCAAATATCACCCATGCTTACCACTGCGCAAAGTTATTTCAACCTTTGCATGTGTTTTTAGGGGTATTATGGGGCTATAGCTACCCTTTTTCGTCAGGCACTCGTTTTGGTGTTCATTCACCACAGATTATTACGAGGTAGACTTGACTGAGGCTTGGTTGCTGCTATTTGCTATATTCACATTACATTATGGGCCTTTAGTGTATGCATTATGTGTTTTTTAATTTTCGCATATATTTGTTGTCTTTGCGACAATTTGTAATGTGTTTTATTACTTTCCTTCTGAGAGTAATTTTCAACAAAGTAAGTAAATTTTTCAGTATATTATTTACTTCCCATGATTATTGCGCTGTTGCTTTTTCTTGCTTTATGCATGTTAAATATACATTTTGCGCAAGTTTTTTATGTGTACATTTTTTCCTTCACATAATTACGTTGTATAATTCATAATTAGCATGTGTTTTTCCCGGCGTTTGCCTTGGGACTTGTATGCTTATTATGTGGTTTCTTTAACCTACAGGTGAATGTGTAAGTAAATTTTTCAGTACATTATTTACTTCCTATGAATATTGCGCTGTTGCTTTTGCATGCTTTATGCATGTTAAATATACATTTTGCACAAGTTTTTTATGTGTATATTTTTTCCTTCACATAACTATGTTTTATATTTCATAATAACCATGTGTTTTTCCCGGCGTTTGCCTGGGGACGTGTATGCTTATTGTGTGGTTTCTTTAACCTACAGGTCAATGTGTAAGTAAATTTTTCATTATATTATTTACTTCCCATGATTGTTGCGCTGTTGCTTTTACATGCTTTGTGCATGTTAAATATACAGTTTGCGCAAGTTTTTTATGTGTATATTTTTTCCTTCACATAAATACGTTTTATATTTCATAATAAACATGTGTTTTTCCCAGCGGTTGCCTTGGGATTTGTATGCTTATTATGTGGTTCTTCTTTGACCTACAGGTGAATGACTCGAGTCTTTTGCAGCGCTTGTAGTTCACTCTAGTCCCTCATGTACCCTCACCCCTTGTGCCCTGACTGTGTGGCCACGGTCTGTGAGTGGGACTCCTGTACTACCGGCCACTATCGTCTCCAGGCTTCAAGGCTTTCCTAGCGGCCAGGAGGAAGCGATTCACCCAGAGAGCCGGCGGACCCTCAACTCCTCCATGGAATCGTAGGAGTCTGTGCCTTCCCCTCCCAAGGATGCAGACGAGACTACCTATCCTACGGAGCAGGAACAGGCGCCGCCATCCAAGGAGACGACTCCTCAACATTCACCTCCTCCCAAGCAGCCAGGCTTATCCAGGGAGGACTTCGAACAAGCAGTGAATCCGGGGGCTCCATGGTTTCGAGGATGATGCGGGCTCACGATCTGGCCTGGGAGCGGGAGCTTGCGGCACAGTTTCTTAAGGATGTGGTGCATAAGGAGCGGCCCCATAGTGACAAGTCAGCGACAGTCACCAACACCGGATCCAAGGGGGATCGTCACCAGTGCCGTCGGACCCCCCTTGGTCTTAAATGGAGCATGTCCGGACGCCACCGCCTCCCATGGACGCTCGTTACCTCCCATCGTCGGCGAGCGTGGTCATTGGCCCACGGTCGGAGCATAGAAGGTCACCAGAGGTGGACTTTAACAAGCGGCCGTGACGTCCACCTATCAGTCGGATGTCTCCACGACGCTCGCCCCTTCGTTGGACTCCGTTCCGGAGCTCTCCTTTTAGGCGCCTCTCATATTGGCGCTTCTTGCCGCGTCGCTCTTTGCCTCGGCGCTCCCCGCCGCCTTGTCGGAGGCCTCCTCGACAGTCTCCACAGCGCCCTTCGCCTCGTAGGACTCTGATTCCTTCGCCTGGGCGCCTCTCGCCACGATGGACGCCACTGTCATCTAGGCGCACCCCTCTGCGCTTATCTCGGCGCTCATCTCGGAGCTAGCCTCGTCGGCGCCTGCCTCGGCGCTCATCTCGGCGCTCATCTCGGCGCTCTTCTCGGCGCTGACCTCGCTAACCTAGGCCTTCACCCCCATGTTCAAGATCCCTACCTCCTCCCGGGGGAGTTTGTGGCGGATTACGGAGAGTGCTTGGAAGACGTCTCCGAGGAAGAAGAGACACATCTAGAGATGTCCGGTGTGTACGCTTGGTTAGTGGACAGGCTGAGGACGTGCCTTTCTCCCGGCCTCAGTGTGGAACAAGAGGTGTTCAATATGGTTGAGTCGGAGCTGTTTATCCCGGCCCATCCAATTGTTATGTGCCAGAGTTATCATCACCGATGATAGACCTGTTTGCAACGAAGCTCAACGCCCAACTACCGGTATACGTGTCCCCGTTATCGGTTCCAGCGGCGTGGGCAGTAAACCCTCTGTCGATGTTGTGGGAGGGGCTGGATCAAGCTGCTGTTCTCTTCCTCTGCGGCCTTATCTGTTGGTCCATCCTCACAGTCAGTTTCCTCACCCAGACCCAGGACGGGCTCATCGGTCCATCTTAAAGGAGGCACCATTTCAATTTATCTTTCAGCGCTGATCTCCATTCTGGCCGTCAAGCAGGATGTAAGGTTCTTGAAGACGCCGGAGCTTATAGCCATGCTGAAGTCATTAAGCTTGAGCTTCAGAAGCTAAAGTTTGACCTCCAGCTTGGGACCTCAACCTAGTACTGCGGCACTTGAGGGGTCCGCCATACGAGCCCTTAGCGGAAGCTTCCTTTGAGGTTTGACTCGGAAGACGGTCTTTCTCCTGTCTTTGGCTATGGCAGCCAGGGTCAGTGAGGTACACGCTTCGGATGTAACGAGAGTTCGCTTCGAACATGTGCAGCATGGGGCGGCTCACCTGGGGCTCCTTTGGACAGCTGGACAGGAAGTTTGTCATCCCACCGTTGTCATCTGTGGTAGACGGCTCTGAGGTGGAGCTGTCTATGTGTCCGGTGAGAGCGTTGAAGGTACATATCAACCGGTCTACTTCCAGGAGGAATCCCGGAAGAGGTTGTTCATCCCCTTTTCAGCTTCCGCCAGGGTAGAGGTCAGTAGGAATACCCTCACCTTGTGGTTTAGACAGACCATTCTGGCAGTGTACGACGTAGCGGGGGAACCTCATCCTACAGCTAATAACCCTCATGAGCTTCGGGCCTAGCGTCTACTGTGGCTCTTCACCGCAACATCTCGATTCCGGAGATCCTGGAGGGCTGCTTCTGGAGGTCAACGTAGGTCTTCGCCAGCCACTACCTCTGTGACTTTGCAGTGGAAGATGTCCAGGGGTTACAGTCGTTCGGTCCGCTTGTTGTCGCCCAACAGCTGACTCGGCTAACCAGACACTAGGTAACTAGACCTCAGTGTTCTTCGGCCTTAGGGCTTTCCCACGGTTCATCGTGGCGTTCCCCTAAGTGCCTTTTGGCTTATGTTATGTTCTCCCTTCACAGGGGGTTCTGACATTCGTCCATGTGTGTTTTTGCCCTGACGGGTCGGGTCGTCGGCGTGCCCGCCATCCGTCTCTGTCGGATTAACATGCAATATAAGAAGTGGGGTAAGTATTAAATATTTATTAAAATCTAAATATTTTAGATATTTAAAAATACTTACCCCACTTCTGGGATTAAGCCCGCCCAGCGATGTCTCACTTCCTCCCCTCAGGCGGCCGACGTTGGACCTACATACGGAATGTGATTTTGTCAACGTGGACACGTGACGGATTGGATTGGATCGAGTACGAAGACAGGATGACTACTACCAACACGTTTTCCAATCGTTTTATCGGAAGTATAGGTAATATGCAATATAAGAAGTGGGGTAAGTATTTTTAAATATCTAAAATATTTAGATTTTAATAAAATTAGGTCATTAGTCACCCCTAGTTTCTAGTCAGCTCTCCATGGGCAAATTGACGAGTCATCTTTTGTACATGAAAAGCTAACTGCATCAGTTCTTTGTACATATTAACCCAGTCTTTTCCTCATTTAAAAAAATCCATAACCCAGTTCAATCTTAAAAGGACTAAAACTGACCAGTTGGTATGTTCTCCATTTGTAGATATTCCGGTGGACTGACTGTAGCGGGAGCCATTGCCCCTGCAGATTCCATCACCGCAGGTGGAGTGATGTTTTTGTTACTTTAAAAATTAAAAGTATTTTAATCTATAATCAGGTTATTATGATTTGCATTTTTATGGCATAGTTTTCCTTTTATCATAGCAAATAAAACAAAAATGACATTTTCAGTACAGTAATAATTATATATGTTTGTTTTATGCAGCTCTACGAGACCTGTACAAAACAATGGAGATGTCCAGCACAGCCATCCCGCCCCTCATATTCCTTCAAGTGATGCACATGGTCTTCCCGCGCTTCGCTGAGAAGAGTGAACACGGGGGCTATCAGCAACAGGTTGGTGTACTGGTCTTGTTGAGGTTAAGGGTAGTATGGCGATACAAAATACCCCATAAAGTATACATGTAATACATACATGTTATGGCAAATCTCTTCGCCAATCTAGAGCACCCTCTCTGTATCGGCATGTCTTGTGATGAGAAACTAGATATTGAATTATAGAGCACCCTCTCTGTATCGGCATGTCTTGTGATAAGAAACTAGATATTGAATTATAGAGCACCCTCTCTGTATCGGCACGTCTTGTGATTAGAAACTAGATATTGAATTATACTTTTTTAGCTCGGAAGCCAACTTTACCCTAGACTACCCACCATATAAATGTGATGATTCAGGCCGGATATATATATATCTTTAGAGTGAGCAAGACATTATGAAATCTTCAATAATAAGTTTATTCTATTGACAGTGCTGGTATTCACAACTGAAGGGTAGTGAAAATGAACATAAAGTTGACTAACGTCATTGATTTATGTGCATGGTTTTTACATTTAGGATGCCAATGAATGCTGGACAGAGGTGATGAGGAGTCTACAACAGAAGCTGCCTTCAGTCGGCGCCGCTCAGGAGGTTTGTGTTATGTACAGACTGACAGGCTGTCGACTTACTTTGCTTGAACATCCTGGATACTTGATTCTAACTGGTCTTAGTCTCAGTCTCATTCATAAGGGTTAGGGTTAACATCCTGGATACTTGATTCTAACTGGTCTTAGTCTCAGTCTCATTCATAAGGGTTAGGGTTAACATCCTGGATACTTGATTCTAACTGGTCTTAGTCTCAGTCTCATTCATAAGGGTTAGGGTTAGGGTTAACATCCTGGATACTTGGTTCTAATTGGTCTTAGTCTCAGTCTCATTCATAAGGGTTAGGGTTAGGGTTAACATCCTGGATACTTGGTTCTAATTGGTTAGGGTTAGTCTCAGTCTCATTCATAAGGGTTAGGGTTAACATCCTGGATACTTGATTCTAATTGGTTAGGGTTAGTCTCAGTCTCATTCATAAGGCTTCAATTCTAGTTTGAACTTGCTCTAATTACCCCAAATTATTTCGCAATGTATTCATACATGCACCAACGTCTCAACTATCTGACTGGTAACTTATTATACTTATTCAGTATTCTGCTTTTTACTGACTGAATCTCTTTTCAAAAGGATTGAACCATGTTATATTTCATATGTCGAAACACAAACAGAAATGGTTTGAAGTTTATATCCTATTTTCTTCAAAATAAGAAGTTTTAGTGTTAAATCATCTTAGCCTTTCCTTTCCACTACCGAGCATGCAGCAGGATTCTATCCAAAACGGTAACAATAAAATGATGTCATTTCGCGAGCGTTTCTGACGTCATAATCCATGTTGCAACATCATAATGTTTTTTCTGTCAAAGTCATTTATTTCCTTCATAGGATGTTGCAATCTTTGATATCTATCACAAGAATGCAAAAATATTTTTATACGATTCGATATTTACATTTTTAAAACCGTTTGTGAACATGCAATATGAGGGTTATCTTTGGTTGGTTTCAATTTAAAATTTACTCGCTATTAATCCATAAAACGGTCTCTGATTTTCAAACACTAGGTTTATATCCTTACTGATGAGTGCTTTGTAACAAAACAATCTGAGCACTGCCGTATAAGAGATAAAACATATATTTTTAGAAAACAACCGTTAAAGCTCCCATGCTGTCTCAAGAGAAAGCTCAGGTAACTATGCCGTGGTTTAACATTGCAGGACCAAGTTAATACAAATAAGGTGAAGACATTGTTTATAAGAGAGGATTCATCTCCCCCAGCATGGATTTAGTCTCTAAGAATAGGCCATGTGTGGGAAGATTGGGAGACACAGGAAACATTGCTTACATGATTCTGTCCAAGTGATTGACCTACACATTTCTTTTGTCCAGGGAACAACTGCTGCTGCCAGTGGGAAGGGATTCATCGACCAGTATTTTGGTGGCACCTTCTCTGTGATGTATCCTTTCTCACAAGACAAATGTTTACTCAGTAGTGTACTTTTAGTGGTTATTTAATTTGATGTATGTGGAGAAAGGCTGAACATTTATATCATACTTCCCCTACCTCAAAGAGCCTAACCATTTTTGAAAATGTTGATGTCTCTACAGGACTGTTACTAATTATTTATCTGATAAAGGGTTCACTTTGGCAAGTTATTAATATGACCCCATGGAGAGGTAAATGTATTGGAAATAAAAAAAATTGAGTGAATGGGTCATATAAAACATATGGATGCCAAATAGACCAGCAATCCCTTCTTGGAGTTATGTTTTTTCGTTATTAAAGTCAAGTAAACTTATTATCATGTTTATGGAGAAAGCCAATTGTTGTTATTATTTGCTTTAACCGGCCAAGTATGAAGAACACTGAAGCACCTGAGGAAGAAGAGACAAAGTCCACCGAGTCTTTTCTTCAGCTTAGCTGTTTTATAGATAAAGGTAAATGGGGAAAATTCTCCTTATATATATCTTGGTTTTCTGACCTCTCTGACCTCAATTTTGTTCAACTACTTACGTAATTTTAAAGTTTTTAGAAAGGTAATGATTTTTTCGACAAATGATGCATTTTTAAATCACTAATTTTTTGTTGTTTTTCTTACTTATCTGTTTTATTTTATCTCATCAAAATTACCTTTTAATCTTTTGAAATAATATTCCTTGATTACCAATGGAATTGCTTTCTTTGCTGATGTGATATGTCTTCATCTTTCAGAGGTTAAATATATGCAGACGGGTTTAAAATCTGTAAGTTATATATTTTAGTTATCTATTACTCTTTCACCAGGGCTTTATGTTATTCACCAGGGCTCCTATTCTATATTATTTTATCAGAAAAATTGTACTCAAATGACTTTGTTCAGCAAACTATGTTTTTCATAAGTTCAACTGCTAGTTGCCCCTGCAGAACTTGTGCGAGTTGCCTCTAGTGGCTAAATTAGACCTTGGAGCTGAGCTTCATATCTTTCGTCATCTCTTACCAAGCCTTTTCATTGATTATATTTAGTTCATGGTTATGTTATTTGAGTAAAAACTTGCCTCATTGAAATACTCGTCAATATGACATTTTGTTTTGAGAATTGAAATATTCATATCTTATATAAAATTGAAAAATGATTTTCATACGTAATTCACTTAAAAGAAATAACTTTTTATCCCCTGCCAAACCAGGTTTTCAGAGGATATTAAAATGTGTTACGTCAGCTTGTCTGTGCAAGCTGTTCTGGCCAAGCTCATTGAAACTTTGATAATACTAAACATCTCTTTTTGGCTGTTTTTATTAAGACGCAAATTTATTTTACTGAGTGCGATTTAGAAACTATGTGGCCTGTCTCATTGAAAGTGGGTATATGGAACAATCGTCATGTGTAGTAGACATTTTTTTTTTTTTTTTTACTGGATTCCAAGGGTTACATGGCGTAGAAAAATGTATGTCATACATGGGCATTTCAATTGGCACATTCAATAATATGGACTGAAAATGAAAATTAGCAATGAATTTTTCCTCAAAATTGATTTCCTGTAGAATTTTTTTGTAGTTGATAATTGAGACTTGGTATGTATACCAATCAGCATGTGTATAGTGGTGCTTTTTGGGTTTTTGACTTCTTCAGAATTTAAGTTTTTGCTGTTTCTTCAGAATTTTAGTTTTGGCTGTTTTCGTGGATAAAAAAATTATAATACTGTTTACAGGGTGGAACCTTCAAACTTTAATGCTAAGCACAATGACACTAAGGTTCTTAAACAATAATTTTGAAGGACAAATTAATTACCACAGATATGCTGAGGATAGTTTTCAACTTAAGATGTGAGGTACTTGGGCTTGCTATAGAACAAACTTTTGTAACGATTGTTCATTTAATCATTATAGTTTTTAATTCTTTAGCCACTTGGAGGGGTATATAGCAAACTCTGTCTGCTTGTGTATGTTGTTTTTGTTTCGACTACATAGTGTCCCCTAAGATAAGACAGAGACCATCTTGACTTTAACCTCTCCTTTATTTTCAGAGATTAGAAGAATCAATAACAAAACATTCACCAACATTAGGACGAGATGCTATCTACACTAAGTCTGTAAGTGTGGCATTATTTTCTTTTGAAGATTTTGATCAGATTGCTGTACTTATGTGACGTCAATTTGCAATGAATTACCACTAATTTATTCTTTTTCAGAAGCGATCCTCCTTGGGATCCTATAGCTAGAAAATCTGTACATTTTGCTATACGACAGGTAGTTACTATTAGTTGGATAAAAAAATGGTTAACACTGGGAATGGCCTCTCAAAGTTAAGAGATGATGAAGTATTGAGCATTACTGCTTATTTCTGGGGGGATAAAGTAGCCTTGATCTCTTCAAAGTGCTTCAAGTGTCTTTCTAATTTAGTAGTCTTAGTCTTTCTTAGTTTTGTTGACTTCTAGGATGCTGATGTTGTGCCAAAGGATGCGGTGGTCAGGGTGGGCTTAGGTGTTTTCTTACTTCTGTACAGAGGTCTGATGTTCATTGATTCTAAGGTGATGAGGGCGGGTGTAAAACTGACAGATGGTTCATTACACGTTTATTCCCAAGCACATATTTATTACACTTGCACGCCATGTGCTCTCACACTCAACTGCCATATGGCAGCCACTTCTGGGTCAAAAGTCACTTCCGGATATTAAGTTTGTCGAGCATTCCCGATGTTGTGTGAATGGTAAATGTCACTGAGTGTTTACGTGTTTACTATGTTAACACGGGATGTATTACCAATGTAACTCTCTCCACAATCACAAGGAATGGAATAGACTACACTGGTGGGGTCTTCTTCACAATCAATGCTGGTTTGCCATTGCCATGGAGTAGGTTCTAGATGGATTTTCTCTTTTTCAAAACGCCATACATCTATGTTGGCTTGTTGTTTGAGAAGGTGGCAGATGTGATAGCTGACAGGTCTGACAGGGGAGGCTGGTGATGAATGGTGTCGGCAGGGCCTTTTTTTCTGGGGGATTTAGGGTTGTGTGGATTACTTATCATCATCTAATTACCAGTCATTAAGTTGAACTTTTTCTTCATCAATCCAACTTCTAAAATGGGCATTAAGATAATCTTCTCTGGGTGTCTGCTTTATGCAAGAGTACCCCAAGGAGAGTCCCTTCTTCTAAAGAATCAAACAAACCTGCAGAGGTTCTAGATTCTTTGAAGAGTATCCTCCTTGGGGTACAGTGTTGAGAGTTACGGTCTCATTTACAACAGCACCCTCCTCCCCTTATTGTTGGCTGGTGAGAACAGAGTTCCTTACCCTTGGCGCTTTGGTAACTGCCAGGATGCTGTTTTATACCAAAAAACGTTTTCATGTGGGTCATTTTTGTCTGTTTTTATTTTCAAAAAAGTCACAACCTGTCTTTTAGTGAAAAACACAGATTTTAATGCAATAGTACAACAAGTAGGATCCTTGGTTTGTTTTAGTTTAATGTCAAATCTTTTGCAAATCATCTTTTGTTACAACCATGGAATTTAAAGATATTAAAATATTTGTTGTATATTGTAAGACCTTTTTGTTATTAACCATGAAACTAAATCACTTATGTTATTATAATAGTATTTCCTGTCAAATGTTGATTTAGTGAAACATGTTTCAATCCAGAGTAAAATAAGCCGCCTACCTGCCTACCTGACAGTCCAGTTTGTCAGATTCTACTTCAAGGAGAAAGAAGCTGTAAATGCCAAAATTCTGAAGGTTGGTTGCAAAAGGTTTAGTACAAATGAATGCTTATGTGGTATATATAGCACTATGATAGGAATGGCACTGGCCTAAAGCCATTGAAATTCAAGTGTAAAGAATGTATGTAGTTTTTCATAAAGAGAAAACATAAGCAGAAAGAGAGAGTTACTGTGGGTAAGATTCATGTCAACCCTTTGAACATACATTGATGTTTTAATGTTTTCACATACATTGATGTTTTAATGTTTTCACATACATTGATGTTTTAATGTTTTCACATTCATTGATATTTTAATGTTTTCACATACATTGATGTTTTAATGTTTTCACATTCATTGATGTTTTAATGTTTTCACATACATTGATGTTTTAATGTTTTCACATACATTGATGTTTTTTTAAAATGTGGTTATTGACTTTGTCAGTCATTGCTTTTCGTGTAGCAATTTATTGAAGCAGACTGAAAACTTTTTGTCTTGCGCCCTAATGGCTGATATATTGGCCAAATGGTTGTGGATGACTCACTGCATATCTGTACCTCCGTGCTCAGGATGTGAAGTTCTCCATGAGGCTAGACGTGTACGATCTGTGTACGGAGGAGCTCCAGAAGAAACTGACGCCCATGCGAGACCGCTTCAAGGAGGAGGAGGATCGCATAGCAGAGGCCCTCAGCAAGGTCAGGGGTCAATCTTATGTTTGTAATTTTTACAGAACTGCCACTGTTCTCAATAGGCTCAATTAACTCTACCTGTTTTCTGTTCTCAATAGGCTCAATTAACTCTACCTGTTTTCTGTTCTCAATAGGCTCAATTAACTCTACCTGTTTTCTGTTCTCAATAGGCTCAATTAACTCTACCTGTTTTCTATTCTCAATAGGCTCAATTAACTCTACCTGTTTTCTGTTCTCAATAGGCTCAATTAACTCTACCTGTTTTCTGTTCTCAAAAGGCTCAATTAACTCTACCTGTTTTCTGTTCTCAATAGGCTCAATTAACTCTACCTGTTTTCTGTTCTCAATAGGCTCAATTAACTCTACCTGTTTTCTATTCTCAATAGGCTCAATTAACTCTACCTCTCAAAAGGCTCAATTAACTCTACCTCTCAATAGGCTCAATTAACTCTACCTCTCAATAGGCTCAATTAACTCTACCTCTCAATAGGCTCAATTAACTCTACCTGTTTTCTGTTCTCAATAGGCTCAATTAACTCTACCTGTTTTCTATTCTCAATAGGCTCAATTAACTCTACCTGTTTTCTGTTCTCAATAGGCTCAATTAACTCTACCTGTTTTCTGTTCTCAAAAGGCTCAATTAACTCTACCTGTTTTCTGTTCTCAATAGGCTCAATTAACTCTACCTGTTTTCTGTTCTCAATAGGCTCAATTAACTCTACCTGTTTTCTATTCTCAATAGGCTCAATTAACTCTACCTCTCAAAAGGCTCAATTAACTCTACCTCTCAATAGGCTCAATTAACTCTACCTCTCAATAGGCTCAATTAACTCTACCTCTCAATAGGCTCAATTAACTCTACCTGTTTTCTGTTCTCAATAGGCTCAATTAACTTTACCTCTCAATAGGCTCAATTAACTCTACCTCTCAAAAGGCTCAATTAACTCTACCTGTTTTCTGTTCTCAAAAGGCTCAATTAACTCTACCTGTTTTCTGTTCTCAATAGGCTCAATTAACTCTACCTGTTTTCTGTTCTCAATAGGCTCAATTAACTCTACCTGTTTTCTGTTCTCAAAAGGCTCAATTAACTCTACCTCTCAAAAGGCTCAATTAACTCCACCTGTTTTCTGTTCTCAATAGGCTCAATTAACTCTACCTGTTTTCTGTTCTCAATAGGCTCAATTAACTCTACCTGTTTTCTGTTCTCAAAAGGCTCAATTAACTCTACCTGTTTTCTGTTCTCAATAGGCTCAATTAACTCTACCTGTTTTCTGTTCTCAAAAGGCTCAATTAACTCTACCTGTTTTCTGTTCTCAATAGGCTCAATTAACTCTACCTGTTTTCTGTTCTCAAAAGGCTCAATTAACTCTACCTGTTTTCTGTTCTCAATAGGCTCAATTAACTCTACCTGTTTTCTGTTCTCAATAGGCTCAATTAACTCTACCTGTTTTCTGTTCTCAAAAGGCTCAATTAACTCTACCTGTTTTCTGTTCTCAATAGGCTCAATTAACTCTACCTGTTTTCTGTTCTCAAAAGGCTCAATTAACTCTACCTGTTTTCTGTTCTCAAAAGGCTCAATTAACTCTACCTGTTTTCTGTTCTCAATAGGCTCAATTAACTCTACCTGTTTTCTGTTCTCAATAGGCTCAATTAACTCTACCTCTCAATAGGCTCGATTAACTCTACCTCTCAATAGGCTCAATTAACTCTACCTGTTTTCTGTTCTCAAAAGGCTCAATTAACTTTACCTCTCAATAGGCTCAATTAACTCTACCTCTCAAAAGGCTCAATTAACTCTACCTGTTTTCTGTTCTCAAAAGGCTCAATTAACTCTACCTGTTTTCTGTTCTCAATAGGCTCAATTAACTCTACCTGTTTTCTGTTCTCAATAGGCTCAATTAACTCTACCTGTTTTCTGTTCTCAAAAGGCTCAATTAACTCTACCTCTCAAAAGGCTCAATTAACTCCACCTGTTTTCTGTTCTCAATAGGCTCAATTAACTCTACCTGTTTTCTGTTCTCAAAAGGCTCAATTAACTCTACCTCTCAAAAGGCTCAATTAACTCCACCTGTTTTCTGTTCTCAATAGGCTCAATTAACTCTACCTCTCAATAGGCTCAATTAACTCTACCTCTCAATAGGCTCGATTAACTCTACCTCTCAATAGGCTCAATTAACTCTACCTGTTTTCTGTTCTCAATAGGCTCAATTAACTCTACCTGTTTTCTGTTCTCAAAAGGCTCAATTAACTCTACCTCTCAAAAGGCTCAATTAACTCCACCTGTTTTCTGTTCTCAATAGGCTCAATTAACTCTACCTGTTTTCTGTTCTCAAAAGGCTCAATTAACTCTACCTCTCAAAAGGCTCAATTAACTCCACCTGTTTTCTGTTCTCAATAGGCTCAATTAACTCTACCTCTCAATAGGCTCAATTAACTCTACCTCTCAATAGGCTCGATTAACTCTACCTCTCAATAGGCTCAATTAACTCTACCTGTTTTCTGTTCTCAAAAGGCTCAATTAACTTTACCTCTCAATAGGCTCAATTAACTCTACCTCTCAAAAGGCTCAATTAACTCTACCTGTTTTCTGTTCTCAAAAGGCTCAATTAACTCTACCTGTTTTCTGTTCTCAAAAGGCTCAATTAACTCTACCTGTTTTCTGTTCTCAATAGGCTCAATTAACTCTACCTCTCAATAGGCTCAATTAACTCTACCTCTCAATAGGCTCGATTAACTCCACCTGTTTTCTGTTCTCAAAAGGCTCAATTAACTCTACCTGTTTTCTGTTCTCAATAGGCTCAATTAACTCTACCTCTCAATAGGCTCAATTAACTCTACCTCTCAATAGGCTCGATTAACTCTACCTCTCAATAGGCTCAATTAACTCTACCTGTTTTCTGTTCTCAATAGGCTCAATTAACTCTACCTGTTTTCTAACAGAAAGAACAGTTTTCAAGTCAAAATTTTCTCTTGGTTATTTTCTACCATTTAAAATGCATGTAATGTTAGTAATATTTAAGTTTACCTTTTGTTAATTAGATGGTCATAAGTTTTATATTTTTATGAAATTATGGTCTTTAATGAATTCTAAATACTATTCTGTGCTCTTTGGTAACCTTATGAAACTCTCCAGCATTGACTATGAACATGAAGAGAACATTGACTATGAACATGAAGAGAAAGGGTTGGAGTAGTTTGAGAACCTGGCGCTATATTGCAGGCTAAAGTGGGCGAGGCGGTTGAGGACGAGAGCAAGAAGGAGAAGAAGCCACTGCCCTACTGGTTTGACGACGGTGAGACAATCTCTCATCCTTTCCTTCTTTTTCAGATGAGATCTTTCTTTGGACTACTAATAAGTAAAACATTCTTAATAGATAATTATTTGCATCATGACAGCTGACATGTTTCAACTATTTTATGAGAATTTTTTTTTTCAAAAACAACAATTATAAGTATGACCACCACAGTAATGACCCATTCCAATTTGAACTGCAATTCCAAAAGAAAAATAATTTACTTTATGTTTCCAAGTACTTTCTTAAGGTGATGATTTTTAAAGTCTTGGGGATGGTAATTTGAAGATGATTATAGTTTATAAAAATGATATGTCAGCATGATTGTGGATTTGTTTTGATAGTACTACTTAACTGTATTGAGTAACAAAGATTCACTGTCAAATGAAAGGTAAACCAAGGTTACCAATAAAAACATAGTACAATGTCTCCACACTCTAAAAACATAGCCAATCTCTAGTCAGCATGTCCTCATGTTTCAGACGTGGGCTCATGTAACTCTGGCTACTACGACCTGATGGCGGTGCTCACACACAAGGGCAGGTCCAGTTCTAGCGGTCATTACGTGTCCTGGGTCCGCAAGAAGGGGGGCAAGTGTTACTCTCTGATTTTTCTTCGATCTCTCCAGATAAGAGTGTTGTCACAGTGTCCTTCTTTATAAGCAAAACATATATGATTGTTTTGTGACCGTTGTGACCTCCAATGAGGTACTGGCATGTTACTAATAGCTATATACATCAATAGCGCTCAGTGGATCTCCCATTGGCTGATAGTGGATTGGGGTGTTCAGTGAGCCATGCTCATGCTCACCTTTTCCTTGTTTGTTTTGCTGGTTTATGCAAATAATTGAAATGGTTGCAAGACAATCTTGCATTTATTGATCTTGCACTTGCATTTATTGATCTTGCACTTATACAGTGATAAAATAAAATGTACACATGGCTAGTTATATCAAAGTTTAATTTTTTGTTCCTGGTATTAAGTTTGTTTGTAAAGTCATCCTGAAAATTTTGTTTAGAAGTTGTGATGATTCATTCAAAATGTTTAATTATGTTTTCATCTATAATGATGACCTCAGATCCTCCAGTGACTCTCTTGACTCAACCCAAATCACTTAACCGACTTTTCGATCGTGCCTTCTCTTTTGTCAGCCCACAACTATGGAATTCACTTCCTCAAAACCTCAGAAATACAACCACTTAAGACATATTTAAAACAGCTTAAGACCCACCTGTTTTTATCTGTGTACGTGTAGATACCTATGTATATAGTTCCAGTTATCACTGTATTAGCGCCGCTGAGCATCTTGAGGTGGATATTAGGCGCTTTACAAATGCATTATTATTATTATTATTTTCCAGTTCATAGATTGTTTAGAGAGTCATGCTTGACAATTATTTACAGATGAGTGGATGATGTTTGATGATGACAAGGTTTCTTCAGTGACATCGGAAGATATTCTTAAGCTTTCAGGAGGTGGTAAGTCTTCTTCTCAATGGAAATAACAACTTGTTTTTTAAAATGTCAAATTCACTCAATTTCAACTCTAAAACAGTCTAGATACTTCCTTCTGACAACATTGGTAAGGATGTGTTTTTATAAATCAACCGAACCTTTAAGACATAAAAAAATCAATGTATTTTTGCTAGTTTCCACTTTTAAAATTAGAGGTCTGTAATTTTCTTTATGCTGCAACAATTGTGATTATTAAAAGAATTGTGAAACCATTGAAGGAAAGTAAACTCTCATGTCCTCTGCCTTGTGAATCTAACTCTAATCCGATGCACAGGTGACTGGCACTGTGCCTATGTGTTGCTCTATGCACCAAGAGTGTTTGAAGTCGATGCAAATACCATGGAGAGCTGAGACCTACCCCTGCTAGAGGAATTCCAATCTGCAAACCAGGCTTCACAACTTCAGCAACTGTCCTCAATTGTGTTGGCCTCACCAGCATTTGCATGCAATCTGTCAAACAGCTGATAGGTTTTCAAGTGGCATTTGTCTGTTTATTTTGACATATACATATATTTGTAATTTGAAAAAAATACTTGATATCACTTTCAAAGTATAAAATGCATTTTTGAAATTGGAAAACTGCTTTTTGTTTCAAAAGACAGGATGTTTTTAAGTTAGAATAAAAAGCTTAGATCGAAGATCATCTTTGATAATCACTATATTATAGTATCAATTCCATTAATCATGAATGATGAATCTTAAATGGTTCTTCGGACTTCTGAATTTGTATCAGTCAATACATTTTCGATTATTATTAGTCGTGTCTTCTCAACATTCTTTGTGTAAATGAACAGTAATACGATTTGGGAACTATTGTTGAATTGGAAGCCATTACTAACCCAGCCATCAGGGACCAGAATTAAAACCATGACCTATATTTCAAAGCAATCTCAGTGTTGAGATAGTCTTGAGTTAATGTGATGCTTTCTCAGCACTAAAATAGCTTTAGGAATCTAGGTCCAGATGAATTCAGGAACTTGACTGCTTGGTTTGCTTTATTTAAATCACAAACTGCAATGACAGTGTGGCATAATCTCACTCCTATGTTGACTTATTGAAGATCCTGCTTTCCTGTACATCTGTTACGAGTTGTGTATTGTGCTTCTACTGGCAGTGTTGGTGTCAGTTTGAGTGGGCGGACGAGGAGGGTTGAGACTGTAATTTTTGTTCTCTCATGTTGATGTCCTCAAGAAGGATCCATTAAAAGTGCTTTGTACCATAGAAGCTGTTTCATCTTTCTTCTTCTTGCACCTTTGAATGCCTTATTCTCCCTTATAGCTTAATCAAGTCATGTTTATCCATGTAACCTGTTACATGATACCAATTTTCTCAGTTCTTTCAAAACCGCTTATGACTGAAATATTTCCTGAGCAGTGGTAAATAACTCACAAAGAGAGAGAGATACGCAATGTTTCCACCAGGGGCCTCCTTTGGGTTGATTTTGGATTTTGAATGGTTAATACTCTTGGATAAAGGATATTTGGGGTTGCCTCAGGCAATTTGGACTTTGCACAAACATTATAGGAGGTTTTTAAAAAGTCCAAAAACAACATTTCAAGAAACCCTTTGTATGTACCTTGACCATTCCGCCAAGTTTTTGAGCTTTTCACCCAATTTTTCAAAACCATTAAAAATGGTTGTGTAATGTCTCTATTATTTGTGACAACCCCCATTATCCTGTATTCAAAAAGTATGAACCGTTTAAAATTGCAAAACAACAATGAAAGAAACTCTTTGTAGGTACCTTGAACATTCCGCCCAATTTGTTTGCATTCTGCCCAATTTTTTAATACCATCTAGAATGGTTGTGTAAGGTCTCTATTATTTGTGACAATCCAATTTATCCTATATTCACATAGTATCAACAAATTAAAATACAAAAACAACATTTAAAGAAACCTTTTGTAGATAGCTTGAACATTCCGCCACATTTTTGCGCTTTTCACCCAATTTTTCAAAACCATCAAAAATGTTTGTGCAAAGTCCCTATCATTTGTGACAACCCCCATTATCCTGTATTTAAAAAGTATGAACCTTCACAATCCAAAAAGAAGAATTTAAAGAAACCCTTTGTGGGGACCTTGAACATTCCGCCCAACTTTTATATGTACCTTCAGCATTCCCCCAAACTTGTGAAAACCTTCTAAAATGTTTTTGCAAAGTTTTTATTTCTGGCACAACATCCATTATCCTGTATTCTAAGAGTATTGACTGTTTGGAATCCCAAAACAACCTTAAAGTAAATCCTTTGAAGGAGCCTTGAACATTCCACCCATTTCTTAAAAAAACTTCTAAAATGTTTGTCCCTTTTGTCTGGAACAACAACCAATTACCCTTTATTCTAAGAGTATTAATTAATAATTAATATTCCGCCAAATTTGTACGCATTCCGCTAAATTTTAATATCCTCCTAAAACAAATGTAAGTCCCTTTTATCTGAAACAATCCCCATTTTCCTTTATTCCAAGACCGTTATAAATCCCAAAATAACCATAAATAGATGCCCTTTGTAGGCAACTTGATCATTCTGCCAAATTTTGGCACATTCAACCCTATTTTTAATAACTTCCTATAACGAAATGTATATTAAAATTGATCTTCAACTGTCTTGGAGTATTATTCCAACGCCCAGTTTCAACGGGCAAACAATGATTTGAAGTTCTGAATTTCATTATTTGATAACTAATGCATGTTGGGGAAGTGAGTGGAGGGTGTTTGATAGACTATCACTGCTTGAGGAACAAGGGAGATATGTGTATATACTTGTGTTGTTGCTACCGTTAAGAGATAGTAGCACGTTTTTAACGTAAAGTGATCTCACGAAAAGCAAAATAAATTTGTCCAATTGCAAGAAGCAGTTGAAGGTAGCATGATCCATATCTCCTACTCAAATGATTAGAAGGTGTTCTTGTATAGCATGCTTTTTACGGTTCAAATTGGCTGTTTAGAGAAATATGAAGACATAAGCACTCACTATGGCTATCTATCAATGCCACGACATACTGTTTATTCTTTACCTGTAATCAACAATGAAAAGACGGCTAATTTCGGATTAGAGATATATATGAAAAATCTATTGTTAGCTGTGCACAGAATGGAAAAAATTATGGATAGCTATAACCAGTTATACACTTATATATTTTTGAACAACTTACAAGGTAGATTACCTGAGTACGGATCGTCAGTAAAATCCAGAGATATGCATTATCTGTGCATTCATTGTTTATACGAAATATCGATGTGCACTAGTGCATTCAAACAAGAAGTGAGAACACACACACACGCACACATGCAGCAATGGATTGTAAATTCAGTTTCAAAACCAAATGAAGAGGACAAGTGTTTAGATGGCAACGTTTCTTTGTAAACAGCAAAAAGTTGTGTGCAAGGTTCGGAATAATGGAATTATAGAATTCACTTCTCGCAATTTGTTTTTTATGCATCATTTATATGTACATACACTTCTTTGACCACCAAGGATTTTTACATAACAACTGTACGTTAAACTTGGGTTTACAAATTCTAAATTTACAAACAGCTCTTCAGAAAAAAATTCCCTGTAAAACGACAACATATTCTTCTGCATTATGCCGACATTTAACATTTGAATAGTGAGAAATATTTTTAAGCCGACAATTTTGCTAAGCAATATCTTTAAGTCTTTCTTGAAATTGATACATAAATATATTAACATCACCAACGTTTTTGAAGAACAACAAAAAAAACATTATCATCCAAACAATATTTAACATAAGACACCAAACTTTGTTTCCCATGCTCTTCATATCTTTTTTCTATGCTCAATAACTTCAACCAAAATGTTAAACCTCTCATTTGGCTGTCAGTGATAATGTCTCGAGTAATGTTTGTGTTTTCATATAAACTAATAGCAGAGTTGTTCTATTCCCCCTATCGTTTGATAATTTGGGTTGGCTAACATTGCAAATATATTATCAAGGTGTGGTAAAAGTAAGCTTTTAAAACAGTCTGACTGAAATAGGGAAAATATTATTTACTCCACTTATGCGCAAAAACACATGGAAGTAAAATTGGCTTTCCGTGCATTATAAGGAAGGACCAACACCGATTAATTGACGTTCAAGTCTGGTTAACTTTAGAATTAAAAAAATACTAAATGAGACACGGTTTCAGATAATTGGTTTAGTTAGTCTACAAAGTAATCTGATCTTTGAGTGTTAATTGTTTTAGCTAACCCTAACCCTAACCCTAAACCCTACGTAAGTTATTTTGTCTCCGGTAAATGATCATGTGAGCCTTATCCCTCCCCGCTGATATTAGTATGTTAAAATAAACCATACTTGAAAAAAATCAAATTTATTATATTTATGTTATCTTTCAAGTATGACAAAGTGACATTCCTTTACAAAAGTCCACTTCCTCGTCCGTAACCCCGTAGAAACCAGTACCAAGGACGTGGTCTATACAAATCCTTGCCAGTACAAACCAGTACAACACCTGGGCTTTCCTTAGTTGGCGTTAAAAAAATAGAACGTTGTACAAAGACTATACAAACCCAAACAGACTTCAAACCATTGTCCATAGTGCAATTACTTGAAGCGGCCCTTAAATGGCTGTTAAGGGCCCAGTGACTGCTCGATTCTGGTGACCTAGTTTCAGGACTGATTGAAGCGGCGCTAGAATGACCATGAGCTGAACGAGGTCGTTCACTCACACAACACTGTCAACACGCACAGCCGGGCGAGGCGAGATGCAGACTGAGGAATGTGCACCGACTGACCTCTCCGCGTCTGCGTATTCGATCGATACTTACTTCCGCCAACTGCTGTTTCACGTTTCTAAAATTGATTTCGGAGATGGTAACCGGGTAATATCTCGTTTGTTTTCTTGGAAATATTTGTAAAAGGTAATATATCTTCATGTACTTTTCTTCACGATTTGACAGCTATTTAGGTTGTCATGTTGCTGCTAGATGGCAACTTTGTTTTGGAATTTAATACACTAAAATCTAGATAGTAGAAATTATCTCCCCTTTGACCATTTTAGGTTGAATGGAATTCGTTCGTTTGAAGGATTTTTTTTATCTGAAAGACTCATTTCTGTTTCATGTATTTCTTTAAAAACAACACCAACTGAATTAAAATAGCAATCCTTTCATCGGTAGTCTTACATGAGACCACTGTAAATTATTCTCTCTTATTGTATCAAAATGTAAAAATTTATTATAACTTGTTTAATTTCTAGCTTTATAGATATTGTTACAATTGTTTGATAATTTGAAATATATTTACATTGGACAAAATTTAAAGTGAAATTGTCCAAAATTATATTTATTGTTGATATTTTGGGAATTATTCAAAAATTCTTTGTTTTACATTACATGCATTATTTCATTTAACATCATTTTTCCTACATTTTGCAATGTTAGCTGTAGCCATTTGGCCCAAAAAATTGTTTTGAGGGAATAAAGCACTGAAATTTTCCAATACTTGACAAAATAATTATAGGAAATTCTATTAAACAACTGAAAAATTCGATTTTGCTTGTATATGATAATGATAATTGAGATATCTATTAAGGATGGGTATTGGTCCTCATGTCCATTGGTACTTTTCATATTTTTGTTTTTCCATGTTCTATTGACTAAATAACAGCAATTAGAAAGGTGATCAATGCTCAACTGTACGTCGTTTTGCAAAGAGAGATAATGAAGTGACTGGTTTCGTATTTTTAACATATCTCTGCTGTTTCCACTTTGCACGTTCACACTTTGTTTACAACTTTCAGTAAAATCATGGGGTGTTTTTGTTACGTTTTTTTTACATGGAAAGTGTTAATTCTAAAACCTCTGATATATTGGATATTTTCAGAAGACTGTACCGGTATGTATCGTGGTGCTTCTGTATTGCAACATGCCGATATACTGATAATACCTCACAACAATTTTTTTTTTTAAATTAAGAAATAGACATTGATTGTTTTCGAATAGCAGAGGATCATAGACCTGTATAGCTTGATACTTAGATTTTAGTTCTCTCCTTTTGACCAGATCATCTGGCGATGTTGATAATGTCAATGCATTTTGCAAAACGATTAAATTAAATTTTTGTTCCCATTAATAAATATATATGGTGAATTAGTGGTTAGTTTTAATCTTGTTCTTGGCATTGTCAATGTCAATATCATTACTACACTTAGATAGTCAGATTGAGAATAGTTGATAAAATACATATTGAACTCAGTTTTATCTCAACAAGAAGAGTTCTAATACTCAGCAAAACATTCCTTTTGTACTTATTCAGCAGAGTTATCCCCCCTTTGACCATTCACCTGGAGGTCTCAAAGCCCAAACATCATTGATATCATTTGTGAAGTTTCCTTTACTTTAGGTAATCTAGTCTAAAAAGTATTTAAACATCATTTGAGAACCTTTGTTTCCTTTAAATATCAGTTTAACGCTCAAATATTTTTTATTGTTATTACATATTTGTTTTGCTTCTAAACTGTGTCAACATAAATGTCAAGTCTGTGTTGATATTGCTGATATTGACGCTTATAATATATATAATATATATAAATTGATATTAAATATTAAATAAGGCATACAAATCTTTTAAATTTATTCCAAAAAGAAAAAGAATTTTAAAGAGATAAAGATTCAAAAAATTATATTGAAGTAACTAACAGAAGCTGCTTGACAAAAATAAAAGTAAAGAAATCATGAATCTTTATGGAAAAATATATTTAATAATTGGTTGTGAAATATCCATGTGACTGAAATAGATAATTTTAGAATGAACAGTGAATTGGGTTTGCCAAGTGTAATTGCACTGGGGATGTGCCAATACTTTTCCATTGATGACATTTGAAAAGATTGGAGGATGAAATTGGCAATTACATTACATATAGGGAGATTGACAAAATGTTTACCTGTACATCTTCAATTATAGAGTTTTAAAATTATTTATTTTTAACTCTTTTGGGAATTTGTTGAAAATTCATCTTCATCTGTTTGAGATTTGCTCATTGATCCTTTGAAAGACTTGAAAAATTACAAAAACATTTATGCCTGAAATATTGTGATCAAGAAAGAAATAAACCTGACTTAGGCCTTGTCTGGTGGTTAAGAAGACAGGGTAACAAACTACCCCGCACATTTTGTCACATTTACAACACTTGATCAATATTTTAGATGAGGGTGATACCTGGTTATAAAACAGACTTAAGAAAATTTTACCATCTCAAGGTTTATAACCCAGAAAGAGTTAATGGATGTAAATCTGATAATTTCTTTCTCTCTAGTCCTGGATATGCCGCTTTTGTTGGTTGCAAGATACAATTTCAGAATAATCAGGCATATATACTAATGCCTGAGTTACACCAAGGTCATTCTCACTACGTCCTACTCCGTCCAAAATTAAAAGCAAAACGGCCTCGGACGGGATGAAAACGATTAACAATTGTTTATATTTTATCCAAATATGATGCCAATTCATTCATACACAGTTCTCAGCACGTTCATCTAGTCTTTACCCCGTCCTCAGGCAGTTTCTAACACGTTTAGATTGGATAGTATTGCCCGTTCGCTTCGTTTTCAGGACGTCTTCAACCAGATCAAGTCCATTCTTAGACAGTTCATATCCGTTCTAAACTAGACCAGTCTCGTTCTTGATACGCACAATTCCGTCCTAGCTGCGACCAACTCGTTTTAAGACAGTTATTTCCGTTTTCACTACGTCCTGATTCCGTTCTCATTAGCGTTCTAAATTTCTCCACAGAAGAAGTATGATCAGAGGAAGGTTGTTCACAGAAAACCAAATACCAGATCCACTAGCTCTGTAGAAGCCATAGTGGCCGAGGCTTTTGTTCCAGAGATAGCCTTATCGCCAGCACCTTCTGAATCTTCTGTCACACAGTCAGAGACTAATATGTCTGAGACATAAGAGCAAACAAAGAAAAGGCAAAACTCACCTCAACCCCACACCCGAACAAGAAGAAGACATGGTAGAGTGGCTCAAGGGTCATGAAATTCTATATAATCGATAAATCTTTCATTTGGTTATAACCGTTGTTATCCCCCGCAGCGCAAGGGGCCCGGCAACTTTGTCTGCAGTAGAGAGCTGTTCTACACGCAGTCAGGCTTGGGTGCAATGCTACACTGAAATTCAGCGCAGTACCACCCATGGTTTGCTAGTTCCAGCCGATGCTCGCAGGTTTCACCGCAATGCATAGGCACAATGGTGTTGCGGGCTTTCTCCCTGCAATAATACTAGCAGCCGCGATATAAGTGAAATAATCTTGAAAGCGGCGTTAAACACCAACTCCCTGTCCATTACAAATCGTGTCCGGCTCATAACTTTGTAACTAATCAACTATTTCAATTAAAATTTGTCATGGAATATCAGATTCGATGTAATGTCGTGGCATGATTATCTATTTTGAAAATATCTTTGAATAATTTAGGATTTGGTGGGAAAAGTGATGAATTTGTAAAAAACTATTAACAAGTCCTGTCCAGCTTATAACTTCTAAACTTTTCATATAATTTTGATCAAATTTAGTATGAACATGCATAAATTATCTATGATTATCAATTTTAAAAATATTTTTGTAAAATTTAGTTTTAACAACAAAAATGTTTCAAGTCCTGTCCAGCTCCTATCATCTAAACTAATCATCTAATTTGATCAAATTTGGTAGTGAGATACAAAATTACATGAAGCTGTGTCATGATAAAAAGAATTTTTTACTTTTTGTTTTGAGTTTGCATTTTTAGTTAAGAAGTGTTGACTTGGCTAAAAACTTCTAGAGCAATTATCTAATTGTAATCAAATCTTGAATTAAGATTCAAAATATATGCAACATTAAAAAAAAAAATATGGTGTCTCTGTTGCAAAGTACTTGTTGGCTTCATGACAATATTTCCTTTAAATTATGTGAGTTTGTCAAAAGTTGATGTCATTTTATTTTTGATTGAACAGTTTCCTTCTATTGATCTTTACAGCATTTTACAAATTACATATAATTCAGCAAAATAACATTAAGGAATCATTAATTTTAATACAGTCACAGAAAAATCTGGATGAAATGAATAATACCAAAGAACATTGTGCTATTTGCGGGGGATATAGCTCGACCATGTCAGTTGCTTGTTCTATTTACTATTGGAGTTTGGTACACATGCTGAGGGAGTTGAGATGGCACACAGATGTGACATGAGCACTGATTCCCATGATTGAGGGCAAGCAAAGCTCATATGGCAGCACCAGCTCAGCTGGATGTTTGGGCTCCGTCTGTCCGTCTGTCCTGATACCGTTTCCAGGGCAGAACACTAGTGAAACTTGGTTATATGGATGAATCTGCCAGTGTAGACGTGCCTTATGGGTTCTTAACTTCTCTTGATTTTTCTCTTAGGGCGTTTCCATAGAAATATAAATGACAATTTTGTTTCAGGAGGTTTTCATGAAGTTTTCAAGCTCAATGGAGCTTTGTATGTTGAGATGTGTCTAAGCCTTTTGAGCATTTCAACTTCATATGATTTATTGGTTTGGGGGTTTCCATCAAAACATAATTTAGAATTTGGTTTCTGGAACAGAACTCAGAAACTGTAGGACTTAGCTCAATGAAACTTGGTATGTGAATAAAAAGAAGAGCCTTATTAGGTTTTCAACATCTTCAGAATTTTAGCTCCTCAGACCTGAAAGGTCATATTGGATTATAGCATTATAGATAGATTATAGATTATATGCCGGGCCATTGTTGTCTGTAATCTTTTCATATCTTTTATTTCTCCTCAAAACTTTGCACACCCAAAGCTGAAATTTTCTGATGATATACCTTGCTCCTAAGTGATTCAAATTTGTACATTTGCGAATGACCCTGCCTAAAATATTGATGTTAAAAATTTTCCATAAATCTTAAGAAATCTACTTTTCAGAAACAAATTGGCATTTTTAAGAGTTATGATTTTGACATTTTCTTATTGTTTAAATATTATGTAATATGTAACATATGTAAGATAGTAATTTCTTTGATTCCTAGATGTGCCTTTATTATCCTTATGGTATGTACCTTCAAAATTCTTTAGATTTCTTGTGCTACAGACTAGATGTTTAAATCTGTTTGAATCAAATTCATACACTAATAGTTTAAATGTTTAAATTTGATAATTTAATTCCTATGATGTGAAGATTTGACATCTAACATTGTTTGGTCCTTTACTCTGAAAGTATTTGTAAATAGATTTTAAACCTTTTCTTTTTGCTTTGACGAAATCATTATGTCAAGTCCTTATCTCCCGACAGGGTCCTTAAATGGTTTTATCAATTTATGAATTCATTAATTCAAGTTTTCAGTGGAATAATGTGGGAAATACATGTATTTTGATGGAATTTTTAACTAGTGCAATATCTTAAGCTCTTTTTATCGCTGTTGAAAGTAAATTCAATAAAGAAGTTGATCATCCATAAAACATTCCTTATCTTCCTCAGTGCTAACATATTTTGTTATTTCAAGATAAAAATGACATTGTGATTTGAATTTTTAAATAAAGAATGAGCCTTGAAAAGTAAACTTAGAATGCATTCATTCAACTTTCAAAGATAGAATTTACACTATGTTCAACATATGCACAACATATGTATACATGTGTTGTAAGCAATGGTATTCAAAACCTATTTTGGTATGCAGTTGATGTTCTAAGATGCTTTCTGTAAAAATAAAGTTCTAATAAAACTGCTTTTAAAACACTATAGACCATTATCAGACATCATCTTAAACACATCAATGGAAGATTAAATCTGTTTCTTTTCAACATTATTTTAAGTGTTACTTAAAGAAGTTTCTCTTTTGGAAATATCGAAGAAAATTTTTGAATGTAGAACTGACCATAAATCTTCAAAAGACCAATTTCAAGAAGTTTTGTAAATATGATTTGGGGGAGGGTCATGAAAAAGAATATGCTTAAATTGGAAGGGCCATGAAAACAATTATGAGATGGGGAAGGCCATGGAGACAATCTAAAGAGAAACTTAACTCCTAGGTGTGCCTTTTTGAGGGGTTTTATTTTTGTAATTTCCATGGAAATATGACTAAAACGGTGACTTAATGCAGTCATTTGTCTGAAGAATATTTTCTAAACTTTACATGTTGTCTTCACTAAACTTGATACACATATCAACCATGATCTCTAAATGTGGTTTGTATGGGTTAGGCCTACAAATGAATTTTAATTTTTGCGATCTGTGCATGAGAGCTTCACCAAAGTTAAAAAATTTGTCAACCATAATCCCTAGATGTAAGATTTATATTTTATCTTTTGGGTTTTCCATGGAAACGTGTCTAAAACAGTGACTACATGACAAAGACATTTTGTGGGAAGCATATTTCCCAAACCTAACAAGATATCTACACCAAACTTGATACACATCGAATGTCATCCAATAGTGTGACTTTTGAGGGTGAAACCAGTAGAGTTTTGTTCTCTGGTTTCAATGAAAAAATTACTAACACAGTAACTTTGAGGAAGTTATATTGTCTTGAACATATCCCCTATACTAATATCACTTGATGGCTACACCCTGGAAACAGTGAAGGAAAAGAAACAATGATATTTCTTTTATGACCTGTTTCTCCAGACAAAAAAACCCCATTTAAATGGCTGAATATTTCTTTCATCTAGATTTTGGTAAAGAATAATAATATTTATGAACAATAACTTGAAAAGTTGACAACCGTACAAAACCCATCTTAAACAGTAAAATATCTACAGATGAAGAGGTCTAACATGTAACTACAAATTCTGCTCCTCCAGGAGCTGATCGACTCAAAGTGTTGATGATTGTTAATATTTTTTAAGTACACCAACACTGTCATACACTTGTACACAATGTCAATCAACTCACACCAACACTGTCATACACTTGTACACAATGTCAATCAACTCACACTAACACTGTCATACACTTGTACACAATGTCAATCAACTCACACTAACACTGTCATACACTTGTACACAATGTCAATCAACTCACACTAACACTGTCATACACTTGTACACAATGTCAATCAACTCACACCAACACTGTCATACACTTGTACACAATGTCAATCAACTCACACCAACACTGTCATACACTTGTACACAATGTCAATCAACTCACACTAACACTGTCATACACTTGTACACAATGTCAATCAACTCACACCAACACTGTCATACACTTGTACACAATGTCAATCAACTCACACTAACACTGTCATACACTTGTACACAATGTCAATCAACTCACACCAACACTGTCATACACTTGTACACAATGTCAATCAACTCACACTAACACTGTCATACACTTGTACACAATGTCAATCAACTCACACCAACACTGTCATACACTTGTACACAATGTCAATCAACTCACACCAACACTGTCATACACTTGTACACAATGTCAATCAACTCACACTAACACTGTCATACACTTGTACACAATGTCAATCAACTCACACCAACACTGTCATACACTTGTACACAATGTCAATCAACTCACACCGACACTGTCATACACTTGTACACAATGTCAATCAACTCACACTGACACTGTCATACACTTGTACACAATGTCAATCAACTCACACTGACACTGTCATACACTTGTACACAATGTCAATCAACTCACACTGACACTGTCATACACTTGTACACAATGTCAATCAACTCACACCAACACTGTCATACACTTGTACACAATGTCAATCAACTCACACCAACACTGTCATACACTTGTACACAATGTCAATCAACTCACACCAACACTGTCATACACTTGTACACAATGTCAATCAACTCACACCAACACTGTCATACACTTGTACACAATGTCAATCAACTCACACCAACACTGTCATACACTTGTACACAATGTCAATCAACTCACACCAACACTGTCATACACTTGTACACAATGTCAATCAACTCACACTGACACTGTCATACACTTGTACACAATGTCAATCAACTCACACTGACACTGTCATACACTTGTACACAATGTCAATCAACTCACACCAACACTGTCATACACTTGTACACAATGTCAATCAACTCACACTGACACTGTCATACACTTGTACACAATGTCAATCAACTCACACTGACACTGTCATACACTTGTACACAATGTCAATCAACTCACACTGAAGTGTAGTTTCAATTATGTGTAAATTTCATCGTCTTACTCCCATTACTAAGAGTGTGGCAGAGTTGCCAAAAAATAGTCATTGGCTCTGTAGCTCATCTAGGCTTTGTAGGCTATCTTTGATTTATTCTAAAAATGCTAATACCAAATGAGCTGCCGGAGGATCACCAAATCTATTTATTATAATCCTCATCAGCTTAGGACTACTAGTATGTACACAACTCAACCTTTCAAGACCTTTTAGAAAAAGAGAGACAAAATAGGGGTCACAGGGTAACCAAATCTATAAATTGAAAACCTAATTAGTCAAAGCGTTTGTACACAATATTTAAGATTTCAAGAGTCAATGGTTCTAGAGAGGATATGAAGTGGAGAAAAGTTTTCTGCTGGACACTGGCGACATGCCATGCCATAATCCCATCAAGCCAAAATTTTGCTTACCAAGATGTTTTGTATTAAACTTGGCCCCATTGTACACAATGGAACTGAGTAAAAAAATTGACCTTTCCATGACCTTCATGGTGAAGAAGTGGGAAAAGTTTGGTTGATGTAGACCTAACATTTTATAGAAACTTCAAGGTGAAGAAGTGGGAAAAGTTTGGTTGATGTAGACCTAACATTTTATAGAAACTTCATGGTGAAGAAGTGGGAAAAGTTTGGTTGATGTAGACCTAACATTTTATAGAAACTTCAAGGTGAAGAAGTGGGAAAAGTTTGGTTGATGTAGACCTAACATTTTGTAGAAACTTCATGGTGAAGAAGTGGGAAAAGTTTGGTTGATGTAGACCTAACATTTTATAGAAACTTCATGGTGAAGAAGTGGGAAAAGTTTGGTTGATGTAGACCTAACATTTTATAGAAACTTCATGGTGAAGAAGTGGGAAAAGTTTGGTTGATGTAGACCTAACATTTTATAGAAACTTCAAGGTGAAGAAGTGGGAAAAGTTTGGTTGATGTAGACCTAACATTTTATAGAAACTTCATGGTGAAGAAGTGGGAAAAGTTTGGTTGATGTAGACCTAACATTTTATAGAAACTTGACAGAAGGACACACAGAATGACTGCCGTATACTCCGCCCACTTAAGGGGGTGTAAGTAGGCCCAGCTTATTCAACCTTTATATATGGCACGGTCATCATGTGTAATAATGCATTTTGGGGTTTCCAACTTCATCATACATTTATTTTTTGCTGTTTCCAAACAGTTTTTAATTTTGTAATTGGGCCAGAACTCCAAAACCAAAGGCCTAGCTCTTTGAAACTGGCTTTCCGAGGAATAATGTTTCAAAATATTGACCGTATCAAGATCCAAACTTGTTCTGTCTACGGCTTTTCTATTCACACAGTCTGACACGAGTTTTGTGCAGACAGAACCAAGTCACCAGGAACTAATCAGATCATCAGGTTTATCAAAGGAAGCATGGTGACAATCCACTTCAACAACGATTCACAGGATTAACTTGTCCCAAGCAAATAATACTTCATGCTTTTGCAAAAGGCATTGTGATTGATTAGCTGAGTTTACATCAGGACATCTACTACATGTGGCTGTAGTCAGACCATGGGAGGATGCCTTGGACAGATTATGAGATCGATTTTAATCTGACAGTTGAAACTTGAAAGTTGAAAACATTGAGTATGTGTAGTGGTCAAGCTTTTTTACTTCTTAAAGATTTTGCTGTTTCCAAAGGAACATAAATAACAATAGTATATCCAGGGTAGATTAAATTGAGGCTGCAAAAAAAATAATTCTGTTTCAATTGCCGCCATTGCCACACAGTGTATGAAGCTTAACTTTTTTCCACTAAGGTTTTCAGAACACATATACTGAACCTCTTACTTATACCCAGGGGGACATGTTTTGACATGCTCACATTGAAAGTCAAACATCCTACTTAACACAGTTACTTGCTGTTATTTGGTATATATCTACCATGAGAAATACCATGATTTGAAAAGGTTTTTGCTACAATTGGTCAAAGAGTTCATGACCTAAATAAGGTATTTTGGAAAAAATATTGTTAACTATTAACACTTTTAATAATTACTTGTATTTTATCCCCACTAAAAGTGATTTATAGTGGACACAATAAGTTAAGAGATATTATCATTTTTATTATTCATGTGTATTCAAGTTCACATATATCCTTTATTATTTCTGTCCAGTATAGTTTGTGTGACCTTGACTGTCAAAGGTTTTGACTTTTATACTCAAATGTCTTTGTGGTATACTAGTATTAAGAAAATATGACCATTTTATTGTGACTGAAGAAGGCAAAACCCTTAGTTGCAGAGCGCTTCTGCTTTTGCAGTTTCACACATACACTCAAGTAGTTTTATATCTAAATGCTAACCTTGACCTCTGGTTCAAGCTGTTGGTGTAACCTTGACCTCTGGTTCAAGCTGTTGGTGTAACCTTGACCTCTGGTTCAAGCTGTTGGTGTTCCTGCAACTGGTGAGGAAGGGTTGTGCACCAAGATATAAGGTTGATTATACGATACTCAGGGATTGGGAAAGGTAAGGGACCATGGGCCCTTTTGCACATTGAATGAATAAATGGCATATTAGAATTATTAATTTTACCATTGCTAAAAAGGGGAATGGCCCACTCAAAATTCTGAAAATGGCTAAAAGCTCTAAAAGGTGTCTTTCCCAATCCCTGGATACTTATCGAGATAAATATTTGTCATTCAAATTTCAGAGAAGACATTGATTACAGGTTAAACTTAACAACAAGTAACTTGCAATAACAAGTCAAGGTGCATTTCTGTCGGAAAACCTTTTATCGAACACTTTTATCTTAAATAAAGAAATGAAAAAAACATTATTTGTAAAATGTAATAAGATAAATGGAATCAGATGTTGTCTACATCAAGAAGATAAGTCCTAATTGAACAAAAGAGGCATTCATGTTAAGAAGAGATTGAACAATTAATGTATAAATACAGCTTATGTAAAAAGCATCGATACACTCAGAGATGGGGTACCAAATGGGACTTTAATCCCTGTTTATTAAGCTTAGTAATTATTTAGCAATAACAATGTGTAGATACATTGATGCATTTGTGTATCACGAAAGACTTAGTTGTTCTTGAAATGAGAACAGCTTCTGAAGGGTTAATGTATTACCAATGATCTGCTTAGATGAGTTAACGAGGAATATGATTTGTCATGAGGGTTTATTAAAGAATACAGCTTCTTAACTTTTGTTCAATATATTTTACACTTTTGACATTTGGCGGGGTATATAGCTGACTCTGCTTTTTTTTTTATTGAATCCAATTCATTTTTTGTGCCAACTTGTATAGTGATTTTTATAAATTATGTGGTGAAAGGCTATGTGTCTTCCCAGGGCACAATCATTTTAGGTTAGATGAAGCATTAGTTTTATTATGCACTAAACAGTTGAAAGATAATAGACCAATACATGGTTGTTTAAAGATTAAATTTTTAAAAATTAAGTTTTTAAAGATTAAAATTACATAATAAATAGAATATTAAATGATGATTTTCAAATACGATATTAATCTCATCTCGTGGTGTGTGCAAAGTTGCGCAGCCACTCGTGAAAATATCAACTTTGCCCACGCCACTCAATTAGATAAACATTATATTTGACAAACATCATTTAATATTCTCTATTTGTTATTCAAATTCATTTTTATTGACATAAAACCTCTAAGTAACAGTATGATTGGTTTGCTATCTGATCAAAATCCTGCTTATAAAGATTCAACCTTCATTGTATTAGACTGATGTTCAATCTGAATTTAGACTTTTATCAAGGGGTACTGTTTAGGGCTAGGTTGAATTTAAACATTCAAATATAATGAACTACTGTCTGTGTTAGACTCGCTGAGAGTGAGAGAGTCCAGGTCAGGGCATGCTGGCAGCTTCACTGTTGTCAGATGGGCGAGCTAAAAATAGCTACAGCTGAGGCTGTGACAGGTTTGCCTGGGAGGTTACTGGTCATTGAAGAGGCTGAAAGCTGAGACTGAGTTTTTTTATCTTCATTTATGTACTTGTTCATATCAAAATAATGGTTTATCAAGATTTTTAAAAAGTCTCTAGAAATTGGTGAGGTGGTGAGTTGTTGTTTAACGCCGCTTTCAAGATTATTTCACTTATATCGCGGCTGCTAGTATTATGGCAGGGAGAAAGCCTGCAACACTATTGTTGCTATGCATTGCGGTGAAACCTGCGAGCATCGGCTGGACCTAGCGAACCATGGGTGGTACTGCGCTGAATTTCAGTGTAGCATTGCACCCAAACCTGTCTAGAAATTGGAGTTCAACCTAAATCTAGACTCTGGACTCATGACACGAGGCTGAACTCAGGTTACAAGAACTCAATGAATCCGACTTTGTTATTTCTAATACTTGCCTGAACTTTCTAGATTGCCTTTGAAATATTGCAAATTAAAAAATATGGAGAAAAACAGTTCCAGGGAGATGTGATGGACATTTCTTGAAAAATGCTCAAGACAGCTATCCCTGTACAGAGTATATTCTGTCCATTGAAACATTAAAATATATAATTTTCAGAAATCTTGAAAGCACATCATCAGTAGGTGGGCAAAAAACATCCAGTTTTAGAAAGATTGATGAGTGGTTTTGGATTTCTGCACCAGAAACAAAATGATCAAGGACAGGCAGACAGTGTGATGACGGTATTAGATACTGGCGGGATAAAAACAATAATGATCCAGTCTTCTCTTAAAGTCTATTAGGTTAATTATCATATCAAATGTAGCAGTTGGGTAATATACAACACATGAAAGTGTTTCCATATAAATGAAATGTTTTCAGATAATATTTCCTTCAGATTAAAATCGTTGGTAGCTCCAATTACTTGTAACAGTAAAGATATATACTTATAAACATTGAAAATCTGTCCTTTTATGACCTGAATATGTATCACCCTATAAGTGGAAGGTTAAAATTGTCATTATCCTGCAGGATATAGCTGTGACCTGGTGTCAGAGCTGTGGACCAAGATTGGGGTAACCCTGTAGGAGCTTGTGTGTGTCTCTCTGGGGCTGTTACCTTGTGTCAGAGCTGTGGATGAAGATTGGGGTAACCCTGTAGGAGCAAATGTTGACATCACTGGTGGATGTGTCTAAGTGGGAGATACTGAAGTAGGACAATATTGTTCAGATTATCTTCGATATCAAGCTCATCAATACAATCAAACATGATTATCATGAGCAATGGTTCTTCTTCCTCTGATGTGTGCACCTTGAAGGAAAACACATTCTCATATTGTTGATAGTACCTCCATTCAACACAGATGGTGTCACAGCATCATAAACGACTGAAACGAGAAGATTTTCAGCTGCAAAATATGTCCAAAAAAGAGCACAACACCCCAGCAGATGATATTTGAAATAATTGTGCTAATGATTTCACAAGACAGGTACTTAGATTCTGAAATTGGAAAAACAATGGTTCCAAGTCAAGGGCCATAACTCAAAAAATATTAATTGAATCCTGCCAAAAAGAGGACAGGCTCATCACAGACACATATCAAACCCTGCTAGCATGTCTAAATTTAAATTTAAACAGCAAAATTGGAGGAGTTGCATTCAAATCCAAATAGCTGACCATAGTGGATGGGATTTATAACTTATACATATACTATGGCCCTAAAAAGGCTATTTTCATCTTCTCCAGAAGCAAAAGGCCTAGAAAGCTGAAACTTTGTGTACAGACTTCTTAGCTGATGGATATTCTAATGTATAAATTTGGTGATCCTGTTAAGTTCATTTGGTGACCCTGTGACCATTTATATAATAATTTCTGGATAGCCTGTGAGCTTCATTGCCTATGTTTTCTATATAAATGGAGTTTACAAATTTGCACGAACTGGCTGCACTCTATCCCAGGATATTTATCAAGTCAAGTTTTTACTTTCTTTCCCAACTTTTCCTGCAGGACATAACTATAAGCCTTGATGAATCATGCCTCAATTCCTGGCTTGATTCGCCACCATCAATTGCCAATAAACATTACCAACCTGAAAGAGATTTCTGATAGAATTTTCAAGTTCAGGTGCGGTTGACTGAAGAGTTGGCAAACAAACCTTGAAAAATTGGAGTAAAACTTGCAGCTTATGTCAGCCACTACTTCAGACCGGTAGACGTCACGCTATGCAGGGAGAGGTTCTCTCACAACAGCTTTCTTATGTTATTTCTTCTTCCCTGCCACTACTTGTTTGAATAAAAATTTAGAATTACAGAGTGCAGACAACTTCCTCACTTGGATTATTTTTTCTTCTCCATGGATTTATTTAATCTTACACTTGATTTTGCAGTTTTCCTGGATATAAAACAGACCATTCAGCTGTGAGCTGTATTTTCTCCAACGCCATCAACCAATGAAGAGGGCAGGGCAGGGTTACTAGAATTTAATACATTTTTACTACTAAAGATTGAATATGCAAATTTTATCATTGTGATGAAAATATAAATGACATTGAAATTAAACTTAAAATTGTTGACAGTCTTTTTTTGGAAACCTTTGTGATGAAAGTGAGGGGTCTATAAATTTTCTATTAGAAATTGCAATTACAACTTGTGAAGATAAAATGAGAAGAGATTTTTAATATATAGATGAATATTTAATCTCTGAACTTGCAAAATCAAAACTGAAATTGCAACAATCAAAGAAGAAATAAGAGGAATTAAGTTGAGGAAAACCACAAAATATTCTGCAATTAAGAAATTGAAGTTTTGTCAACAAATAGTTCAAATATATGATCACGGATAACGATAAATAAATACTAGTAACTGACAGTGATTTAATCTCAAAAAAAGTAAAGGATTTTATATCATAAAAGTTTTAATTCTTCAGGTGAAAACAAACATGAAAGTGACTCAAATAGATATTAATACTCCAGTGTTGATTGAAGAACGAATGGACAAATTGGAAAGGGAAATAGACCTGGAGGAAGTGACATTTACTGTATAAAATATGAAAAACAATGAAAGCCCAGGAATAGATGGATTTCCAATATTTACCTATTTATTAAGAGTACTTTTGGAAGAACTTAAGTCTGGGATTTGACATGTTTATAAGAAAAATAGGATGTCTCTTACAAGGAAGGGTAGAGTTATCACAGTTACTTTATTGAATGGCCTTTACAAAAGTTCTTAAAGAGCCACTCCGTGATTTTCATAACATATTATTTACCTTTGATACGAACCTAAATGCCATATGTGGTGATATAAAATAAAAGAAATTTAACTTTTCATGTCCAAAAGACATATATATATGACAAATACTGGTTTTCCATGAAAATCTAAAAACAGCCTTATAAATGCACAGAGGTGTAGATATCACGTCCATTATACATGGATACTAGTTATACAACGTAACAAACGCTATCAACTTCTAACTGCCCTCCTGGCTGTTTTAGATATTTCTCCAAAAATACGTTTGACTATTTGACGTGCGCCACTGTCCGGTTTTCGATCATAATTGCGACGTTCTACCTTCATATTCTCACTGTAAAAACCCAAAAAGCTTTAATATGTGTCTTTATGGTAACAGTCGATACTTCGCGATGAAATGACATCATTGATTAATTTTGACATATATATGACTCCAACAACTCACGGAGTGGCTCTTTAAGTTCAGTAAAAGATGGAAAAGCATGTTAAACCATCTGATACAGGATAACCAGCCAGGATCTCTACCAGGCAGAGTTCTCAGTGACAATACTAGACTATTATATGATATAATGGTGGAAGGTAAGAAAAGAATACTGACTTGAAGTTATTTTGAAGGAGCTTTGGATACAGTTTCGAAGGATTTCATTAAAAATTTTTTTACAAATTTGGATTCAGTCCAGAGACTTCATGCTTGATTGAAGTATTAACTCAAGACACGACTTCATGTTAGCATCTCCCAGATTCCTCCTTGAATATACATACGACCAATGATGATGTTGTATTATTCCTAGATGGTTCAGAGGATAGTGTACATGCTGCTATTGATACTATAAATACTTTGGACAATATAACAGGGTTGAAAATTAATATGGCTAAGACTAAGGCAGTCTGGATTTGCTCACAGGCAGGTAGCATTGATATACTCTGTCAAGACTTGAACACAGAATGGCAAAGTCAAGAAGTCTGTACACAAGATTTCTGGTTTCCTGTGTTGATGGTTCTGGAGAAGAAGTTGGAATAGTGGAAAGGTTACAGACAGACGGACCAAGTGAAAGTGAGATGGACAGATGGACAGACAGACAAACAGACACCATTCCATGTTGGTAATACATGCCAAATGAATCAAATAGAAGACATATATTGATTGCTGAATCAGAATTTAAAAAACCTGAACCAACTTATTAGACCCTGGGCTAATAAAGGAATCTTGACTATCAAAGACTTATTACGAATGAATTTGGAATAGGAAAATGTCCCCAGTCAAACCAGCAAAATATAACAAGACAATTGTATATTAATTACAATTTAATCAATCAAATAATAAACAAAGTGTTTAAGATTACAATATCAAGCTATTACAAGCTATAATACAATATCAAATGAGTCACACTAATTAGCTAACTAAATATATTCACCAGTCCTTATGAATCACACAGTTGATGAATGTAGAAAACAGTCATTGGGTCTTGATAGGAGATAGATGAATCCTGCTTGTAAAGGTATCCAAAAACAGTGGCACGGCAGATGCTCGCAAAGTTGATTATATATATATGGGTCATTTTCAAAATTGGTAGCATTTTCATTTGCTAAAAGGGGTAAAAACAAACTCCTCAAAAATGGTAAACTTTACATCAATAGAGATTAGCAACCACCTGATTATTATAAAATAGTAACAAGCAGGCTTAAATGTACTTACCTTTTAATTGATTTATAAGTAATAAAAGGTATGGAAGATGTCCTGACCGTTACGGATTCATAACTAGAGCAAGGATTTTAAAATATGATTCAGAAAAATCCTTTTACAGTGCCATTCACATCTTCTACACTCTATAGTTATAACTTGATGGTAAAAATTGTCAACATTAATCATTAGAATATAAATTCGTACCTTTCAGTAGCTTAACAGAAAATAACAGCATTTTCAGAAATAGTTTTGTGTTTATACTCTTTAAAAGGAAATTTTAACTAAAATAAACATCTGGGGCTTAACCCATAACTTGTTTTAATGACATCTATATTAAGAAGATTGTTTCATAGATCCTTATGGATTAATGAGAGCAGTCAATTAAGACCAGTAACGGTTTGGACAACAGAGGTAACGGTATGGACAGGATTTGTAACTGGTTGGACATAAATGATATCAATCCAATTTAACATGGATTTCATGAACTTTTAAATAACAAATTAATATCATTTAGCTTAAATGCTTACCCTAATTTGGACAGACAGTGAAATTTGAATTACAAATGGTGACATTTAAAAAACTTGACATATTTTCTTCAATGCCGAGGTAACGGCTTGGACATTTCTCAGAATTTCAATATGAAACTAACGAAGAATTTGGTCTTTACAAGATATACTGAAACAACTTATAAGAAAAATTAAATAACACTTTCATGATAAAGGAATTACTGATAGCTGAATGAAATGTGCAGTTGTAGATCAAAAATGAAATAAATTGTAACGGTCGTGACATTTTTGGTAACAGTTAGGACAAAGCGTAAGGAATGAACCTTTTGTCTTAAAAAGTTTAAATAAAGGAATTCTGAAAGACAATGAAAGAACCATAATAATGCACAAATGGTCACGCTTCACCAGCAACTGCATAGCTATTAATTACTTTCAGTAGATATCGTACAATGTCAGTTTCAATGACATATGATTCTTTCAGTCATTTCGATACCTTTTGTATTTGTCAGTTGAGTAGTAAAAGGGAAATTGTAACATACATTTACAAAAATGCACAAGTTTTAGCAACACAAAAAAGAAACTAGGAAAAGTTTCAATAAATTTTATGATCATGATCACATTTAAAATCAAAACAAAATCCTAAAAGGCTAAATACAATCAGGTTGGTTTGCAAATGATTTATGTGTGAGTTCGTAACAACTCATTCTCAAAGTATATGATATAAATTGGTTACATATCAAATGCATTTGTTTTTCCTGAACAGTTATAGGTCTTTGACCTTCCTTTGACACTCCTCAGTTTTTCTTTCTCTTAATGATTGGTTCTTTTTTGTGGATACAGTAAGCTATTCAACTGATGTCATCTTAAGTTTTTCATCAGCATTTCAAAACCATTTTGTAATAAAATAAGAAATACATGTTAAAAATGAAACATTGATAGGTAGCAATCTAATTTCATACCAAAACTGCTAACTTGAATAAAAAAAGAAAGAAAATATTATCATGTGTTCATAATGTATTGGGATACACAGACATAAAAAAGTTCAAGACCGTTACTGTACAATCTTGAAGATAGTTTCAAATAGGGTTAAAATTTTAAAAATTACATAAAGCATTCAAATAATCATTTCCTTTTATCAACACCAATATCGACACAGATTTATACAACTTTGAGATGTAATTAGAAATAGTAGTACAAAATTCTGAAGAAAAAATTCCAAACCGTTACCTTAAATTGTCCAAACCGTTACACCATTTTCTTATCATTGAACTTATAGAAAATATGAACTAATATAAGAAAATATGTTTTGTCTTTTGAAAAATAGTATTGAAATGATACTTTTATACAATAGGCAATATTTCACCTTCCAAAATATTCTTTGAATAAAAATATATTCTATGAATATCCAAACTGTTACACCAAATCATTCATCTTAAAGCAACTACATCACAACCATTTTGAACAGTAAATTTATATACTCATACAATTATCATTTTTGAAAGAATGATGATTTTAAACTTTTTTAATTTTTTTGTAAATAACTTCATTAGTTCTTGAATTTTCAAACAATTTTGTCCTGACCGTTACTAAAACTGTCCGAACCGTTACGATACATAATAGTAACGGTTTGGACAGGTAACGGTTAGGACAATTTTCTAATAATCTGAAATGAAATAAAGAATGATCCCTAAAAGATAACAAGTGACACACCATCCACCTCTCCCATTTCTGGGCAACAAACTATTGTGTTCTGTGAAAAAAAAGGAAATTAATTTTATACAAAAAACAGTCGTAGCGGTTTGGACAATTAAGGTTGACGAATTAAATTCCTACTTGATGCTGTCTTATTTCTGCAAAATATGCTGAATCTCTTTATTTCATATCCTATCACTAGCACAGGATTTAGATCATTCAGAAACAGCAAGTACAGATGCAGTGAAGCTCAATGGGGAAATTATTGTAGGAATTTTATTTGCTGTAACGGTCAGGACACAAAATTTACGGACAGACATGTTACACATTGCAGATTTTTTGTTTCTCAAGATAATGAAAAATCAACTGCACTGATGAAATAAATTATCACTAATGATAAGCATGATATGATAATATTTGTTTGATAAGGTTTATTTATACAGTTTTTGTGAACATATATACCATGACCGTCACCTCCGGACAGAGTAAACCTGTCAATTTTGACCCTAAAATGTGATTTTATCAAAACTTTCAAAATGACAAGAATGAATCTTTATTACTAAAACTGACCATTTACATCTAAATATTCTTCCTAGAAACTAAAAGCCCTTTTAAAACAAGTAATTTTTAAAAAATCTTGATTGGACGGAAAATGACACCAATTTTGAAAACGACCCATATATATATATATATATATATATATATATATATATATATATAAATAAAGGAATCATCTTTCCTATCCCGAAAGCTACTTCTGCAGACCCGAGAGACCCACTGAGCTACAGGGGACTAACACTAGCTCCAGCAGTCTATAAACTCTACTGTAGTGTTTTAAACGAGAGATTATACGTATGGGCCGAGAGGAACGACATTATCTCTGATGACCAGAACGGCTTTCGTCGTAATCGATCTACGATAGATCACATCAGCTCTCTTACAAGCATAATTGAAACAAGGACACAAATGAGAAAGTCAACTTATACAGCTTTTATTGATTTAAAGAAAGCCTATGATGGTATAAATAGAGGAAAGTTATGGGAACGACCGCATGATACGGGTATCACTGGAAAGATGTTTAAGGCGCTACAATCCCTGTACCACAGTGTGGAGTGTTCAGTCCGTGTCAACCAACAGTATACTTCATGGTTCAGAGTAAACAGAGGACTCAAACAAGGATGCATTCTGTCGCCTTTATTATTTAACCTTTATACATCAACGACCTAGTTGAGAAAATCAATGCAGTTGGATCAGGAGTCACGTGTGGTAACATCAGGATTAGTGTACTGGCATTAAGGGTGAAACGATTCACCGATGTTCCGATGCATCTCGATACATCCACTACGATACGATTCACGATATAGAAATGTTAAAAATCGATTTGTCACGATTCGTTTAACCATGCATGTCATTTTCAAGATAATTACAATGAAACTAATAAAAAAAATATATCTGATTGTGGTTACGTGCTCTAAATCTAAAACCTTTAGTTAAAGACGTTTGGTCTCGCTCGTGGTTTTTGGACCGGTGTTGACCGAAATTAGTTGCAGTTTATCTTTGACCATGTTAAACGTTTTGAAGGGCGACAAATTTAAAGCATAAAAATGTGAATTTGAAAAAGAAGCTAATAATTAGAAAAGAATAGATCATGGATGTTATGTCGATATTCTTAAGAATGTGTGACCGAAATGAATTCACCTGATATAAAGGTATTAAATAAGGATAGTTTTTAACATAAGACGCTTTGAATTGCGAACACCGTTTGGAGTTGTCAGATATCGGCAATTCAAAACAATTGAAGATATCTTGTTTTGAGGTTGAGAAAGAAGATGTAATACTATTTATTATTATCATAATTTATATTAAAAATTCCACAGTTGAATTTAAAAGTGAATAAAAAAAATCAAATTGCCCCTCGGCCTCATAAAAAAGTCAGTGTGCGATCTGTCGCGCACAGTTATTTTGACTCATATTTCATAAATAGAGATATAATCCCTGCAAAAAAGCTTTATTTTTCCAAGAGTATTGTTGTAATGTTAAAAAATGTTTTTACGGCCTATAATTAACTTATAAACAATCGTAAAATCATATCTCGCGGCGAGTAGTTACCGTAGTCTAACAATTAGACTCTGAAATGAAAAATGCATCAGTCAATCGAAAAATTTAAAAACTTATTATAAATGAAATGAAAAGGAGACTGAAAATCAAGCTTTAAAGTCTTTTTATAGACTTGCTCAGGCTTCTACCTTATTTCAGGGTCTGGCCTACAGACTATAGTTACCGATGCATTTCATGTCTAAAAATAGCATCAGAATGAAACACCATCTGTGATTGGCCCTCCTGTGAAGATCACGTTATCTAAGCCTATCATAATGCTTGATACAAACATCTACCAAATCGCTGTACATTTTATTTCTCGTGTTTTGATCTTCTAGCTTTCAAATTTTAATTCTTAACACATGAAGGTAGGACCGTAGGTTTCATTTGAGAATATGTTATAATAATTGGTTCCATCAATACTGTTCTCATCAATGCTATCGTCAGTGATATTTTGTTTTGGTTCTTATTTTGTTGATCATATTTACGGGACCGAATTGATTATTGAAGAATTCATATTCAGACTCAGAAACGTGATATCTAGGCTAACAGGACCACGTGCGATCAGCATTAATTTCTGTATAAGAGAATTATTATTCCAAAATTAATCTTGAGATGTAATCTGTTGAGTCGACTTGAATGTTGAGGTGCAGTTTTATTTATTTTAGATATTGTTTGAAGTCTTTGGATAATATATATACAAACATATATATGTAGTATATATTAGTTTTGATTTGACAGGTTTAAAGTCTATTATCTAATTTTATACAATTATCTCTTGATGATGTTGTATATTAAATAGTGTTTTGTAAAGTGACAAAGAGAGTCAGAGACTAGCAGTCATTTCGTTTGAAGTTCCTTTCTTTGGATTTAAACTTAAAACTAGAAAACAATAAAGACAATTAGACTTTTTAAATGCTCTGTTCTTTTATTGAGATCTTCAAGCCAAGTTCAAGAATAACCATCATGCATTATGTTGACTGCTGAGTGTATCGAGATACATATCGTATCGTGAGCCAAATATTGAGATACGTATCGTATCGTGACTTTCCTGTATCGTTACACCCCTAACTGGCATACGCAGATGACCTTGTTTTCATAGCAGAAACTGAACAGGATCTCAACTCACTTTTAGCTGTTCTAGACGAGTGGTGTGCATCCAACTATATGTGTGTAAACCAAGAAAAACCGAAGGTCAAACACTTCAGAACTCAATCTGTTGAAAGAACATCTGTGTTTTTAAAATGCGGCGACAAAGCGCTATCTGTGGTAGAGAATTATCAATATTTAGGAGTACTTCTAACTGAACATCTGAGTTACAACGACATGGCTAAAGCTGCCTCTAAATCTGGACTTTTAATTGCAAAATCAAAGAGTATGGGTGGTCTCCCTTTTAATGTATTCTCGAAACTGTATGATTCTATGGTCTGGCCTGTAATGGAATATGGAGCATCAATATGGGGAACAAGTTCACAATCATGCATCAACACTGTTCACCACCGGGCTATTTGCTTTTATATCGGAATAAGAAAATACACCCCAAACTTAGCGGTGAATGGTGAATCTGGATGAACACCACCTGTGGTCAGACAATGGGCAAGTGTTACAAGACTGTGGGCGAGACTCAAGAATATGAGACAACAACGTCTGAACAGAAAAATATTTGACTGGGCTAATACCACAAAGAAAAAGAACTGGAACTACAGAACTCTACAATTTTTACAGAGAATTAATTTTGGTCACCTAAATACTACCAGCTACGTGGAAAGCCGCCTACTTGTTAATGCCGTGAAATCCCTAACTATTGATGAATACATTGATTCTTGGGAGAGACAGATCCAATTAGACACTGGACGAAAGGGAAGAAACAAACTACGGACATATAGATTGTTTAAGACAACATATAACACTGAACCCTACCTAGAACGCCCTCTACCAAGACATCATTGAAGTGCACTTGCAAAGTTTAGATGCGGTGTCGCACCCCTACGCATTGAAACTGGCCGATACGAAACCCTACCCTTAGAAGATAGAAACTGTTTCAATTGCACAGACAAACTTGAAGATGAATTGCACACTCTTTTAATATGCCCCGTGTTTGCCTCAGAACGAATCAGACTCTTAGAAACCTGTCAAGTTAAATGGGAGGAGTTCAGCTTTTTACCAGACTGTGATAAGTTTATACGTATTTTAAGCACGCCAGATATTTTACCTTACACTGCCAGCACCTGCCATTCTATTTTAACAAAACGGAGAGAGCTCTTATATAGCTAACTTTCTATCATTTATCTACATTTTATATGTTTTGTATATATTTTATGTCTATTTACTATATTTTCAATGAACTTTACTTAAGTTGAGAGTTTTACGAGCGCTTTCCAGCGATAGCTGATATCACGCTCGGGCCGCAGCCTTTATAAAAGAGCCTAAAGTTTTGATAGAAAAGTGGGGGGTATTTTTGGAAGCATGGTCTAAAAAGCTGGGGGGGAATACTTTTTGAAATTTTAGAAATTTGGAATGTTGGGTATGCCTAGGTTAAGGGAGTTGGGAAGGGAAGGAGAGGGGGGTGGAGGTGTGGTATATTGTGTTGTGATTTTTAGGTTGTTTAGTTTTAGATACGGGCCTTCCTGGCCCGTGTCTCCTGGCCCGTGTCTTTTAGGTATGTGCCTAAGGCGTGGTGTATGTGTGTTTTGTTGAGAGGGTTTAGAATTTGGTGTATGTTGGTGGGGTTTAGGCCACTTGTTGCTAGTGTTGTATTGAGTGTAGCGCGTTGTGTTGAGTAGTGTGTGCATTGCGTAAGTATGAGTTGCAGTCTGATTAAAATCGACCGTGTTCCAAGGAATAAAAGTTTCAAAATATTGGGTCTATCGAGATTCGAACTCTATTTGTCTAGGTTATCCTCTCCACTAGGTCTGACCGCACCCTACTGTAGCGCACGTTCTTGCGTAAACTAAGCTAACCAATCACAATGCGTGCGGCAAAAGCATTCGGTATCAGTAGCTGGGGGCAAGTAGCTCCCATTTACCATTCGTTAACCTTGATCGCCGCTATCTTTATTTTAAACGCGATGATGTGATTGGTTCGCTATTGATTGGGTTTTGTCTTTGCGCTAAACTGGTGTTGGCACGTGCACTACAGTATGGTGCGGTCAGACCTAGTGGAGAGGATAACCTAGACAAATAGAGTTCGAATCTCGATATCCCAATATTTTGAAACTTTTATTCCTCGGAACACGGTCGATTTTAATCAGACTGGTATGAGTTGTATTTAATGAATTTACATATACATGTTTTATATCGTCTCTCATAAATCGCTGGGCGATTGGTTGTGTACATTTTAAAATGATCTATAATTTTATACTGTTTTGAATATAAATATAAACATGTACACAAGTGAGACAGAAATAAACTATTGATTGATTGTTACTTCAATTAGTGAAAAGCGAGTTTTATTGCGTCATCATAAGACGGAAGTGCCCAGATTGAGGTATAAAGCCTCGTTCCAGATGCGACCTCCCTTCACATCAAAAATAAAAATGGTAAAAGTGTTTACACTTATCATCCAGTAAGACTGTTACTTAAGCGGTTTATGTAAGAGTGACATTTACTATCTGATATAATTCATATAAAAACTATCGCTAATTATATTTTTCATCTTAACCTTATTCATGTTTCCTGCGCTATCCCTTGCGGTGAGTCATATGAAGCAGCAATGCGTATGAACATACAAATTCATATAGTCTGTTTGTATTGAAAACGTACCGAGGAATTTCACTTTAAACAACAAAATATAAGTAATAAAGTGAAATTAGGACCCCGAGTCCTCATTATTTTACCTTGCCAATTCAACATTTAAGTTTCAGAATTTTGGTCAACTTAGGAAAAAAGTTGTTTAACAAATGATCATAGTTTCAAGTTCTTGTTATTAGTTACATTTACAAGGGGGTTTGTACACTGAACGAAACACCGGGAACAGGAAGGGTTGGTTTCAAAAGTTTTAATCTGAATTTTCATCAATCTCAGTGTCACTATAACTGTTATCGCTGTCCACTGATATGATTATAGGTTTGACTGTTGCTCTGTTTAAGCCCTCACGTTTCCAATATGAATGTTCGACTATATCTTCCACCTTCTGAACACTTTTCTCCCATGTTGCAACGGACACTTGACCCAAACATTCCATAACAATGGTTTTGACGTCGGACAACTTAAAAGTATTATTTCGTCTCCCAACCTCATTCTTAACCACACCCTATATCATTTCAATAGGGTTCAGATCACAGTGATATGGGGGTAACCTCAGAACCTCATGTCCATGTGATCTTAAAAGTTTGTCCACTTTATAAATTGGTCTTGTCTTGTTAGCTTTGATGATGTCGTACAAAACTGGTTTTGTTGCCTTTATAGGAAATGTAATATGTTGATCTGTCAACCAGGATACCATATCCGCTTTCCGTGAGTTGAGGTTGGCACTTTGCTTGCTGGGTCTTGTACGCTGTGATACGGAGCATTGTCCATTACCACAAGAGACTTTGGCGGCAAAGCTGGAATCAACTGTTGTTGTGTCCATTGCAGGAAGACTTCACCGTTCATTTCAGTGTGGTAGTCACGGTTATCCTTTGCTTTAGCCCTGAACACTAGCTCACAGCCTGGAAGAAAGCCTGTACTTTTGCAACCTGCATGAAGGATGATGAGCCTTTCACCCTTACCAATCGGTAGTTTCCGAGAAGATTTCACATCTGATGCTACCCATTGCTGTTGTGCTGTGTGACTTGCATTTACCCACGTCTCATCTAGGTATATGACCTCAAATCCCTCTTCGCGCTTCTTTCTTATTGTTCGAAGGTAATTGTTTCTCAGTTGAATTATATCTTTTCTTTCGCATAAAACATGTCTGTTTTCTCCACATAACTTTTTGTACCTGTATCCGAAAGAGTGAAGTAATTTCCAAAGAGAATGTTTTGTCACTGTTAGTGAATGCTCTGTTTGCATGTATTTCTTTAGAATTCTTAAGGATAAAAAATTTTTATCTGTAAAAATTTTTTTTATAGCATTCCGTACAAGTTCCTTCTGAAAACTGTCCAGTTTATCAATCTTTCTTGAGATGACCCCTTCGATATGATTTGTGCTCTGTCCTCTCTTCTGTATCAGATACTTCAGTTTGGGTTCAGAAATCCCAATAGCTAAAGCTGCCCTCTTTCTGTATTTAGAGATAGAACAGTAAAGTCTTTTTCTGTTGCTTTCATTCTTAAAAAAATCTTAGACACGGAAGATTATCGCCTTCACAGCCTTTGAAAACTTCATGATTTTGCCGTATTTCCTATGATCCTTGCACGGTGCTGCACTTTTATGTTTAATGTATGAATCTGAATTTATTCATGACCATAAAAGATTTTACTTCTAGCCTTGAGGTGAAATCATTCACACATTACATGTAAAATTCAAAATATCGATTCACATCTTCATTGGCAATTCTTGATTTTTTTCATATGTAGATATTTTCAAGGAAATCTACGGTAGTCTACGTCACCGCTCAACATGCAAAACACATGCATTCGTTGCGCTGTTCAAACTGCCATGCATACCCCCTTGTAACCCTAAACCAACCCTTCCTGTTCCCGGTGTTTCGTTCAGTGTACAAACCCCCTTGTAAATGTAACTAATAACAAGAACTTGAAACTATGATCATTTGTTAAACAACTTTTTTCCTAAGTTGACCAAAATTCTGAAACTTAAATGTTGAATTGGCAAGGTAAAATAATGAGGACTCGGAGTCCTAATTTCACTTTATTACTTATATTTTGTTGTTTAAAGTGAAATTCCTCGGTACGTTTTCAATACAAACAGACTATAGGTGATAACTCAGTCGTCAACATGAACCTGTGTCAGGCTGGAAGTTTGCAAGAAGGAAGGACAACCTTAGCAGCAGGCTCGCAGAAAGATTCATGACCTCTTTTATATATGAAACTACATATTTTCTCTTACAAATTAAAATCTAAAAAAACTTATTTATCTAGTAATGAAGAACAAAAAGGTATATGTTATCTTTACTATTTATCTTCAAAGAAAAATTCGTAATATTTCTGAATCCTACAATAGATCAAATCAATCTTCCTCATCAAGGAAGTTACTACACAGTGAAAACTGTATACATAGGATCATCTACAGTTTATGTTACCAAATTGCAAAATCTGGATGACTGGTATTAAATCCCTTTTGTATGAGCTTGATTTTGGACAAGTATGGGAATTCCCAAATGGATATATGGACATTTTTTGGAAATTTAGCTAAGCAACGTATTATTGATATTCATACACAAAATGGGAGATCTAGTCTAGTTTAATGGTACGCTATTACTTTATAAACATATATATCAAAATAAACATTGGCTATGAAAAATATCTTGATCAGATTAAATCCTGTAAAGATTGAAAACTAAACTAAGAACATCTACACATCGCCTAATGATAGAGGTCGGTAGATATGGTAATATAACCAAGGGAAGACCGAAAGTGTGATTACTGTAAAAGCCAAGGTAATAATGCTATTGAAAATGAGTCCCATTTTATGCTGATCTGTCCAAACTACGTACAGCCTAGGAAGCTTTATAATAAGCAATATTATTGGGTTAGACCTAGTATGTATAAATTTTTGTCCGTATTTAAAGATTCAAATAACTCAACAATCTTAAAAGTAGCTTAATATATTAAATTGTCCAATGAGGTAAGAATTAAGTCAAACTACAATGCCCAGCCTCCATAATTCGAATATTGAAAGTTGTTATGTTCATGACTGTACAGTGTACACCATTGAAATGTGGACGAGGAACAAATCTTTTCAAGTCCAAATCAATTATTTTTTTCTTTAAAAGAATATATGAACAGTGTCGCCTATTCAAAAGTAACATTTCCGAAACGCATGTCCAGTTGAATTTCCTTTTAAATTGTGTTTTAAAAAAACATAACATCTCAGTCTTCATGGTAACACTTTTAATTTCACGTCTAGATTTCCGGTAAAGGTTTACCTGAAGTATGTTTCACAAAATTCTACTTGGTTGTCAGTACTCGATAAAAATTAAAATATCACCACTGACAAGGATTGACATTTTAACTCCAACAACAAACCCAGTGTCCTTAAAATGTAACATGTAACAAATTTTAGTCGAGAATATATCAGAGAGACACTGAGTAAGTATGTTAGCTGTTAGAGTAAACAACTGTTGGAGTAAAATAAATCTACTTCAAGTCTAGAAATACAAACAGGACTACCTCTCATCACTGCTCACTTCTCCACGACACAATCAGTCGTGATTGACAGGTGCGCCGAGTGATGTCGACTTGCACGTGCTGCACGGAAGAAGAAGAATCGTCTGTTTGCGTGGCCTTCTACCAGTCACTGAAATAAACGATAAAAGGAGCCCTCTTAGTCTAGAAAACTTTGACAGCCTCAATATTCTGTTAGTATGAAATGTCCATATCAACTTCAGATAGAAAATTCAACTTAAGAACTTTTAGAAATGCTTTCAAAATAGACAATTATACAGTTGCCTGCCTGCATTCCAAAGATTGGTAGTTGTAACGAATTGAACTGACAAACTGCATTAATTATTTTAACATCAAATATGTTTCTTTAACTGCCTCACAAGCATGGCAGACTTCGATACCTTTTTTGCACTGCCTCGGGTTAATGTTATTTTGATGAATCAATTCACAGTGACGTCACAAGGGTGCGTTGGAACATCACATCGCTAAAGTTGTGCATATATTCGCTTCAGTTGTTGAATCCAACGCTTCGGATGCAGAACAATTTACATAAATTTCTTTTCCTACGCACCTGTAACATTTATCAACCGGCGTCATTTAATTCAAATTGATCAGTTCGATAGTGTAGGAAGATTTTGAGGTGTACAATAGAGTCAATTTCGGTACCAAATTCGGTCATTTTGGCCTTCTTTTCACCTGCTATCTAACCAGCGAAATTTAAGTCCAACGTATGGAAATATTTCAAATACCCAGTAAATTTCGAAAATTATGTACGCACCGTGTATCGTAAAAAGACAGTGTTTTAATTGTAACATATTTACTTTTTAAAAAAACGTTTGATACAGGAGCTAATTAACATTTCAGATTTGTCCAAAAAGTTCATTTTCCCATAGACTCCAATGTTAAAACTCTGACTGACAAAGTGATCTTTGTCACAAAATATCTTTAATAAAACGACAGTATTCCCCATTTTCAGTGCTTTTATTTAAATCTTATACACTAAACTTTTTTTTGCATGTAATTGTTGTAATTTCTTAATTTACTCTACATTTGAAAATGCTAAAGAGATCAGTGATTGACAGTGACAGTGAATGTTTTCTCTCCGTAAAAATGTCGCATTTTCTGTATCGTGAAGTACCTGTATCGTGACATGCCTACTATTTACGCAAACAAAATAGTTCCTCAGTTCTTCAAGATTTAATAAAAATCCTGAAAAAGGCATACAGTTCACACTCGTGTATACCGAATGATATTCAATGAACAATCGTGTGGTACATACTTTAACATGATTTTAATACAATGTATTTATTCCAAATTTAGCTGTTTTGAACATGATATTTTGTATATGGTTTAAACGAATTTATTTCATGAAAGATACATTATTCGGGTTGGTGGTCAGAAGGCTCAAATATACTCACGTGAAGACCGCTACAGTCAAAAGAATATTAAACATGGTCATAAACTAATTTTGTACTTTCATAGAGGTTTTGATGTAAAATCAGTTTTATTCGGAAACATAAATTGTTCCGCTACCAAAAATATGGAACTTTTAATATCAGTGCACGGATTTATAAATTTAACAGGCAGATTTGCAAAATGACTTATTGGTTGATTATATTTCAATGTTCTGCACTCATTGCGTTTGTTGTATTTATAATGAACTGTCGTTTCTGTATATGTATACGTATATTGTAAAATCACCATGACATGTATCACATTTGTATCACATAAGATTGTTTACCAATCCAATTCTTCTTCTTGAAATAAATATGTTTAAACCATAAACTAATTTTAAAATTTTATATCGTGGTGCACTTGTCAGAATAATGCCCGTTGTGTAACGAAATGTGTTTGATCTTATCGAGTGGAATCTGGAACGTGCGCAGAGGTAATCAAGGGTCACAAGAACAGCCTGCTTTATCGGATATATGATTAAGAACTTTTTATTCAGGGAAATAAATATACAATTGATGAATCTATTGAACCTAAGCTTTATCAAACATGTGCATTCAATCGACAAAATCTTCCTGGTAGAATTCTTACAGTTTAGTCATTAGAACACCGCATAGACAAACAAATCAAAGAAACATCAAACTGTTATCAACACAGAACTAACCAGATGGTCAGCGCGTGTAGTGACACCAATCAGTGTCATGCGCAGTGATCAAACACTCACCGCTAGACTCATGTCACGTGACTAAAATTGACCATAACGGACCACGGTGGGACGTCATTGTCCACAGGACGTTATCTCAAACCCAAAACTCTATATTTTCTGTAAAGGCGGTACATGAGATAAACATACATTTTACTTTATAGTATATAGTATGCAAGATAGCATGTTTGGAAATTTCAAGTATTTATCGCCTACATATTTTTAACGGACTTGGAGAAAAGTTCCATATCTAAATCGCTCGAAGAATGAGAAGATTTAATTCACATTTAATAGAAAAAAGGACTGTGTGCCCTAAAAAATGAAATTCATGAAATATCACGATATATCACAGAGAACATGTTCTATGAATTTACAATTTCTTTAATGGTGTAGAAGGAGTTGTAAATCCATAGAACATGTTCCCTATTCATCTCACCAACTTCTAAATGCCTCAAACAGAAGATATATAACGATTAAGACATTCCTCCTTCATCCAGAACATGCGTACATGAACATTCAAGAATAAACTGGTTATATAAAATAGGCTACAAACGATTGTTAGGAAAAAATTCTTTATCACACGAAGTAATTCACAAATTATATAAATATTGACACATGCCGGAAAAGCATTAGGTTTTCTTATTCTACTTTCTAAAACGTAATGCCATCTTCGCAACTTGTATTTGATTAGCCAGATATGGTAGCCAATTAGCCGCAGAGGTCTCTACGCCCCGCCCACAAACTGCGTTAGTCGATTCGCGGTCAGTCCGTGGTCAGTTGCCAGTCCGTGGTCAGTTGCCGCACGTGCACTGCGCTGACCGGACGGACAAGACTGCTGCTCGGCTTGAGCCGAAGTGGAGGTTAGGCTTACGTGTACCTTTTTCTATTGAGCTTCATGTAATTATAGACTTTAGTGGTGTAACGATTTTTTTCATAGATACAAAATGAATGTATGTATGTATGTATGTATGTATGTATGTATGTATGTATGTATGTATGTATGTATGTATGTATGTATGTATGTATGTATGTATGTATGTATGTATGTATGTATGTATGTATAAGCCTAGGACTCTGATTTTCTTAGATAACTACTTCTTCTCAATAATTTATGAAGTTTGATATATACGTTTTAAATTCCAATATCCATTTGTAGTAATGATACAAGAATAAAATTATAAAATTGCAAATTGTAACAATCAACACGTCGCAAACTGTTTCAAGGGATAACTATTTTGTTAATGTCACTAAATCATAACAATCGTTTAAATCTTTGGAATTTAGATAAAAAAGGATTGCTTTAAACATTACACTGTGTAGAACGAACACCGTCAATTCGATCAATAGATTATTTTTGCTCGTAAATACGGGAAATATCCCAAATATTATATAGAGTATTACTGACGGGGAAAATATCAATAAACAGATAAATGTAAAGCCAAAAAACTCAAGAAGAATTTGAAATTAGGATAAGGTAATAAACAGATCAAAATATATCACGCGCTTTATAGCAGCCCACAATGAATATCAAACATTCTACAACGTGCACAATGTAGACGAATATGCACGTTAATATAATATGTACAAACCGTCATCAAGCGGGAATATGTAACCCTGCTGTCTGTCGCTAATCTGAAAGTCTCAAAACACGTTCTTCTAAAACTGGGAGTTCTCTCCCTTCGAAGACCATTTATTAAACTGGGAAGAAAGGCTTTTGGAAGACAACAATACATATAAATACAGAGATCGCCGTAACATAATAGAAAATTTATATTTGACAACATTATAACGTCAGTCAATTTGTATAGCGATTAATGTATCCTGAAAAGTAAACAAGATGAAAATAAATTGAAATAATGAACGCCCGATTTCGTTTACCATGAAGTTTGTGATGAGGCGTGGGAACTTAATATTCACGCATTGTTTTTTAATAATATTTATCAGAAATACGAGCCACATGCTGGATTATAATAAAATCGTAACGATTAACTTGTGTGTTATAACGTAAATCAGTAATCGACTATATGTAAAGAACTATTTTTTTGCGGAATATACCATATAAAGAACATAGATTAATGCGCATAACCAAATATGGAATTGACTACTACAAATAGTGTAAAATGTTCTCAATGAATGAAATTCGTGTGGCGCATGTCTCATTGCACAGGATAAATCGCTGATAATACATGTTTTGGTAAGTCGATCAGTGAACAAGTATTATCTACGAATAGAGCTTCACAACTTTTTTTTTTAAACATAGATTCATACATTCAATTATTTTTATTACGTACTTGGAGATGTTCATAGACAGTTCATGCGCACTGGAAATAAGGAGATTGATATTTTCGAGAGTGTGGTAAGAAACTTTCAAATGTTGGTGACTTTTTTCAAAGTCACTTTTATTGATTTTATTAAAACTGCAATGAAAGCTACATGCATCAGTAGTCGGATCACAACATGCATCCGTGATATGCCTTCATTTTAACAGCGGGGCGCTTAAACGCTGGGTCTCCCGTAACCACCCTCACAACGGTCCTTTTCAGGACCACCAAATCTCCAAAAAGAAAACTTACATCAATGCTCTGCGTCTTATAAGTAATATGTGATAAATAGGTATACAAATAAAATAAACGAACACTTGAATAGTTATCTTAAAACACATAGCAATATTCATTACTTATCGTTAATAAAGCGAAAGTCGGATAGGAATATCTCACAACTGTCAGGGGTGTAGATGAATCATATTGGTAAAAGTGATTCACACATAAACAGTATCATCAAGGGCATTTAGGAATAAAATGCGACAGGACAGGACAGAACGATAGCGAGGGTTAAAATTGTTTGTTACGTTACAGCTAGAGGTGCGGATCGTTGACTACATGCATGCATTGCAACCATTTTCTTAAATATCAACTTACGTTATCTGTATATGTTTTATAAGGAGGGTAAAGTTTAGGTTTTCTTTAGAAAACCTAAGCGCATCACGTTTGATAAGCGAATAACGCGACATGTATGTGCCATATATTCTATTTCATTTCTAGTGACATTTGAAAAAAACCCATGCTAATGCATAATGTAAAAACTACCCTAAATGTATATGTAAGCGAATGGACTGCTTTTGGGTGTGAACTGTAGCTTGTCGTCTGATTGATCACTGCGCGGGGGGCTTTGTCTCATAGATTATCAGTGACGTAAATAATCTTTCTTTTATGTGGGTAATCATTGTGTCATTTCAATATGATAGCGTTGGACCTAAGTTGAATTTAATCTTTTGGGCGGGGGAGTGATTTGTGCAATTTGATTTATGGTATATATATATATATATATATATATATATATATATATATATATGTCTTATCTTTATAAAATTAACAGCATTGATTGAGTTTTCTTTTGAGGTGTTTGGTGGTCCTGAAAAGGACCGTTTGTGGAAGATACTGGCAAAGTGCAGTTTACTTTCCAGCAGCCTTCTGGGACTTCTTGGGGAGAAGGACAGCCTGGATGTTGGGGAGAACACCACCCTGGGCGATGGTCACACCGGACAGTAGTTTGTTCAACTCCTCGTCGTTCCTGATGGCCAGCTGCAGATGTCGGGGGATGATCCTCGTCTTCTTGTTGTCTCTGGCGGCGTTACCTGCCAACTCGAGAACCTCAGCGGCGAGGTACTCAAGGACGGCAGCCAGGTAGACTGGGGCACCGGCACCGACACGCTCGGCATAGTTGCCTTTGCGGAGAAGACGGTGGATACGTCCGACGGGGAACTGAAGTCCAGCACGGGATGATCGGGACTTGGACTTGCCCTTTACTTTTCCTCCTTTACCACGGCCTGACATGATTACTGTTCGTCTGTTGAGAGAGAGAGAACGTCTAATGCGAAATCGCAAAGTCGCTTTATATATAGGACAAAAGCGGATCGAAATCGGCCACTAAGCGCTGCGCGCGCTCTCTCTCGCTTAAGGCGCGAGCTCTGTTTTCGAGCCGGTTTTCCAACGATAAAAGCGCCGAGCGCCTTCGCGTCCCCTACACTCAAGCACTGCACGAGTAACTATCAACATGCCACCCAAGGTCAGTTCTAAGGGAGCCAAGAAGGCCGGTAAGGCAAAGGCCGCCCGTGTCGGCGGTGACAAGAAGAAAAGGAAGAGGAGGAAGGAGAGCTACAGCATCTACATCTACAAGGTGTTGAAGCAGGTGCATCCCGACACCGGTATCAGCAGCAAAGCTATGTCAATCATGAACAGCTTTGTCAACGATATCTTTGAGAGAATCGCCGCTGAGGCTTCCCGTCTCGCCCACTACAACAAGCGATCCACCATCACCTCTCGGGAGATCCAGACCGCTGTCCGTCTCCTCCTCCCCGGTGAATTGGCTAAGCACGCCGTTTCTGAGGGTACCAAGGCTGTCACCAAGTACACCAGCTCTAAGTAAACTCCAGAAGTTCACCTGAACTCACATAACGGTCCTTTTCAGGACCACCAAATCTCAAAAAAGGAGACTTTATCAATGCTTGACAAGTATAACATATATACTTCTACACATCTACACACCACATCACGCACATATTAAATGAAAATGTCATTTCCAAAGTGTAATATGTTTGTGACAAGTTAAAATTACCTTCTTTATATCTATAACCGCTAACGAAAGAAAGTAATCGCTTTTGAGAGTTTTATGTTTTTAGTAACTTTTACATAATTAGTATATCCCAAAAGTAAGATAAGATATACCATTTCAATAATTTTGAACGTGATCATTCATTCAACCTTGGCTACGCGAAACAATAGCCAGACGCAAGCTCACATAACTTAATGTTCTCTTAATTAGTGAGTAGTCAGTGTAGGCTTCTACCCTGATTGATCACTGTCGAGTGCCGCTTGATTGATTTTCATTAATGTGTATATATCGTCACTGTAAAATTGCCAGTGCATAATATATTATACAACTTTATTTAATAATATTGGTAACAAAACGCAAATGCATTGATGTAAGTTTTCTTTTTAGAGATTTGGTGGTCCTGAAAAGGACCGTTATGAGGGTGTTGAAAACAAGCTTTTCAACCTCCGAATCCGTAAAGGGTACGTCCCTGACGCTTCAGAGCGTAGACGACGTCCATGGCGGTGACGGTCTTCCTCTTTGCGTGCTCGGTGTAGGTAACGGCATCACGGATGACGTTCTCGAGGAAAACCTTGAGTACTCCACGTGTCTCCTCGTAGATGAGACCGGAGATACGCTTAACACCACCTCTTCTCGCCAGACGACGGATGGCAGGCTTGGTGATACCCTGGATGTTATCACGCAAAACCTTCCTGTGACGCTTAGCGCCCCCCTTTCCAAGACCCTTTCCTCCTTTACCACGTCCAGACATCGTTACTCAGAGAGAAATATCGACTGAATGAACAGGCGACGTGTTCCGCGCCTTTTATCCCTTTAGCGGTATAACCTCGGTTAACCAGACAAATGCTGAAACAACGAAAGCGGATAAACGAGTTTTCACACTTGCAATTAATCTGATTTCCCTATTGTGTAAATACTGCAGTACTTAATTGAGTAAACTACCTCCTACTTTACGTAGAATACTTTTTAACATGAAATAGGAGCATTTGTTTCTTGAGATAGATGTAGACTTCTGAGAAATAGTGAAATTAAATTTTCTCACTAAAGCCCCGATTAACCAGACAATAGAAATTTCACTGTCTGGATAAGAGAGTCTTAGCGCGCTGAGTGTTGTCAAAGCATTAGAAATTTGATTTCACTAGTTTGCAAAAACCAATAGTTTTACAACAACAGTAGTGCATTCACTTCATGTAAAAAGTTATTCTACGTAAAGTGATGTATATTTTGTTGAATTGAATGCTTTAGATTCGTCAAATTAGTGAAATCAAATTTTAATGAGAAAACTCGATCTAACGTTCATACAGTGTTCGGATAAACGAGTTTTCCGCGGGGAATTTGACGACCAATCACTTTGGACGCGGCTTTGATAAAACAGTTCGCAACAACGAAATTCACCACAGTCTCACTTTGTGAATCGACATGGCACGTACTAAGCAGACCGCTCGTAAGTCAACTGGAGGCAAGGCCCCAAGAAAGCAGCTGGCCACCAAGGCCGCTCGTAAGAGCGCCCCAGCTACCGGTGGAGTGAAGAAACCTCACAGGTACAGGCCCGGAACCGTCGCTCTCCGAGAGATCCGTCGTTACCAGAAGAGCACCGAGCTTTTGATCAGGAAGCTTCCCTTCCAACGTCTGGTCCGTGAAATCGCCCAGGACTTCAAGACCGATCTCCGCTTCCAGTCTTCTGCCGTCATGGCTCTTCAGGAGGCTTCCGAGGCCTACCTCGTCGGTCTGTTTGAGGACACCAACTTGTGCGCTATCCACGCCAAGCGTGTCACCATCATGCCAAAGGACATCCAGCTGGCTCGTCGTATCCGTGGCGAGAGGGCTTAAACGCTGGGTCTCCCGTAACCACCCTCACAACGGTCCTTTTCAGGACCACCAAATCTCCAAAAAGAAAACTTACATCAATGCTCTGCGTCTTATAAGTAATATGTGATAAATAGGTATACAAATAAAATAAACGAACACTTGAATAGTTATCTTAAAACACATAGCAATATTCATTACTTATCGTTAATAAAGCGAAAGTCGGATAGGAATATCTCACAACTGTCAGGGGTGTAGATGAATCATATTGGTAAAAGTGATTCACACATAAACAGTATCATCAAGGGCATTTAGGAATAAAATGCGACAGGACAGGACAGAACGATAGCGAGGGTTAAAATTGTTTGTTACGTTACAGCTAAGGTGCGGATCGTTGACTACATGCATGCATTGCAACCATTTTCTTAAATATCAACTTACGTTATCTGTATATGTTTTATAAGGAGGGTAAAGTTTAGGTTTTCTTTAGAAAACCTAAGCGCATCACGTTTGATAAGCGAATAACGCGACATGTATGTGCCATATATTCTATTTCATTTCTAGTGACATTTGAAAAAAACCCATGCTAATGCATAATGTAAAAACTACCCTAAATGTATATGTAAGCGAATGGACTGCTTTTGGGTGTGAACTGTAGCTTGTCGTCTGATTGATCACTGCGCGGGGGGCTTTGTCTCATAGATTATCAGTGACGTAAATAATCTTTCTTTTATGTGGGTAATCATTGTGTCATTTCAATATGATAGCGTTGGACCTAAGTTGAATTTAATCTTTTGGGCGGGGGAGTGATTTGTGCAATTTGATTTATGGTATATATATATATATATATATATATATATATATATATATATATGTCTTATCTTTATAAAATTAACAGCATTGATTGAGTTTTCTTTTGAGGTGTTTGGTGGTCCTGAAAAGGACCGTTTGTGGAAGATACTGGCAAAGTGCAGTTTACTTTCCAGCAGCCTTCTGGGACTTCTTGGGGAGAAGGACAGCCTGGATGTTGGGGAGAACACCACCCTGGGCGATGGTCACACCGGACAGTAGTTTGTTCAACTCCTCGTCGTTCCTGATGGCCAGCTGCAGATGTCGGGGGATGATCCTCGTCTTCTTGTTGTCTCTGGCGGCGTTACCTGCCAACTCGAGAACCTCAGCGGCGAGGTACTCAAGGACGGCAGCCAGGTAGACTGGGGCACCGGCACCGACACGCTCGGCATAGTTGCCTTTGCGGAGAAGACGGTGGATACGTCCGACGGGGAACTGAAGTCCAGCACGGGATGATCGGGACTTGGACTTGCCCTTTACTTTTCCTCCTTTACCACGGCCTGACATGATTACTGTTCGTCTGTTGAGAGAGAGAGAACGTCTAATGCGAAATCGCAAAGTCGCTTTATATATAGGACAAAAGCGGATCGAAATCGGCCACTAAGCGCTGCGCGCGCTCTCTCTCGCTTAAGGCGCGAGCTCTGTTTTCGAGCCGGTTTTCCAACGATAAAAGCGCCGAGCGCCTTCGCGTCCCCTACACTCAAGCACTGCACGAGTAACTATCAACATGCCACCCAAGGTCAGTTCTAAGGGAGCCAAGAAGGCCGGTAAGGCAAAGGCCGCCCGTGTCGGCGGTGACAAGAAGAAAAGGAAGAGGAGGAAGGAGAGCTACAGCATCTACATCTACAAGGTGTTGAAGCAGGTGCATCCCGACACCGGTATCAGCAGCAAAGCTATGTCAATCATGAACAGCTTTGTCAACGATATCTTTGAGAGAATCGCCGCTGAGGCTTCCCGTCTCGCCCACTACAACAAGCGATCCACCATCACCTCTCGGGAGATCCAGACCGCTGTCCGTCTCCTCCTCCCCGGTGAATTGGCTAAGCACGCCGTTTCTGAGGGTACCAAGGCTGTCACCAAGTACACCAGCTCTAAGTAAACTCCAGAAGTTCACCTGAACTCACATAACGGTCCTTTTCAGGACCACCAAATCTCAAAAAAGGAGACTTTATCAATGCTTGACAAGTATAACATATATACTTCTACACATCTACACACCACATCACGCACATATTAAATGAAAATGTCATTTCCAAAGTGTAATATGTTTGTGACAAGTTAAAATTACCTTCTTTATATCTATAACCGCTAACGAAAGAAAGTAATCGCTTTTGAGAGTTTTATGTTTTTAGTAACTTTTACATAATTAGTATATCCCAAAAGTAAGATAAGATATACCATTTCAATAATTTTGAACGTGATCATTCATTCAACCTTGGCTACGCGAAACAATAGCCAGACGCAAGCTCACATAACTTAATGTTCTCTTAATTAGTGAGTAGTCAGTGTAGGCTTCTACCCTGATTGATCACTGTCGAGTGCCGCTTGATTGATTTTCATTAATGTGTATATATCGTCACTGTAAAATTGCCAGTGCATAATATATTATACAACTTTATTTAATAATATTGGTAACAAAACGCAAATGCATTGATGTAAGTTTTCTTTTTAGAGATTTGGTGGTCCTGAAAAGGACCGTTATGAGGGTGTTGAAAACAAGCTTTTCAACCTCCGAATCCGTAAAGGGTACGTCCCTGACGCTTCAGAGCGTAGACGACGTCCATGGCGGTGACGGTCTTCCTCTTTGCGTGCTCGGTGTAGGTAACGGCATCACGGATGACGTTCTCGAGGAAAACCTTGAGTACTCCACGTGTCTCCTCGTAGATGAGACCGGAGATACGCTTAACACCACCTCTTCTCGCCAGACGACGGATGGCAGGCTTGGTGATACCCTGGATGTTATCACGCAAAACCTTCCTGTGACGCTTAGCGCCCCCCTTTCCAAGACCCTTTCCTCCTTTACCACGTCCAGACATCGTTACTCAGAGAGAAATATCGACTGAATGAACAGGCGACGTGTTCCGCGCCTTTTATCCCTTTAGCGGTATAACCTCGGTTAACCAGACAAATGCTGAAACAACGAAAGCGGATAAACGAGTTTTCACACTTGCAATTAATCTGATTTCCCTATTGTGTAAATACTGCAGTACTTAATTGAGTAAACTACCTCCTACTTTACGTAGAATACTTTTTAACATGAAATAGGAGCATTTGTTTCTTGAGATAGATGTAGACTTCTGAGAAATAGTGAAATTAAATTTTCTCACTAAAGCCCCGATTAACCAGACAATAGAAATTTCACTGTCTGGATAAGAGAGTCTTAGGGCGCTGAGTGTTGTCAAAGCATTAGAAATTTGATTTCACTAGTTTGCAAAAACCAATAGTTTTACAACAACAGTAGTGCATTCACTTCATGTAAAAAGTTATTCTACGTAAAGTGATGTATATTTTGTTGAATTGAATGCTTTAGATTCGTCAAATTAGTGAAATCAAATTTTAATGAGAAAACTCGATCTAACGTTCATACAGTGTTCGGATAAACGAGTTTTCCGCGGGGAATTTGACGACCAATCACTTTGGACGCGGCTTTGATAAAACAGTTCGCAACAACGAAATTCTCCACAGTCTCACTTTGTGAATCGACATGGCACGTACTAAGCAGACCGCTCGTAAGTCAACTGGAGGCAAGGCCCCAAGAAAGCAGCTGGCCACCAAGGCCGCTCGTAAGAGCGCCCCAGCTACCGGTGGAGTGAAGAAACCTCACAGGTACAGGCCCGGAACCGTCGCTCTCCGAGAGATCCGTCGTTACCAGAAGAGCACCGAGCTTTTGATCAGGAAGCTTCCCTTCCAACGTCTGGTCCGTGAAATCGCCCAGGACTTCAAGACCGATCTCCGCTTCCAGTCTTCTGCCGTCATGGCTCTTCAGGAGGCTTCCGAGGCCTACCTCGTCGGTCTGTTTGAGGACACCAACTTGTGCGCTATCCACGCCAAGCGTGTCACCATCATGCCAAAGGACATCCAGCTGGCTCGTCGTATCCGTGGCGAGAGGGCTTAAACGCTGGGTCTCCCGTAACCACCCTCACAACGGTCCTTTTCAGGACCACCAAATCTCCAAAAAGAAAACTTACATCAATGCTCTGCGTCTTATAAGTAATATGTGATAAATAGGTATACAAATAAAATAAACGAACACTTGAATAGTTATCTTAAAACACATAGCAATATTCATTACTTATCGTTAATAAAGCGAAAGTCGGATAGGAATATCTCACAACTGTCAGGGGTGTAGATGAATCATATTGGTAAAAGTGATTCACACATAAACAGTATCATCAAGGGCATTTAGGAATAAAATGCGACAGGACAGGACAGAACGATAGCGAGGGTTAAAATTGTTTGTTACGTTACAGCTAGAGGTGCGGATCGTTGACTACATGCATGCATTGCAACCATTTTCTTAAATATCAACTTACGTTATCTGTATATGTTTTATAAGGAGGGTAAAGTTTAGGTTTTCTTTAGAAAACCTAAGCGCATCACGTTTGATAAGCGAATAACGCGACATGTATGTGCCATATATTCTATTTCATTTCTAGTGACATTTGAAAAAAACCCATGCTAATGCATAATGTAAAAACTACCCTAAATGTATATGTAAGCGAATGGACTGCTTTTGGGTGTGAACTGTAGCTTGTCGTCTGATTGATCACTGCGCGGGGGGCTTTGTCTCATAGATTATCAGTGACGTAAATAATCTTTCTTTTATGTGGGTAATCATTGTGTCATTTCAATATGATAGCGTTGGACCTAAGTTGAATTTAATCTTTTGGGCGGGGGAGTGATTTGTGCAATTTGATTTATGGTATATATATATATATATATATATATATATATATATATATATATATGTCTTATCTTTATAAAATTAACAGCATTGATTGAGTTTTCTTTTGAGGTGTTTGGTGGTCCTGAAAAGGACCGTTTGTGGAAGATACTGGCAAAGTGCAGTTTACTTTCCAGCAGCCTTCTGGGACTTCTTGGGGAGAAGGACAGCCTGGATGTTGGGGAGAACACCACCCTGGGCGATGGTCACACCGGACAGTAGTTTGTTCAACTCCTCGTCGTTCCTGATGGCCAGCTGCAGATGTCGGGGGATGATCCTCGTCTTCTTGTTGTCTCTGGCGGCGTTACCTGCCAACTCGAGAACCTCAGCGGCGAGGTACTCAAGGACGGCAGCCAGGTAGACTGGGGCACCGGCACCGACACGCTCGGCATAGTTGCCTTTGCGGAGAAGACGGTGGATACGTCCGACGGGGAACTGAAGTCCAGCACGGGATGATCGGGACTTGGACTTGCCCTTTACTTTTCCTCCTTTACCACGGCCTGACATGATTACTGTTCGTCTGTTGAGAGAGAGAGAACGTCTAATGCGAAATCGCAAAGTCGCTTTATATATAGGACAAAAGCGGATCGAAATCGGCCACTAAGCGCTGCGCGCGCTCTCTCTCGCTTAAGGCGCGAGCTCTGTTTTCGAGCCGGTTTTCCAACGATAAAAGCGCCGAGCGCCTTCGCGTCCCCTACACTCAAGCACTGCACGAGTAACTATCAACATGCCACCCAAGGTCAGTTCTAAGGGAGCCAAGAAGGCCGGTAAGGCAAAGGCCGCCCGTGTCGGCGGTGACAAGAAGAAAAGGAAGAGGAGGAAGGAGAGCTACAGCATCTACATCTACAAGGTGTTGAAGCAGGTGCATCCCGACACCGGTATCAGCAGCAAAGCTATGTCAATCATGAACAGCTTTGTCAACGATATCTTTGAGAGAATCGCCGCTGAGGCTTCCCGTCTCGCCCACTACAACAAGCGATCCACCATCACCTCTCGGGAGATCCAGACCGCTGTCCGTCTCCTCCTCCCCGGTGAATTGGCTAAGCACGCCGTTTCTGAGGGTACCAAGGCTGTCACCAAGTACACCAGCTCTAAGTAAACTCCAGAAGTTCACCTGAACTCACATAACGGTCCTTTTCAGGACCACCAAATCTCAAAAAAGGAGACTTTATCAATGCTTGACAAGTATAACATATATACTTCTACACATCTACACACCACATCACGCACATATTAAATGAAAATGTCATTTCCAAAGTGTAATATGTTTGTGACAAGTTAAAATTACCTTCTTTATATCTATAACCGCTAACGAAAGAAAGTAATCGCTTTTGAGAGTTTTATGTTTTTAGTAACTTTTACATAATTAGTATATCCCAAAAGTAAGATAAGATATACCATTTCAATAATTTTGAACGTGATCATTCATTCAACCTTGGCTACGCGAAACAATAGCCAGACGCAAGCTCACATAACTTAATGTTCTCTTAATTAGTGAGTAGTCAGTGTAGGCTTCTACCCTGATTGATCACTGTCGAGTGCCGCTTGATTGATTTTCATTAATGTGTATATATCGTCACTGTAAAATTGCCAGTGCATAATATATTATACAACTTTATTTAATAATATTGGTAACAAAACGCAAATGCATTGATGTAAGTTTTCTTTTTAGAGATTTGGTGGTCCTGAAAAGGACCGTTATGAGGGTGTTGAAAACAAGCTTTTCAACCTCCGAATCCGTAAAGGGTACGTCCCTGACGCTTCAGAGCGTAGACGACGTCCATGGCGGTGACGGTCTTCCTCTTTGCGTGCTCGGTGTAGGTAACGGCATCACGGATGACGTTCTCGAGGAAAACCTTGAGTACTCCACGTGTCTCCTCGTAGATGAGACCGGAGATACGCTTAACACCACCTCTTCTCGCCAGACGACGGATGGCAGGCTTGGTGATACCCTGGATGTTATCACGCAAAACCTTCCTGTGACGCTTAGCGCCCCCCTTTCCAAGACCCTTTCCTCCTTTACCACGTCCAGACATCGTTACTCAGAGAGAAATATCGACTGAATGAACAGGCGACGTGTTCCGCGCCTTTTATCCCTTTAGCGGTATAACCTCGGTTAACCAGACAAATGCTGAAACAACGAAAGCGGATAAACGAGTTTTCACACTTGCAATTAATCTGATTTCCCTATTGTGTAAATACTGCAGTACTTAATTGAGTAAACTACCTCCTACTTTACGTAGAATACTTTTTAACATGAAATAGGAGCATTTGTTTCTTGAGATAGATGTAGACTTCTGAGAAATAGTGAAATTAAATTTTCTCACTAAAGCCCCGATTAACCAGACAATAGAAATTTCACTGTCTGGATAAGAGAGTCTTAGGGCGCTGAGTGTTGTCAAAGCATTAGAAATTTGATTTCACTAGTTTGCAAAAACCAATAGTTTTACAACAACAGTAGTGCATTCACTTCATGTAAAAAGTTATTCTACGTAAAGTGATGTATATTTTGTTGAATTGAATGCTTTAGATTCGTCAAATTAGTGAAATCAAATTTTAATGAGAAAACTCGATCTAACGTTCATACAGTGTTCGGATAAACGAGTTTTCCGCGGGGAATTTGACGACCAATCACTTTGGACGCGGCTTTGATAAAACAGTTCGCAACAACGAAATTCTCCACAGTCTCACTTTGTGAATCGACATGGCACGTACTAAGCAGACCGCTCGTAAGTCAACTGGAGGCAAGGCCCCAAGAAAGCAGCTGGCCACCAAGGCCGCTCGTAAGAGCGCCCCAGCTACCGGTGGAGTGAAGAAACCTCACAGGTACAGGCCCGGAACCGTCGCTCTCCGAGAGATCCGTCGTTACCAGAAGAGCACCGAGCTTTTGATCAGGAAGCTTCCCTTCCAACGTCTGGTCCGTGAAATCGCCCAGGACTTCAAGACCGATCTCCGCTTCCAGTCTTCTGCCGTCATGGCTCTTCAGGAGGCTTCCGAGGCCTACCTCGTCGGTCTGTTTGAGGACACCAACTTGTGCGCTATCCACGCCAAGCGTGTCACCATCATGCCAAAGGACATCCAGCTGGCTCGTCGTATCCGTGGCGAGAGGGCTTAAACGCTGGGTCTCCCGTAACCACCCTCACAACGGTCCTTTTCAGGACCACCAAATCTCCAAAAAGAAAACTTACATCAATGCTCTGCGTCTTATAAGTAATATGTGATAAATAGGTATACAAATAAAATAAACGAACACTTGAATAGTTATCTTAAAACACATAGCAATATTCATTACTTATCGTTAATAAAGCGAAAGTCGGATAGGAATATCTCACAACTGTCAGGGGTGTAGATGAATCATATTGGTAAAAGTGATTCACACATAAACAGTATCATCAAGGGCATTTAGGAATAAAATGCGACAGGACAGGACAGAACGATAGCGAGGGTTAAAATTGTTTGTTACGTTACAGCTAGAGGTGCGGATCGTTGACTACATGCATGCATTGCAACCATTTTCTTAAATATCAACTTACGTTATCTGTATATGTTTTATAAGGAGGGTAAAGTTTAGGTTTTCTTTAGAAAACCTAAGCGCATCACGTTTGATAAGCGAATAACGCGACATGTATGTGCCATATATTCTATTTCATTTCTAGTGACATTTGAAAAAAACCCATGCTAATGCATAATGTAAAAACTACCCTAAATGTATATGTAAGCGAATGGACTGCTTTTGGGTGTGAACTGTAGCTTGTCGTCTGATTGATCACTGCGCGGGGGGCTTTGTCTCATAGATTATCAGTGACGTAAATAATCTTTCTTTTATGTGGGTAATCATTGTGTCATTTCAATATGATAGCGTTGGACCTAAGTTGAATTTAATCTTTTGGGCGGGGGAGTGATTTGTGCAATTTGATTTATGGTATATATATATATATATATATATATATATATATATATATATGTCTTATCTTTATAAAATTAACAGCATTGATTGAGTTTTCTTTTGAGGTGTTTGGTGGTCCTGAAAAGGACCGTTTGTGGAAGATACTGGCAAAGTGCAGTTTACTTTCCAGCAGCCTTCTGGGACTTCTTGGGGAGAAGGACAGCCTGGATGTTGGGGAGAACACCACCCTGGGCGATGGTCACACCGGACAGTAGTTTGTTCAACTCCTCGTCGTTCCTGATGGCCAGCTGCAGATGTCGGGGGATGATCCTCGTCTTCTTGTTGTCTCTGGCGGCGTTACCTGCCAACTCGAGAACCTCAGCGGCGAGGTACTCAAGGACGGCAGCCAGGTAGACTGGGGCACCGGCACCGACACGCTCGGCATAGTTGCCTTTGCGGAGAAGACGGTGGATACGTCCGACGGGGAACTGAAGTCCAGCACGGGATGATCGGGACTTGGACTTGCCCTTTACTTTTCCTCCTTTACCACGGCCTGACATGATTACTGTTCGTCTGTTGAGAGAGAGAGAACGTCTAATGCGAAATCGCAAAGTCGCTTTATATATAGGACAAAAGCGGATCGAAATCGGCCACTAAGCGCTGCGCGCGCTCTCTCTCGCTTAAGGCGCGAGCTCTGTTTTCGAGCCGGTTTTCCAACGATAAAAGCGCCGAGCGCCTTCGCGTCCCCTACACTCAAGCACTGCACGAGTAACTATCAACATGCCACCCAAGGTCAGTTCTAAGGGAGCCAAGAAGGCCGGTAAGGCAAAGGCCGCCCGTGTCGGCGGTGACAAGAAGAAAAGGAAGAGGAGGAAGGAGAGCTACAGCATCTACATCTACAAGGTGTTGAAGCAGGTGCATCCCGACACCGGTATCAGCAGCAAAGCTATGTCAATCATGAACAGCTTTGTCAACGATATCTTTGAGAGAATCGCCGCTGAGGCTTCCCGTCTCGCCCACTACAACAAGCGATCCACCATCACCTCTCGGGAGATCCAGACCGCTGTCCGTCTCCTCCTCCCCGGTGAATTGGCTAAGCACGCCGTTTCTGAGGGTACCAAGGCTGTCACCAAGTACACCAGCTCTAAGTAAACTCCAGAAGTTCACCTGAACTCACATAACGGTCCTTTTCAGGACCACCAAATCTCAAAAAAGGAGACTTTATCAATGCTTGACAAGTATAACATATATACTTCTACACATCTACACACCACATCACGCACATATTAAATGAAAATGTCATTTCCAAAGTGTAATATGTTTGTGACAAGTTAAAATTACCTTCTTTATATCTATAACCGCTAACGAAAGAAAGTAATCGCTTTTGAGAGTTTTATGTTTTTAGTAACTTTTACATAATTAGTATATCCCAAAAGTAAGATAAGATATACCATTTCAATAATTTTGAACGTGATCATTCATTCAACCTTGGCTACGCGAAACAATAGCCAGACGCAAGCTCACATAACTTAATGTTCTCTTAATTAGTGAGTAGTCAGTGTAGGCTTCTACCCTGATTGATCACTGTCGAGTGCCGCTTGATTGATTTTCATTAATGTGTATATATCGTCACTGTAAAATTGCCAGTGCATAATATATTATACAACTTTATTTAATAATATTGGTAACAAAACGCAAATGCATTGATGTAAGTTTTCTTTTTAGAGATTTGGTGGTCCTGAAAAGGACCGTTATGAGGGTGTTGAAAACAAGCTTTTCAACCTCCGAATCCGTAAAGGGTACGTCCCTGACGCTTCAGAGCGTAGACGACGTCCATGGCGGTGACGGTCTTCCTCTTTGCGTGCTCGGTGTAGGTAACGGCATCACGGATGACGTTCTCGAGGAAAACCTTGAGTACTCTCACGTGTCTCCTCGTAGATGAGACCGGAGATACGCTTAACACCACCTCTTCTCGCCAGACGACGGATGGCAGGCTTGGTGATACCCTGGATGTTATCACGCAAAACCTTCCTGTGACGCTTAGCGCCCCCCTTTCCAAGACCCTTTCCTCCTTTACCACGTCCAGACATCGTTACTCAGAGAGAAATATCGACTGAATGAACAGGCGACGTGTTCCGCGCCTTTTATCCCTTTAGCGGTATAACCTCGGTTAACCAGACAAATGCTGAAACAACGAAAGCGGATAAACGAGTTTTCACACTTGCAATTAATCTGATTTCCCTATTGTGTAAATACTGCAGTACTTAATTGAGTAAACTACCTCCTACTTTACGTAGAATACTTTTTAACATGAAATAGGAGCATTTGTTTCTTGAGATAGATGTAGACTTCTGAGAAATAGTGAAATTAAATTTTCTCACTAAAGCCCCGATTAACCAGACAATAGAAATTTCACTGTCTGGATAAGAGAGTCTTAGGGCGCTGAGTGTTGTCAAAGCATTAGAAATTTGATTTCACTAGTTTGCAAAAACCAATAGTTTTACAACAACAGTAGTGCATTCACTTCATGTAAAAAGTTATTCTACGTAAAGTGATGTATATTTTGTTGAATTGAATGCTTTAGATTCGTCAAATTAGTGAAATCAAATTTTAATGAGAAAACTCGATCTAACGTTCATACAGTGTTCGGATAAACGAGTTTTCCGCGGGGAATTTGACGACCAATCACTTTGGACGCGGCTTTGATAAAACAGTTCGCAACAACGAAATTCTCCACAGTCTCACTTTGTGAATCGACATGGCACGTACTAAGCAGACCGCTCGTAAGTCAACTGGAGGCAAGGCCCCAAGAAAGCAGCTGGCCACCAAGGCCGCTCGTAAGAGCGCCCCAGCTACCGGTGGAGTGAAGAAACCTCACAGGTACAGGCCCGGAACCGTCGCTCTCCGAGAGATCCGTCGTTACCAGAAGAGCACCGAGCTTTTGATCAGGAAGCTTCCCTTCCAACGTCTGGTCCGTGAAATCGCCCAGGACTTCAAGACCGATCTCCGCTTCCAGTCTTCTGCCGTCATGGCTCTTCAGGAGGCTTCCGAGGCCTACCTCGTCGGTCTGTTTGAGGACACCAACTTGTGCGCTATCCACGCCAAGCGTGTCACCATCATGCCAAAGGACATCCAGCTGGCTCGTCGTATCCGTGGCGAGAGGGCTTAAACGCTGGGTCTCCCGTAACCACCCTCACAACGGTCCTTTTCAGGACCACCAAATCTCCAAAAAGAAAACTTACATCAATGCTCTGCGTCTTATAAGTAATATGTGATAAATAGGTATACAAATAAAATAAACGAACACTTGAATAGTTATCTTAAAACACATAGCAATATTCATTACTTATCGTTAATAAAGCGAAAGTCGGATAGGAATATCTCACAACTGTCAGGGGTGTAGATGAATCATATTGGTAAAAGTGATTCACACATAAACAGTATCATCAAGGGCATTTAGGAATAAAATGCGACAGGACAGGACAGAACGATAGCGAGGGTTAAAATTGTTTGTTACGTTACAGCTAGAGGTGCGGATCGTTGACTACATGCATGCATTGCAACCATTTTCTTAAATATCAACTTACGTTATCTGTATATGTTTTATAAGGAGGGTAAAGTTTAGGTTTTCTTTAGAAAACCTAAGCGCATCACGTTTGATAAGCGAATAACGCGACATGTATGTGCCATATATTCTATTTCATTTCTAGTGACATTTGAAAAAAAACCCATGCTAATGCATAATGTAAAAACTACCCTAAATGTATATGTAAGCGAATGGACTGCTTTTGGGTGTGAACTGTAGCTTGTCGTCTGATTGATCACTGCGCGGGGGGCTTTGTCTCATAGATTATCAGTGACGTAAATAATCTTTCTTTTATGTGGGTAATCATTGTGTCATTTCAATATGATAGCGTTGGACCTAAGTTGAATTTAATCTTTTGGGCGGGGGAGTGATTTGTGCAATTTGATTTATGGTATATATATATATATATATATATATATATATATATATATATATGTCTTATCTTTATAAAATTAACAGCATTGATTGAGTTTTCTTTTGAGGTGTTTGGTGGTCCTGAAAAGGACCGTTTGTGGAAGATACTGGCAAAGTGCAGTTTACTTTCCAGCAGCCTTCTGGGACTTCTTGGGGAGAAGGACAGCCTGGATGTTGGGGAGAACACCACCCTGGGCGATGGTCACACCGGACAGTAGTTTGTTCAACTCCTCGTCGTTCCTGATGGCCAGCTGCAGATGTCGGGGGATGATCCTCGTCTTCTTGTTGTCTCTGGCGGCGTTACCTGCCAACTCGAGAACCTCAGCGGCGAGGTACTCAAGGACGGCAGCCAGGTAGACTGGGGCACCGGCACCGACACGCTCGGCATAGTTGCCTTTGCGGAGAAGACGGTGGATACGTCCGACGGGGAACTGAAGTCCAGCACGGGATGATCGGGACTTGGACTTGCCCTTTACTTTTCCTCCTTTACCACGGCCTGACATGATTACTGTTCGTCTGTTGAGAGAGAGAGAACGTCTAATGCGAAATCGCAAAGTCGCTTTATATATAGGACAAAAGCGGATCGAAATCGGCCACTAAGCGCTGCGCGCGCTCTCTCTCGCTTAAGGCGCGAGCTCTGTTTTCGAGCCGGTTTTCCAACGATAAAAGCGCCGAGCGCCTTCGCGTCCCCTACACTCAAGCACTGCACGAGTAACTATCAACATGCCACCCAAGGTCAGTTCTAAGGGAGCCAAGAAGGCCGGTAAGGCAAAGGCCGCCCGTGTCGGCGGTGACAAGAAGAAAAGGAAGAGGAGGAAGGAGAGCTACAGCATCTACATCTACAAGGTGTTGAAGCAGGTGCATCCCGACACCGGTATCAGCAGCAAAGCTATGTCAATCATGAACAGCTTTGTCAACGATATCTTTGAGAGAATCGCCGCTGAGGCTTCCCGTCTCGCCCACTACAACAAGCGATCCACCATCACCTCTCGGGAGATCCAGACCGCTGTCCGTCTCCTCCTCCCCGGTGAATTGGCTAAGCACGCCGTTTCTGAGGGTACCAAGGCTGTCACCAAGTACACCAGCTCTAAGTAAACTCCAGAAGTTCACCTGAACTCACATAACGGTCCTTTTCAGGACCACCAAATCTCAAAAAAGGAGACTTTATCAATGCTTGACAAGTATAACATATATACTTCTACACATCTACACACCACATCACGCACATATTAAATGAAAATGTCATTTCCAAAGTGTAATATGTTTGTGACAAGTTAAAATTACCTTCTTTATATCTATAACCGCTAACGAAAGAAAGTAATCGCTTTTGAGAGTTTTATGTTTTTAGTAACTTTTACATAATTAGTATATCCCAAAAGTAAGATAAGATATACCATTTCAATAATTTTGAACGTGATCATTCATTCAACCTTGGCTACGCGAAACAATAGCCAGACGCAAGCTCACATAACTTAATGTTCTCTTAATTAGTGAGTAGTCAGTGTAGGCTTCTACCCTGATTGATCACTGTCGAGTGCCGCTTGATTGATTTTCATTAATGTGTATATATCGTCACTGTAAAATTGCCAGTGCATAATATATTATACAACTTTATTTAATAATATTGGTAACAAAACGCAAATGCATTGATGTAAGTTTTTCTTTTTAGAGATTTGGTGGTCCTGAAAAGGACCGTTATGAGGGTGTTGAAAACAAGCTTTTCAACCTCCGAATCCGTAAAGGGTACGTCCCTGACGCTTCAGAGCGTAGACGACGTCCATGGCGGTGACGGTCTTCCTCTTTGCGTGCTCGGTGTAGGTAACGGCATCACGGATGACGTTCTCGAGGAAAACCTTGAGTACTCCACGTGTCTCCTCGTAGATGAGACCGGAGATACGCTTAACACCACCTCTTCTCGCCAGACGACGGATGGCAGGCTTGGTGATACCCTGGATGTTATCACGCAAAACCTTCCTGTGACGCTTAGCGCCCCCCTTTCCAAGACCCTTTCCTCCTTTACCACGTCCAGACATCGTTACTCAGAGAGAAATATCGACTGAATGAACAGGCGACGTGTTCCGCGCCTTTTATCCCTTTAGCGGTATAACCTCGGTTAACCAGACAAATGCTGAAACAACGAAAGCGGATAAACGAGTTTTCACACTTGCAATTAATCTGATTTCCCTATTGTGTAAATACTGCAGTACTTAATTGAGTAAACTACCTCCTACTTTACGTAGAATACTTTTTAACATGAAATAGGAGCATTTGTTTCTTGAGATAGATGTAGACTTCTGAGAAATAGTGAAATTAAATTTTCTCACTAAAGCCCCGATTAACCAGACAATAGAAATTTCACTGTCTGGATAAGAGAGTCTTAGGGCGCTGAGTGTTGTCAAAGCATTAGAAATTTGATTTCACTAGTTTGCAAAAACCAATAGTTTTACAACAACAGTAGTGCATTCACTTCATGTAAAAAGTTATTCTACGTAAAGTGATGTATATTTTGTTGAATTGAATGCTTTAGATTCGTCAAATTAGTGAAATCAAATTTTAATGAGAAAACTCGATCTAACGTTCATACAGTGTTCGGATAAACGAGTTTTCCGCGGGGAATTTGACGACCAATCACTTTGGACGCGGCTTTGATAAAACAGTTCGCAACAACGAAATTCTCCACAGTCTCACTTTGTGAATCGACATGGCACGTACTAAGCAGACCGCTCGTAAGTCAACTGGAGGCAAGGCCCCAAGAAAGCAGCTGGCCACCAAGGCCGCTCGTAAGAGCGCCCCAGCTACCGGTGGAGTGAAGAAACCTCACAGGTACAGGCCCGGAACCGTCGCTCTCCGAGAGATCCGTCGTTACCAGAAGAGCACCGAGCTTTTGATCAGGAAGCTTCCCTTCCAACGTCTGGTCCGTGAAATCGCCCAGGACTTCAAGACCGATCTCCGCTTCCAGTCTTCTGCCGTCATGGCTCTTCAGGAGGCTTCCGAGGCCTACCTCGTCGGTCTGTTTGAGGACACCAACTTGTGCGCTATCCACGCCAAGCGTGTCACCATCATGCCAAAGGACATCCAGCTGGCTCGTCGTATCCGTGGCGAGAGGGCTTAAACGCTGGGTCTCCCGTAACCACCCTCACAACGGTCCTTTTCAGGACCACCAAATCTCCAAAAAGAAAACTTACATCAATGCTCTGCGTCTTATAAGTAATATGTGATAAATAGGTATACAAATAAAATAAACGAACACTTGAATAGTTATCTTAAAACACATAGCAATATTCATTACTTATCGTTAATAAAGCGAAAGTCGGATAGGAATATCTCACAACTGTCAGGGGTGTAGATGAATCATATTGGTAAAAGTGATTCACACATAAACAGTATCATCAAGGGCATTTAGGAATAAAATGCGACAGGACAGGACAGAACGATAGCGAGGGTTAAAATTGTTTGTTACGTTACAGCTAGAGGTGCGGATCGTTGACTACATGCATGCATTGCAACCATTTTCTTAAATATCAACTTACGTTATCTGTATATGTTTTATAAGGAGGGTAAAGTTTAGGTTTTCTTTAGAAAACCTAAGCGCATCACGTTTGATAAGCGAATAACGCGACATGTATGTGCCATATATTCTATTTCATTTCTAGTGACATTTGAAAAAAACCCATGCTAATGCATAATGTAAAAACTACCCTAAATGTATATGTAAGCGAATGGACTGCTTTTGGGTGTGAACTGTAGCTTGTCGTCTGATTGATCACTGCGCGGGGGGCTTTGTCTCATAGATTATCAGTGACGTAAATAATCTTTCTTTTATGTGGGTAATCATTGTGTCATTTCAATATGATAGCGTTGGACCTAAGTTGAATTTAATCTTTTGGGCGGGGGAGTGATTTGTGCAATTTGATTTATGGTATATATATATATATATATATATATATATATATATATATATATGTCTTATCTTTATAAAATTAACAGCATTGATTGAGTTTTCTTTTGAGGTGTTTGGTGGTCCTGAAAAGGACCGTTTGTGGAAGATACTGGCAAAGTGCAGTTTACTTTCCAGCAGCCTTCTGGGACTTCTTGGGGAGAAGGACAGCCTGGATGTTGGGGAGAACACCACCCTGGGCGATGGTCACACCGGACAGTAGTTTGTTCAACTCCTCGTCGTTC
>CAKLCT010000012.1:0-48908 GCA_921293015.1 Phorcus lineatus
CAATAATACGTGCAATGTCGGCAATATATTTGTTTTGAAATATGAATTTCTAGAATGTCAATTTGTTCATTTCATTAAATAGACAATTGATCGAAGGTAGTATATCTAATCGACTTTTTGCTATAATGTACAAATAATAGATCCATGTAAGGAATTGGCAAAATATTTGTTTTAACGTAAATGTGGACTATCAGATTAGGAAATATAAGAAGCGCCAAAACATTTTAAACTGTATCCATAAACAAAGATAAACAACCAAACAGTTATATTGTGCTGAACATTGGTATATATAAAGGGGATTTTTACGTAAATGTTGAGATATTGATAATATGTCAATATGTCTCTGACTTGGATAGATACCGGAGTTAAGTGTGTGGAATTCATTAAAGGTACTTAATTGGATTATCAGGGATTCCTAATCAGTAAGTAATGTTGACTGTTACTGTCTAGGTCATTAGGTATAACCAACAACTATCATGTACTCATATGTAGACTAAGTTATCATTCGTAGTTACCACCGGGTTGACATGTATCCAACTATATGTAATACCCTCTTTAAGACCATTTACAATCAGAAATAGTTCCGTCGCCTTGTACATAGTATTGTTGTGTATATTGTGTAATATAGTGTATATTTGCTATCAATATCATAACTCTTGTCTGTTGTTACCACCTCTTCTGTATATATATATATGCCTTGTATATATAAATATCACCTAGTTACGGCTATACTATCTCAGAATTCTGAATTGTCCTACAACGTGTAACATTAACTAAATTTGAAACATTAACATTTAGCCTACTATATGTGAGTATGGGTATCAACATTACACAATACCGAATAACTATTGGAAATTTTTATAGAATTACACATGGAGTAAGTTCGAAAGCACAAAAATCACGCGTGAATGTTTACACATATTTTTCAAGTCTTTTCAATTCAGCATTGTATATTTTTACATCTGAGTGTAAAGCGTGTATTGTTTTAAGTGCTTTGTGTTTCGTTACATCATCGTTAGGTAACACCAATGTTCTTGTTTTATTCTTATTGTTACTTCTGCTTGCTGGTGACATCGAGTTGAACCCTGGCCCTGTTCATGATGTAACACAGTCATTAGATAGAACTTTACAAATCTTTCACCTTAACACGAGAAGCGTGCGGCACAAGCTTGATCATTTAAATGAATGCTTATCAGAAAACCAAATTATTTGTTTCACTGAGACGCATTTAGATAATACTATTAGCAATACAAATTTAGCTTGGGATACCTTTCATGAACCATTACGTAAAGATAGAAATGCCTTTGGTGGGGGTGTTATGGTCTATGTAAAAAAGTGTTTAAGTTTTAAAAGACACTATGAGTTAGAAAATAATTGTGATGAAATAATCTGGTTGGAAATATATTTACCACAGAAATCAATCATGCTTTGCGCAGTCTATAGACCCCCGGGTAATAACGCTGCTTTTTGGGAGAGATTAGAAAATGCTATTGAAAACTCACTTGATCATACTTCAAAACTTGTATTGATTGGTGACCTTAACGAAGATCTCTTGTCAGACAAATTTGCGAATTTAAGCGAGATTATGAGCAGAAAAGCGTTATGTAATGTCATAAAAGAACCAACACGAGTTGGGAGAACGAGCAGAACGTTATTAGATCCTATCCTTATCAGTAATGCCATCGATGTGTTTGATAGTGGAGTGATTGATTTCAAAACAGGTATCAGTGATCATAGAGGCACATTTGTTGCCATAAATACAGTTATTTCAATGTCTTTATGTTATACAAGAGATGTATGGTGCTATGATAAAGGTGATTATGATCTATTGAATAGTTATATCCGTGATACTGATTGGAATGATCTAATGACAAATAGTACAGACATCAATGAAGCAACAAATATATTCTATGATCACTTAGGAAAATATATAAAAGATTGTATTCCATCAAACAAGGTAACGATTCGACCAAACGACAAACCCTGGTATAATTCTGAAATACGACGCGAATCTAGAAAACGGAATCGTTTGAGGAAAAAGGCCAAAAGAACTAACAGAAATGAGGATAAACTAGCATATCGCAAGCAAAGAAATAAGGTTAATAATATGAAGTGTTATGCAAAGGAACAATATTTTTCGAATCTAGATGAATTTATAGCTGAAATGAGCAAAGAAAACAAGCCATCATATTGGAAAGTACTTAGGAGACTCGTCAAAGACTCAGGTTCTATGAATCCTATTCCGGCACTAAGATCGAGTGAATCTGATAGTACCCCAAGCATATTTTCAGACTTTGATAAGGCGGAAGCATTAAATTCGTACTTCGCATCTATTTGTCAGCTTGACGATATGGATAAAGCTCTCCCCTTCTTTGAATTGCGTACATCAAGTAAACTTGATCATATTTTAGTAGATGAACGTGAAATTTCTGATATCATTAAATGTTTGCAGGTTAACAAAGCGAGTGGTCCCGATCGAATAAGTCATAAAATACTGAAATATATCGCAGATTCTATTAGCAAACCATTATGTCTGTTATTTAACAAATCATTGTCAACAGGTAGATATCCGGACAGATGGAAAGAGGCACATGTAATGCCACTTTTTAAGAAAGGAGATAAATGTTGCTGTAGTAATTACAGACCTATTTCTTTAATAAGTTGTTTGGGTAAAATTTTTGAAAGAACCATCTTGAAATATTTATCAAACTACTTTCTTGACAATCATTTACTATATAAATATCAATCAGGTTTTCAAGTAGGTCATTCTACGACCCATCAGTTAATAGAGTTATATAATAACATTTGTTATGCCTTAGACAGACGAGAAGATTACTGCATGGTCTTTTGTGATGTGTCTAAGGCATTTGACAGAGTGTGGCACAGAGGTTTGATACATAAACTAGAAAACTATGGTATAGGTAGAGGATTACTGAAATGGATACATTGTTACCTAACAGGTAGAACCCAAAAGGTTTTTGTGAATGGTTCGTTATCAAGTACAAAAAAATTATCCGCTGGAGTACCCCAGGGATCAGTGCTGGGTCCATTTCTGTTTATTGTTTATGTAAACGATATCGCAGATCAGTTAGATTGTGCTGCACGCTTATTCGCTGACGATACATCTATGGGTATTTCATCTATCAATCACAGGCTTATGCAAGATATGCTAAACAAAGATCTCCAAATTGTGTCATGCTGGGCAAGACACTGGCTTGTTACTTACAATCCAAGCAAAACGGAAGCTATTCTGTTCAGTCTTAAGAGAAAGAATGCAATTTTGAATGTAAAATTTGAAAACCAGTATGTAGATTTTAAAAAGGCCCATAAACATCTTGGAATAATTTTTTCATCTGATTGTAAATGGGATACCCATATTAATAGCATTGTGAAGACAACCTCTTCCATGGTAACTTCCATGAGAAAATTAAAGTTTATGTTAAACAGAGAAACTCTGAATAAGATTTATATAGTTTTCATAAGACCACATCTTGAATATGCCTGTGAACTTTGGGATGGTTGTTCATTAGAGGCTTCTGATAAAATTGAAAAAGTTCAGTTCGAAGCAGCCAGGATAGTGACTGGCCTTCCTAAATATGCCTCCCGAGAATCTCTATTTTATGAGACGGGTTGGCAATCTTTAAAGGAGAGAAGAACATATCGAAAATTATCTTTATTTTATAAAATATACAATGAAAATGCCCCATCGTACCTTTGTGACATTATGCCTAAACCTGTTGAAGCTAAGACAAACTACAACCTTAGAAACGTGCGTGATCTTTCTTTGTCATATTCCCGCACAACTTTGTACAGTCAATCATTTTTCCCATCATGCACACAACTTTGGAATAACCTCCCATTGCACATTAGAGAAGCCGAATCAGTCAAAAGTTTTAAATCGTATGTACAACCACGTAATCTTAAAGCGCCATTATATTTCGCATTTGGTAAAAGAAAACTCAATATAATTCATACTCAGCTAAGATATTCAACCAGTAGATTAAACAATGATTTGTATAATGTCGGTCTAGCAGAAGTTCCCGGATGTATTTGTAAATCCGCTTGCGAAAATTCTTATCATTATTTCATGGAATGTATTTTGTATTCTAACTTAAGACAACAAATGTTTTATAATATTAGTAAAATATGCAACGGGAGACAACTTATTAATTTGGACATATTGTTAAATGGCATCGGAGACCTCTCTTATAATGATAATGTCAAGATTTTTAAAGAAGTTCATAAATACATTTCTCTTTCTGGAAGATTTGAAAACTAGATTTTAAAGGATGCCCATGTTTGTAATTGTAAATTTATATTTTTCCTAACTATATTTTAACTATATTTCTTTGTTCGCTCTTTTGTATATATGTATTTCTTCTTCTTTGTATATATTCATGTAACATGTATTATGTAAAACTTTATATATGTCAGTTCTGTATATAGGAGAGGGTTTCATTAAGTTGGACAACTTGTACCCAATCCTTTCTCTGAATAAATATGTTTAAATCAAATCAAATATGTCAAAATGACCTGAGTTTTGACCATGGTTCGGACACTTTTTATATTTCACTTATACGGACTTGTAGTGCTGTAATTCAACCAACAAAAGTTCTGGAAACTGCAATAACATACGACTAACATATTTCACTAAGTGATAAATTTTTAAAAGCTATGGTTTAGCGAGTACGGCGTTTTTGCGACAAATGCCTACGAAACTGATTGGGACGTCATGATTTTGTAACGACGCATGCGGCAGTTTTGGGGGAATTTAACATCGGAAAGCATGCTCTGTACAGATGACAAATTAATTCATGTTTCCGAAAAACCTAGATATTATTGTACATGAACTACCCAAGGCGTGTTTTGGAATGTCCGAGACCATTTTGCTAAATATTTTAAGCTAGGGGTACATGCAAGAAGATCATGTGCAACTGTCCGAAGTTAGGTCAGAACTGTCCGAACCTCGGGCGATTTCATAATGGCAATAAAAACCGTTATTTTCCGATAATTTACAAACAATTCTGCATTTTAAGATAGAAATCCAAAATAAATATTACTTTTTGATAATTTGGTTTACTCATATTTACATGATTCAAATTATCTTTTATAATGCAGAGTTTCAAAACATTTGAATCGATACACTGTCCGAACTTGGTCAGTTTGCCCTAATTATTTATTGTAAAACCACATCAACCACAAATTTATTGACTTGTTGACAATTTGTCTCTCATTTTTCTTTAAGTTTTAAGAAAGATCAAAGTAAAGAAATTGATAATTGATTCATTAAGATTAAACATTGATATCTTGATAATATGAAGACTGTATCAAACATTAACCCATCCAAATAATACTAACTAGTCACAGAAATATCCACATATATATCACAATCATCCTGCTACTTAGGTAAAATTATATCTGTGTAGTTCCACAATAGCCTGATGTCAATCAGGTCCAAAATCTTGTATCATGAAACATTACAGGCAAATGAAACACAAATGACCTGCAATAGGGGCACTTCCTTGATGAGAAGCCATACCAGTGTCGATCTCAATAACCATTTAGTTTATGAATCACAAAAGTTGCCATGGGTCATTTCAGCCAATCTTTAATCCAGCCGACCATATATGCATGTTGGTGTGATCTTTGAAAGAATAATGTCCTCAGATAGGCAAGTACTTTCTGTTGCAAAAGCTGCATCATGGCACTCGAGGAACATCGGGAAGATCGGGAGTTAGCTTGATGAAGACACCACAAAGCCATTGACATACTGCTATATTATTTCACTACGGTCAATGGGACCACAGAAGTACATCACACAACACAAAACAATAAGCTCAAGTTATTGCAAGGAGCAAGAATTGTTTAAAACCCAGCCACAGGTGCCAATTAAGCAATAATGGTAGCGAGGCAGCTGCTCGAAAAGTTGGCCAGACGGCAAAATTGGGTCCAAAGTGAACCTCTCAAAGTACTTTAAGCATCTATAAAAACAACATCTGTGACACTGGTGAAAGCATGGTTTTTCTGTTGAAATTGATACCCAAAAATGTACTTAACTGTCACATAATTAACTGGAAAATGATCAATGTGCACAGCGCAAGAAACTTGGCCTTGATTAGAAACAAGCAAAAAATTCCTTTGGTAAATTCCCAAAGTTATCAACATTCTAGAGATATGATGAAAATAAAGTTATGTATACTCTTAGATAATACGTCTTGATCAAATTGTTTCGTGGATTCAAATTAATGAGTCTTAAGCTATCTAGGCCTTTTTTCAAAAGACTAAAAAGGTTGTTTGGATGCTGTCTCTGTGGCACTTATTAGGGGTCACTGACACAGGGTCACTTAGTCTATAAATAGAATAATCAGTAGCTAATTGTGCTTTTAAATCTTTTACAGGTACCAACAATGAGAATTGTGAAATAGACACATTCCCAGGTCGCTGCATTCATTGTAAATCTGAATGGTTTGGTGAAAAGTGCAATAAAACCTGTATCGGACATTGTGACAATGGTGGGTGTGACAAGGATATCGGTATATGTGAGCAGTGCAAGGAAGGTTTTTATGAGTTGCGCTGTAACAGGACATGTCCAATAAACTGTCAACCGTCTAACTGTCATCGTGATACTGGGCTTTGTTATCAATGTAAGAACACATTTTGGGGAAATCGTTGCAAGAACAAATGTCCTGTAAACTGCCAAGACAAAAAATGTGAATATCGTACTGGGGCCTGTAAAAGGTGTGTCGACGGGAGATGGGGAATGAACTGTACAGAACCTTGCTCAAACAAATGTGAGAAAGGCAAGTGCAGGTCCAGTGATGGTTTCTGTACACAAGGATGTGTCAAGGGTAACACTGGATATAGATGTGGCAGTGAATGTTCTCCAGGTTGTGCTGATGGTGTGTGCAGTCAGCTGGAAGGAGATTGTTCGGCTGGTTGTCAAGATGGCCTCTATGGGTTTGACTGTAACATTTCATGTATTGAGAACTGTATGCGTTGTAACCGGACGACTGGAGACTGTATCGCATGCTCATATGGCCTTTATGGCACTAACTGCAACATCTCCTGCACCGAGAACTGTACCCACTGTAACAAGACAACTGGACACTGTAATGCATGTTCAGATGGTCTGTATGGAAACTCCTGCAGCTCAAGATGTCCAGATGTCTGTGGTGGCAAGTGTGACATGGATGGCACCTGTCCTACGGCAAAAAGTAAGAACCATCGATCCTTGTACATATTTGATCAATATCTGTCACCACCTTGTTAATTAATTCATTGCAATACGATAAGTACAGTTATTTTCTTGTAAGTTTTAAGCAATATCGAAGTATAGTTATTGATATTTGATTCATTAAGATTTCACCTACAACCTTGATATTTTGATTCTATGAAGACTGTATAAAACATTAATCCATCAGAGAAATACTAACTAGTCACAGAAATATACACATAAGAATGACATATTATTACTTAATATAGCAGGCATATGAAACACACATGCCAGCAATACGAGCACTTCCTTGATGAGAAGCCATACGAGTTTCAATCTCTATAACCAATGAGAGACCTGCTCGCTATATGTATTTTGCTTCTGTCTTTTTACATCATATCAATGGTTATTCAAGCTATAAAGCTATATATAGTATTGAGTAACAAGCAAACAGTCATATGATGGATATAGGGTATTGTAGCAGTACCATTAAAAGTGACTTTGTTCCTAGTGTTACGTCTTAATTTATGGATATAAAAACTGTCCCCAGTCAAAGAAGCAAAATATAACAAACAATAATTATAACAATTTAATCAATAATAAACAAAGAGCTTAAAGTTACAATATAGACGAAGACAAGGAAGTTATACAATTTTCAATGGGTCACAGTACTAGTTTCTCCTTTGTCAAACAGCAACACCAATGTCCTTGATGAAACCGGTTGTAAACGGTGTAAAAAATGTAATGGCGCAGTAAAATGATTTCAGTATCAGTTATAGAAAACCAGGCTTATCAAGAGAGAGTGCTTTCTTATAGCTGGCCTCTAGTTAACCATTCATTCGACATGATTGCCCCATTTTTTCTTTTGGACAATAGGATTAGTCTTTGTGACTACGTTTAGCCTCACTAAATTGGTTACGGACAATTTGGGCTTCTGTTTTCTGACTGGGTATTGTAAGAGCTATGCAGATACAAATTTGCTGATGTAGCAGAATGTATAGCAATTACTTTTGCAAATAGTGACATATGTTTCATCCTTTTTACAACAGATGTCTGTCATTGTTGTTTTTTCACCATTTGCAGTGGTCCCGGCTCCTTCTTGGCAAACTGTAGTGATGTGGGTTACCTTACCTTTATCCATTGTGCAGTTTGTGGTAATACTAGTTTTATGTAAACACAGGTAAGTTTCATGTAAGTTTTTGATCAAATGATTTCATAGTGTGACAATAAGTATTAAGCAAAAGTTTCAACAGGATTACCTTTCACTTTTACTTTCTCAGGGTTGGACTTTTATAAGCATTGCAACTATTGAAGCAGACATTAATAGGCAAGGATTGTTATTGATAAATGGTTACTGCAATAAAGAAGTAAAATTGAATAGCATTTTATCTTACTTGACGATGCTTCTTTAATCGTCCCAATATCAGAGAGAAATTGACAGAAACAAGTTACTCGAGTCTCATTTTAATTCTTTCTGTAGGATTTTAAACCAATTATATGTCAAGTCTGTTAAAGCTCTTAAATACATTTTTGAAGTGATTAACATTGTGTATGTTTTCTTATATTCAGATGGATCCAACCTTTCAAATGGTTGAGAATTAAATGCAGTACACAAGAGATTCAACCAAATTTGCATGGTAATACTTCTTTGATGAGCGACAACCATGAAGACGCAGATGTTGAGTTGGGCATAACAAAGACAAAGACAGAGGATAAAATGGTTGCTGGTTCACACAAGATGCGTGGAGTAACACCAAATACAGAAGCACAGGTGGTTGTTAGTTCACACAAGAATTTTGGAGTTACACCAGATACAGAAGCTGAGTGGGTTGATATTGCCAGCAAGAGGAATGGAGTAAAACTTGAGGCAGAAGTTGAGGTTGATGATAAGACACATGGAGTTACACTCCAGAAAAATACACACTTTGAGGAAGTACCAGAAGAGGAAAAGAGTCTGATAGAAAAGGAATGAAATTGAGTCAAATCATTATATAAGTATTTCATTATTGTTATTTTTCCTCAAAACTAAGAAATCCAGTTATTTTTAATGGCTTCCTTTAGGTGCAGGATGTAGTTTATTTGAATTGTGCCTGCTCAGTACTTTACATTCTATGGTTCTAAGTTTCTAACTGGGCATTTTGGTTGACACGAAATTAAAAGAAATTTTCAATTCTATTCCACCTCATACAGAAAAAATTTTTAATGGTGGAATCCTTGAAGCCGATGAAACGACTTGACAATAAGAGGATTAGGATGGGTATTAAGTATATGACTCGAGTATAAACAAATGATAAACTTCCCTTATGGTCGGTGGATGATTAAAGCATCTTGATGCAGCATCTGTAATGAGCAGTATATACTTGTATGTCAATGTGCCACCGTGTGAAGATGTCCTTTACAGGCATAGGACATAATGGTGCTTTCTTCCAACAGTAATGCCTAATGATTTTTTGACAAATTTCACATGGTTGAACACAATCCGTGCACGTGATAAATAAGACACTTCCCAGTGCATAGCGTCTCTCCTCAGAAATGTTGCTTAAATGTAAAAGACTGCCACAAGTACAGTTCAAATGTTCAGCGAGGAAACCAAGCTCCACTATTCTTCTCCCGTCGTTCCACTCCAACTTGTTGACAGTCTCTACAGAATCCCTTTCTACATCAATGTCGTCTGCTCGAGTATGGGGGTCGTGATTATCAGCGACATGTTCATTCTCACATATTTTAACCGATTTTCTTCTTTTGTTTGCTTGTACTACACTTTCTATTCTCTTGGCTTTCGTTTTCTTTACAAATCGGCCTTTGCGACGAAAACCCTGCCACCGATAATCTGGCGCGCCTTCAGACGCCATATTGCCGCGGTTCTCGGTAGTAGAATTAGACGCGAGGGAGAAGGGAGACAACTCCGTCTGCCTACTCGCTGTTACTGCGTGAATACGTATGCGCAAAGAGTAGGTGTGTGGAACGTCTTTAACTCGAAATAAAAACAAACGCATGGATATAAAGTAAACTTTGGAACTTTAATACAATGAAGCATGACGCATACATTAAGTGTCGAGAATAAGATGCCAACATGCGGGGCAGTTTAGACACTTAATTGATACCCCCTGTATCTGGAACCAATAATACTATTGGGAGGGTGGGAAGGGTGTTGCATAACGCGCCTTGCAAGGCAAGGGAGATAACTGTGAAGTTGCAGCAAGGGAGACAACTCGCACCCCAGTCGTCAAAATCTATTTTACCTTGTAAAATATTACTTAAACATAGACTGCTTAACTCGAAATAAAAACAAACGCATGGATATAAAGTAAACTTTGGAACTTTAATACAATGAAGCATGACGCATACATTAAGTGTCGAGAATAAGATGCCAACATGCGGGGCAGTTTAGACACTTAATTGATACCCCCACACCCAAAGTATTCAAGTAACAAAGTGGAATAAAGGATAAACACGGTGAAAAAGGTAAAACTGGTATATAAAGCCTATGATTGAAATACAAGCAATGGCAAAGAAATTGAAAAGCTAATACAGTGGCAAAGATGCACCAAATTTTGAGAGGGCATTGAGTTTGCGCTGAGAACTAAATTCTAGGTATCGCAAGTAGGCTGGACTCTTCCAGAATCCTATTTCCTGGATAAGTTCTCCAGGCATCCCAATGTCGAAAGCCCAGGTTGCACCTCCGCGCCGGAAAGAGTGTCTGGTGATGTCCGCTGATAGTCCCCTGCGCTTCAATATTGCTCGAATAGTGTCAAGAAATGGATTATATGCTAGGGGAGACCCATCCTCGTTGCACAGCAGCGGCTGTGTCGGTGAAGAGGCTGTGTGGTGCTGCAACAGTCGTTCCATTGCCGTGGCTGGATTCAAGGGATGTTTGCCTGTATCCGGTAGAAAAACGTCCAACAGTCTCTCGCGAAACTGCAATGTCTTTGTCCATTTCAGTGACACACGATAACCATTCGGCATTTTAGTAACATCAGGCACAGTTATATGTTTACAAGGATCAAAATTTGGTCCACACAAAAAGTTACCTGGGCGTAACATCCCATTAAAGCCCAAAACGCACGCTACCCACACAGATGAACCAAATAGTGTCAGTAAGTCCAGGCAGTCCTTAATAGCTAACAAATGTTCCGGGGTGATCGGAGTAGCACCAGACTGGGAGTCTCCGAGTTCTCTCTTAACACCTTTCAACAGGTGCGCTATACGCCAATCTGCTTTCGTTGGATCCTCGAATCCATTTGCTTTATGTAAGTTTGTTACTGCGCACACGTACTGTCTTATCGAAGAGTATTTCATCTTCTTGATATCTACTAAATACGCCACATATAAAGACAAATGTTCACAGGACATAGGCACTGGTTGTATACCTACAACATCACAAAAATTTAGTAAACACTTCAGCTGGGTCTTATACGTGCGCTTCGTCGACTCCGACCACCCTTGCGACATAATGCGAGATACTGCTTCCTGCAGTCGAACCTTCACTGTATCCCCATCTGGAAACAAGAAAGTTATAAGACATATGGCAACACAAGAAATGTACATCAAAATCAAACAAACAATATTGTGGTAATAAGTCGAAGACTTGTGTTAATCTGCCTGGCTCATGAAGTCTAGAAATCGAGTCGGCCAAAGTGTTCTTGTGGCCTGGAATGTAATCAGCACATAACGAAAAGTTAAAGCTTGCTTTAAGACACCAAAGATACCGCAACCAGTTCATAACTAATGGTATTTTGCATGAACCTTTGTTTATAAAGGCTTTTGCTACTTGATTGTCAGTCTTTACGACTATTCTTTTATTCCGCCAGGCCAAACACCATCTACTTGCTGCAAGGATTATGGCAAGAGTCTCTTTGACGTTAATGTGATGATCTCTTATATCAGGGATATCTGCATTCCAGTTCACATAAAAAAAATCCCAATCATAGTAGCCTCCAGCCCCTTCACTACATGCATCCGTGAAAACACTGTGCTCAGGCCGTTTGTCCAGAAACTTAGTAGTGCCATTGTAATGCTCTAAGTAGCACAACCACCAATCAATGTCAGCATGAAAATTACCATCCAGTTTGAATTTGCCTTGTGGAGATTTTATAGCATTCTTAATATCTATAACACGGCGCAAGAACGTGCGTCCACCCTGTATCACCATACTCGCCCAGCTAAGTTGCCCCGCAAGACGATCGAGTTGACGTTTACTGGCTCTGGTTTTCTTAGAGAATGATTCGATCTCCTGTGAGAATGCACGCAACTTATCAAGCGGGAGTGATAAAGTTCCACTAAGTGTGTCAATAACCACACCGAGGAAGGTAATAAACTGGCAAGGCCCATCAACTTTTGTCCAGTTTATCATAAACCCGAGCTCGCGTAACAAGCTGATTAACCTAGACAATGCTTTAGAACACTCATCAAAAGAATCACATATTATAAGGAAATCATCAATGTACGCAATAACATCCACGTCGAACTTTTGTTTCATTATTCGACACACAGATGCACTAAGAGTCTGGAAAATACGGCAACTCTTTGAGGCACCGAAAGGAAGTTTTCTATCATACATGTACGTTTCATCAGTGTCACCATCGAAGCGCCAGTATAATCCTGTCAAAGAGTAGTTACTAGGATGTATGTTGACAGACCTATATGCGCTTTTTAGGTCAACTTTTGCAAGGAAACTGCCAGTGTTGATAAGTTTAATGGCGTGTCTCAAGTCCATATACTCACACTCACAATCAACCATGTAGCTATTCATGCCTCCATTATACGGGACACTTCCGTCATGTATCAAACGAACCTTGCCATTAGTTTTGGGAATAGCAGCTAACGGGCTCACTACCGTTGACTTAGAATTGCTTACCACATAATTTCCCATAGCTATTTCATCGTTAATCTGTTTTTCTGTATCAATACTTTTTTCTAAAGCTGATTTATGATTACTAGTAAACACAGGGCGTAATGAGACATTCTCCACCTCAGCTAATTTAAATCCATACTTCACACCTGATAAAATAAAATCCCTATCTGCATCGTATTGTGACAACAGTCGGTCCCAAGACTCGTATCTGAGAGTGTTTATTGGGTCTGATGAAAGTTTTTTGAATCGTGGTCAGCCATCCTACCCTCTGAGTGACCGTTGTTGTAAGACGAACCATTTCTGTACATAGGAACACCTGGGTTATGTTGGTTAGTTGAATGTCCTGCTATCTGACAGATACTGCACACATGTACAAGCTTACACCACTCCCCATGTACACAACGGCTGTGATTGAATCGTCGACAAATTTCTCTGCCGTCATTTGTAAACGGGCCACGTGATCTTTGACGTCGGGTCGCGTTGTTTTCACGTGAACGGTCCATTTGCTTCATCGCTCTGTCGATGCTTGAGTTTTGCTTAGGTTGTAACTGAAAGTCACGGATTTCTTGGTAAGGTACACCCCACTGAAATCCCTCATCATGTTGTCGTTGCCTGTATTCAGTATCGTACAACAAAACACTAGCCCATTCATACTTCGAGGCTAAGCGAGAAATATCTTGCATGTACTTTAAATATCCCAAGATACCTGGCATATCAACATCATTCACACTTATCATGTCTTTCAAAGCGCCGATACTAGCATAGGTCCATCTCTCGGGGGACAGGTGAGACAGTTGACCTAAAACACCTGAATCTTTATCAATGTCAAATCCAAGAGTTACACCATTTCCTACACGAACTGATTTTCTATCCATAGAATCGAGGGAATCAACCCAAGTATAATCCGTAAGTTTCCTAAGTTTTGGATTCTTCTTACCCGACGCACCTGATGGACCATGTTGGTTTGAAAGATTTCCCGCCTCATGACTTGCTAAGCCGCCGCCGGCCTCTTGCTGGCCGCCATCTTGTTTGCTGTCAACGCGTTGACGGGACGATTTGCATGCCTCAACCTCGAGCCTAAGACGTTCCACTTCCTTTTTCAGCTTGACACGCTTCGCTTCCAGATTCAGACGGTTCATTTCGATTTCAAGCTCGGCACATTCCATTTCAAGAGCGTGTGTACCTCGGTCGGTATCAACTGACGCACCATGCAATGGCGGGCTATCAGACGTGGTTGCGTGGCGGCTCTGCGGCGAGAAAACTTCGCTAGATCGCCGTGAGGAAGGCTTTAGGGACTCTAGGGCCTCCATCATCTTGAGTCCAGCCTTCTGACGTTTCGGCTTGACGTCGGGTTGCTCCGACAACTTTTGCAGGGACATATTAGTTCACATTAATTGCCCTTGTGATCATAGTGCCGTTGCATAACGCGCCTTGCAAGGCAAGGGAGATAACTGTGAAGTTGCAGCAAGGGAGACAACTCGCACCCCAGTCGTCAACATCTATTTTACCTTGTAAAATATTACTTTATGATGTATACATTTTGAACGTGTCGGACGCATAGAACATGCAGGCATCACCACAGGGGCGTGTATCGCTTAGAAATAGCTTTAGAAAGATATATATCCCCTATAGTAGTAGGGTAGTAGGGTAGGGTCTATGGGATATATATCTTTCTAAAGCTATTTCTAAGCGATACACGCCCCTGTGAATGGAGAGTCTTGTAACTTGTCAAGGTGTTTTCGCATGAACATTTCCTTTTTACAAGATCTTATTTCTTTCATTAAAGAAATGCGAATGACTTCAATTAGGGGAAATTACACTGAGCTAATAATAGGTTTCAACAAACCAGCGTAGCGTAGCCTTTGTTTACCTAACAGTGGGACAAGGGAGATAACTCTTGGCAGCACGTCTTCTCTGTTACTAGGGTTGCGCGTGGCCCAGTTTAACATAGAAAAATATACCTACGGCATGTGACCGCCTTTAGCCAATGAGTAGCCGACACTGATGTCTAAGTCGAGATAAATAGAGAATTATCACCCAAGTGTCGTCTGATATCAAATATATCAACACGAGTTGATAATAGTTACAAATATACGAGGCTTGCCGAGGATATTTTACTTTTGGTTGGTTACAACATCAAGGAAGAATAACTGTTAAAGAATGAAACAACAACTGGTACAGGTTGGGCAAGTTGAATTACGTATTTTCAAAATTGTCAATACGGGTCACAGGTTCAGGAGGGGTGGTTGTTAGTTTTTTGATTGAGGAGGTTGTTGGAACCCTGATGTCGGGGGACCCCGCCACTTAGGAACTGATGTACCATGAGTTTTAGCTGAATGTTGCTGTGAGTAACATAGTGCACAGTTGTGTGCAAGTTTACAATCAAATCCAATACAGTCCTCCGAATTGAATCTTCTGCAAATTTCTCTCCCGTTTGGCAGAAAGGGGCCTCTTGCCCTTCCTTTGTTGGCATTTCCCATATTACCTCTGTAATTGTAATCTGGCTGTTTGGTCTCAAGACAAAAATCATGAAGATCTGGTCTGTAAGTACCCCAAGCAAAACCATCCTCAATTTTTCGTTCCCTGTATTCTCTATCATAGCAGTACACACTTTTCCAAGTATATTTTGAGGACAGTCTACAAATGTCTCTAGAGTATTTCAGATAACCTTCAACATCCTGACCTTGAAGTTGACCTTCCTCCACTTTTCAGGTTTGCATAGCCCCATTGTTCAAAAGTAACCACTATCCCATGTTTCTGACTATTTTGGCTTTGACCCTTTTCTTCCTTTTCTGCTACCTTAACATCCCAGATGTAATCAACTATAAGTAAAGGTTTTCCCTTTGAAGTAGATGCACAGATAGATTCTATACCTGTATTGGAGAGTGTCGCGTGAAGAGATGCCACAGAGTCACTTTGATTAGCCGTGCTGGTGGTATCTTGACTTGTGGTAGGTGGTCTAGCAGGAGATCGTACTTGTGATGCGACTTCGGCACCGGTACGTGATAAAGATGGCACGAGTAGAGAAGCTTTCTCCTTTTGTAAGGCTTTTAGTTTGTTTTCTAGCTTTAGTGTCCGAATTTCTTCTTCGAGACGATGTACCTCTGTTTCCAAAGATCGTTTTGAGGGCTTCGTTTGTTTACCATTGCTGTTGGGAAGACTTAAAGGTGACTCGGTAGTTTCCCGCTCCATTTCTAGAAGTTCATCGAGTTTGCTACCGGCATTTGTACGCTGAGATTTTCTTTCTGGGATTGGCGTGGCCATACTTTAGTGGTTACAATTATAATTTTACTTGAATGCACCCCTGGCATGTGACCGCTTTTAGCCAATGAGTAGCCGACACTGCTGTCTAAGTCGAGATGAATAGAGAATTATCACCCAAGTGTCATCTGATATCAAATATATCAACACGAGTTGATAATAGTTACAAATATACGAGGCTTGCCGAGGATATTTTACTTTTGGTTGGTTACAACATCAAGGAAGAATAACTGTTAAAGAATGAAACAACAACTGGTACAGGTTGGGCAAGTTTAATTACACAAAAACCTTAATTACACAAACAAGTTGAATTAAGAATTACCAGTATTATGGTATTACATGAAATGGAATTTATGAATTAAAGGTAATCCCCTTTGCAAATACCTTTGAATTATTATTGAAGGAGAGTACACTAACCTCCACCAATAATGCTACTGGGTGGGAGGGAGTGGTAATTTTACTTGAATCCACGCTGAGTCGGATGCAATAAGCCGTTTGCAATGCAGCGAAAGCGAAGAAGCATGGAAGAGCACGTTGTGCATGGCAGCGGCCATACTAGAGAAGGGAGATAACTCGCAGCATAGGGCGGCACTTCCACTCACTAAAATAAATTTTACCAAAAACTAAAATTACACTTTATCAACGAGTGTTGATATATATATGATATCAGAAGACACGAGGTTGAGATTCTATTTATCATCCAAAATCATTTTTCATTACTTTTGATTGACAAATGAACATTACTGAACACCCTGCTGCCCTAAGACTCCAACTGCGGTGATGTCATAGCATTGTGACGTCGTAGTATTTATGATGTCATAGCATTGTGATGTCATTACTTGATGATGTAAAACAACTGTGATGTCATATACTTGACGCCAGAGGGGCATTGTTCAAAATCTACTGCCAAAAATATATCTGATGGCCATACTCTGATGGCCATGGCGTGGCCATACTTTAGTGGTTACAATTATAATTTTACTTGAATGCACCCCTGGCATGTGACCGCTTTTAGCCAATGAGTAGCCGACACTGCTGTCTAAGTCGAGATGAATAGAGAATTATCACCCAAGTGTCATCTGATATCAAATATATCAACACGAGTTGATAATAGTTACAAATATACGAGGCTTGCCGAGGATATTTTACTTTTGGTTGGTTACAACATCAAGGAAGAATAACTGTTAAAGAATGAAACAACAACTGGTACAGGTTGGGCAAGTTTAATTACACAAAAACCTTAATTACACAAACAAGTTGAATTAAGAATTACCAGGATTATGGTATTACATGAAATGGAATTTATGAATTAAAGGTAATCCCCTTTGCAAATACCTTTGAATTATTATTGAAGGAGAGTACACTAACCTCCACCAATAATGCTACTGGGTGGGAGGGAGTGGTAATTTTACTTGAATCCACGCTGAGTCGGATGCAATAAGCCGTTTGCAATGCAGCGAAAGCGAAGAAGCATGGAAGAGCACGTTGTGCATGGCAGCGGCCATACTAGAGAAGGGAGATAACTCGCAGCATAGGGCGGCACTTCCACTCACTAAAATAAATTTTACCAAAAACTAAAATTACACTTTATCAACGAGTGTTGATATATATATGATATCAGAAGACACGAGGTTGAGATTCTATTTATCATCCAAAATCATTTTTCATTACTTTTGATTGACAAATGAACATTACTGAACACCCTGCTGCCCTAAGACTCCAACTGCGGTGATGTCATAGCATTGTGACGTCGTAGTATTTATGACGTCATAGCATTGTGATGTCATTACTTGATGATGTAAAACAACTGTGATGTCATATACTTGACGCCAGAGGGGCATTGTTCAAAATCTACTGCCAAAAATATATCTCCTAGGAGATATCGCTTGATCTTCCACAAGCGATATCTCCTGTGGAACAGAGTTTTGGATGATAAACACGTATATTGATATATACTGACACAATGTCCTGGCACATTTTTTACGAAAATAATTGTTTACATTATGCATTCAAATGCATGCACATAGACATGTATGGAAAGCATTTCTATAACCCAGCAATAGTGCATACGACAACACGTTCTCGTTTGATATTTAACTCGAACACATGATATATCGCCATATCAAACTCGCGGACACATGGTAACTTATTATGTACACGTTCCCCGATAATAAATTCTGTAAACAGGCATTCTGAAATACTGACACACGTTTCAATTAAAACAATTCGTATTTCTCATAAATGATAAATTTGCAATAGGCTTACTTTATTATTAAAATAAATCAAAGTAATAATCAAAAAAACTTTATAAGTAGCTTTTGTTGTTTTATAGAAACGATTTGCGATTATCATTACAATTGATTGATAAGTAGTGATCTAGAACAAAATGAAATAAAATTATTTTTAAACATTCATTTGTTTTTCAACATAGTCCTTCATTGAGATACATGTCTGCTTTCACTGTTGTAGAACCGTTTTTAAAGTTCTGTAGACGTGTTTGTCTTGTCCATGATCTGTCCGCTCTCTTTTGGATGGTTTTCATCCACGTGTTTGATAACAGCGCTTAAGTTTTAGGGGTTTGTATCCCATGATATATGAGAGGAACGAGAGGGTATGCGTTTTACCCTGAGACAGGATGATCAGTTGTTATAATTAGTTGTTGATTGGCATCAAGTAAGGCCACCTTCTCCTTTGGCATGACGTGTCTTACTGTCATGACTTTGATCTGGTGGAAAATATTATGGCACCCATCGTGCTCTTATTAGAACAGTGGTTGTGAAGGAATTAATGACGGAACTCCTTTGGAGAGAGATTCTTTTCTTAGGGGGCTTTAAATTGTATAGACTCTAAATGAGAACATGGAGGAATCCCATAAACGCCTTTTTCATCTTCTACATCCGGGACGTCCTTGAACCTGCTGTCATGCCCCATTTCGACAACCATGCACTTGCAACAAGACCTATATTCATAGACGATAATGATAGATCGCATCGTTCACGAGCTGCGAGGCAGGTAATCAATGCCCTGACACACCTCCCGTGGCCTGCAATGAGTCTGAATCATAATCCGCTAGAACATGTTTTGGAAATTTCGGGCGGACTGGTACAACCCAGGGATGGATACACTTCCTCAGAACTTGCATGAAGTGCAAGCGGCATTACACTAGGAGTGGCAGCGATTGCCACAAGAGCGATTTCGACGTTTTGTGAGGGGTATGAGGGAAGAATTCATTTTGTTATTAAAGTACATGCTGGAAGTTGGCAATATAGACTTTATTCTGATCAAGTTGTCATGACGTTCTTTCTTTTTCCTCTAGTTTCCAATGTGATTTGTTGCTGACCGTTCCTTGTGTGAGGTCAGATATGTAAATCCCTTCTATCCAATCGGAAATCCAAAACATAGAAGAGTAAAATGAAAAATTAGACATTTTGAAAACAATACATGTTTATTTATATGGAAAAAAATAAGAGTAGATTGAAAACCTTGACATAAAAATTAGTTCAACAAAATATTTCCTAATAATATGATAGGTAAACTTGGAAAAGTTTCAATAATTCTGACCTGTCCAATTCTGTTAAATACGTTAACATATTTTCTGTGTATCAAATTATATATACATGCAAATAAAACTACTACCTTTGTACATTATTACTCAAAGCATAGGGTAAAATATGTAATACCATTAGATACACTGAGTTTTAAAAGGGATTACTAAACTGTATTTCCTATTTAAAAGCGTCTTACAGTCCCGCACGTCCTTTCAAAACTCCGTGTGATGAAATTATGGTTAAATGATATTTATTTCCATGAAGAATTTGATTGCTAAACAATCTAAAAGCTTATGTGAATACCAAGATACCAAGATACAAAAAATAGTACATGTCATGGTGAATTTACAATATATGATAGATGTAAACACAAATGCCAACAGATCATTACATATACAGCCAATAATGCAAATAATAAAATCATAAGATGTAAACATTGAAATCTCCCAATTGATGTTTGTTACTGTCAACATTGACTTTGAAACGTTTTATTTTATTTTTTTATCGAAGGTCAAGGTCATCAGTTCGACCCGTTTTGATGGGCACATGACCTGACCGAAGGGAAGTACAGTTTGTACACCCTGTCAAATCTGAACTTTTAGTTTCGTTTGCTTTGGCTGTTGACCAATCAGAAATGGACAAAGAGATCTTTACGGCAATAGTACAACGTGTATCTGTATAGCGTTAATGGTTTCAACCGACGACGTACACAACGTATCAGTTAATTGGCATTTGCAAATAAAAAGTTTAAAAACGCAACACACAATAAACCATACACAAATGACATAGACTGGCAACATAATCAAACCTTTGGATTATCAAAAGCCTCTGACTACCACGATATCACCATTGATATCACCATCGCTGGAGCCTCCTCCTACTAATAATATCGAACATCTGCATTTCCGTTGATACATGATGTTGAGTACTTTGATGAAGGGATCTGATTTCAATACATGGGGTGGTAGCGTAGAGCCGATTTGCTTTCTTTTTATCCTCAAACTTTAATGTAATGGTCGCAGTCAATATGATGGCTTACATTTAGTTTCTGTTTGTAACTTGAGCATTATCAATCAGAGCTCAGAAAACCTTTTGCCCACTTGGGTATAATACACGCAATTTTACAAATATATTTCACAAATAAATCTAGAGAAGAAGCATACTTTGTCTTCATTTTAGATCGATGTTAGTCGATATAAAATATTTCATAAGTCGAAACAAATAATCAAATATGTTAAAGGTAATGTAATATGCGTGAACATAATATTCAATACAATATGTATGATACAATATTTACATACGAGTATATAGTTCTACATGGCATAGCAACTGGCACTGTATATTTGCTTAAAGTATCTGTTTGCTATTTGCTCATACGCTAACCAAACATTTTAATTCAGTAAAACAAACTATAATTCCTGCTTATGTTCATATAAAAAATCTAAAAAATCAGATAACAAAACATTTTTGTAACCTTTACCCCATTGCAACTTTAACAGAATATTAGCGTTTTTTTAGATTATAGTTTTATCAGAATACATAAAGAAGAAATACTTTCGATGTTTAAATGTCATCATGTATCTGATGATATCTGTTTGAAATGATAAGCATTAAGGTTTTTGGTAAATACACATTTTTATTTTTTTCTAGTCTATATGATTGTTATATATATAGAGATTATTACCCGAGGAAGTGTGTCATATGACTTTTACGAAATGAGTGCGAATTTTTGTATTACCCGAGCGAGAGCGAGGGTTATACACACGTTCGCACGAGTTTCGTAAAAGTAATATGACACAATTCCGAGGGTTATAATTTCTTTATTACCGATTCTATTTCATTTAAAACACACGGAAAGCGGCCTGCTTTCTTTGCGGCGGCCCGCTTCAGTGACGTCACGAACAATGGTTTGATGACGTCACAGAAGATATAATACGGTAACTCGCGCTGAAACAATCGTTGCTAGGCAAAAGTGATATGTGCACATGTGCTCATATTGAAAATATGACACCGCTTATGAATAACCATATGGGTAATAAAGGCCTTTATCATTTTTGCGTATTTCATCTTTTATTTAGCATATCATACGCCAGGACGCAACTTATCTGGATCTCTATTCAATAGCGTCTGACTGCCATGATATCAACATAGATTTTCTCTGGAGCCTCTTCCTTTAGATTTCCATCTTTCTCATCAATACTAGCCGTATCACCTTCTCTGTCATCTTCATCCACGTTGGTACTGGTGGTAGACTTCTCTGTGTCAAGAACATCAAATTGGTCACCAACCCCCATACAATGGTTCGCTGTAGCCTGATTTGCTTTTTGGTGATCCTCCCCTTCTATGGAATCCTCGTAGTCAATTTGATGGCATGCATCAGGTCGTTTCACTTCTGCTTCGGTATCCTCGAGGTTGATGGATGCATTTTCGTCCTTGTGTTTCATTGGCACACGTATCTCCTCGTAGATCGTCAGTCTGCTGTTCTCAACATTAGTTCCAACTGTAGTTGTGGTTGCATCGTCGTGTATCCTGCTTATGTAGTTCGCAACCAAGCCAACATTATCTTTTCGTGTTCTGAAAAAGATAACAGAAAAACATTAAGATGGTCATAAAACAAAAGCTGCTTTGAATCACGACTTTGTACAATACGTTAATTATTATTCAAAGAGACGAAAAAGGTTTTTAGGGAATGACCTCTGTGGCCCCTATTTGGGGTCACAGGATCACCAAATCTATAAATTTGAATACCCGCCTTTTCTCTGGCCTCTCATGAAATGTAGCTTTTAATTGTCAAAACCAATGTTGTTTAACATATGAATTGGTAAAGGAGTTTGCCCTCTTTACAGTTTTCTATCGTAGGTTGGCGTAATCTGTCATCGTAAATTGTCATTTAATGTAGCCAAAAAACACAACTTCATGTGTTCTTTGGCTAGCTAAGAAACATACAATACAATAATGCCATCCGCGCTCATACCATAGACTGGTTTTAGGGCTAATTGTTAGACAGATCAAGGATTTTAATAGGCCTTGTTGGTCCTAGTTATTTCAAGGCCTGGATTGGCATTACGCTAGAGTAGAGTTTTTGTCAATTGTTTATTCACAGGTAGTTGACTCCAATACGTTGTTGACTATGTACAGGTGTCTCAGTCACTCACTAATTCTCTCCTCTTTTTGTTGGCTTGACTATCATATTGTTTTATCTTTCTACCCGATAAAAAGGTATTTACTAAGATTAGCTGTTGTTACAGCGTGACACCCTTATTAAAGGTCCAAGGGACACCAAACCTACAAATGAGAATTTCTATCAGCTTAAGAGTCTGTACACAAATTTGCAGACTTTTGCTTCCAGTGAAGAAGATGTAAATAGGTTTTTAGGGTGTTGCCCTTTTGTTATCATTACGAGTTCAGGTTCACTTTATATATAAATTAGAAACCTCATTAGTGTGTATACAATATTTCAGATTTCCTTGGTTAAAGGTTCTGGAGTTTAGAGACGGAGGGATGCATTTCAGGCCAGATGAGCTAAAAAGGAAACCTGGTAGAAGTTGTGTTAATATTGAACTTACTGTCTGGTCCCGTGCACTCTTCTCCTTAAAACAAAGGTGAGTGATACTGACACCACCACTAGAGATCCACCCACAGCTGCACATGCGACGGTTAAGGGAGTCTTATCTAAAATAGATTATTTTTGTCAAAAATAAAATATAACTGTAACGATAGGGATCATTCCTAGAAAAAATATTGTTGATATATAATAAAGTTATTTCAAAGGATGTTTTTTGTGTACAGGGCTGGTAAGTATGATTTAAATCGCATTGTCTCTACAATCGTAAAGTCGTCTGGAAAAATACCAGATATGTTGGCGCACATCACCATGAACAAGATCTATGCAATTAAATTCAGTGTACGAAAACAAAGATCATTGTATATTGAATACTAGTACGTTATGTTTACACTCAATTCATCAAAATCAATCCATACATCGTCATCACACAGAAAATGACTGTTTTGTTAGTTGGTAACTTAACATTGTTGCTGACGATCTTTTCAACACAGACATCTTAATTTCCCAATCTTTCCTTCCTATCGTGAAGTTACATCTCGTAGTATTACCTTTGTGTTTAGGACGTGTACTTTCACATTCCCCTGTGTCCTGGTCGCAGTTCGTTACATCCTTGAATGTCCCCACGTCCTCATCAGTGCACTCCATACACTCCCCACTGATTCGCTCTCCGCGAGACTCATTACAAAAATGACTTCCAAACCTAGTTTCACAAGTTTTGCAGTTCCCTGTGGTTTGATGGCAGCTTCCGTTACAATTTTGAGTACAATTTTTAGTGCATGTTTCCCCTTGGAAGCCACTTTTACATTCCATGCAATTTCCAGTGTTCTTGTCACATTTGTCCTTACAGTTAGCGGGACATTTGTCTAAGCACTTGTCCCCGCTGTAGCCAACTTTACAATCGTTGCATGTTCCTTGAGATCTGTCACACCCATTCAAACAGTTTTCTGGACACGACACATTACATAACTTCCCTCCAAATCCTTCAGCACAGTTGACACACTCCCCAGTGTCTCTGTAACATCCGCCCCTGCAGTTCTCTGAACACGACTTCTCACAATCATCTCCGTATCTTCCCTCATCAGGACAGGGCTCGATACAAGACTTGAGGTTGCTGGTGTTGGAATGTCCTCCTTGGCACGTATAATTACAGAACGCTCCTGTGAAGTTTGTCTTGCAACGATCACATTCCAGTGTGTTTATGTCACATGTTGATCTACAGTTTTCTGGACAGGAATTGTTGCAGAAATTACCACCATATGTAGGTGAACATCGCAAACATAACCCGGTGGTTATATTACATGTACCATCGCAGAACCGTGGGCAAATCTGTTCACACTGTTTACCAAAACGATGTTGTTTACACTGTCCTGTGCAATCTTGGCTTACACGATCACAGGTCGTGCAAGAGGTTTGGCAAGGTATGTTACAGTTCTTTCCTGTGAAGCCAGCATTACACTGTTCGTCGGGGTCCGTAGCAGATATGTTTGTTGACAACAGCACAAAGAGGAAAATATAAGTTACCATAGCGCCCTGAAATACAGTAATGTTATCATCGAGGTTAACAAAGGTATACATTCTGTATGGATTCAACACATTTTCATTGTTATAATAGTCTATTTCTCATATAGGTATATTTACATCGTTTTCTGATGTCGGGATTGACCAATGAATTGGAATTTCAATAAGTTTTGATACAATACCAATTTGGAAACGTTGACCCTTTGAAAGGCCTAGGCCTAGGTTTATACACGTCCTTGATGCTCTAAGCAACGACTGGTGGATAATGTAATTCATATTTGTACATGACAACTGAAAAAGATGCAATCATAAAATGATCTCAAGAAAACGAAGATGAATGTTTTCAATTGCAAGACGCAGCTCTTAAGGATGTCCGCTCTTCAAATTAAAATTTTAAAAAAAATTCAAACTTGTTTATTTCATAAGTTTAGTGTATTTGCTTGAAATATCAACCAAAAATAATGGGGGTTAGTGTTATTTTTTTCGAGATATATAAAGACAAAGATCCCTATGTCAGTCAGAGATTTACCATGGGAGTCAATGGGTAAATGAACACCTTTTTGATAAATCTTAAATTTAAATTAGTTCCTGTATTAAACTTTTTTTAATATGAAAACATGTTAGAGTTGACATAATTTTCTTCCAGAGAAAAGTATAAAATTTATATGCTACTGTGGTTTTCAAGCCGCTACGTCACAACATGTATATTAACATTTCAATTAAATTATCAATATTAAAGCTTTGTGTACTAAAAACATGCTTTCTCCCACTCATTATCTAAAAATATACCTATACGCATAAATACAAATCATGTAATTTCAACAACATCTACTTTCTAAGAAAAAAGGATTATAGAACTTGCTCAAATGATAGTTACAATTTCTGAGTCAGCAAAATTGTGAATTATTTCAAAATGAAAAATACTACGTTCTTTAATTTTGATGAATATTTAATCAGAAATGATCAAATTTGAGAAATTGCCGCTTCACTTTGGTTTGTTATAAGAACATTATGATTTAAGGTTATTTGAGTTTTGTCACTGTGACTGAGGAGCGAACATCCTTAAACAAACGATTTAAGATCGGTTAAGCAACGTGAATCTATTTCCCTTCCTCAAATGATGAAAAGGTGTTGACACACAAAAAACCGCCAGTGGTTTTTGATTGATGCTCGATTATTACATCTATGACTAGGGTTATCTGGTTGAGTAATGAGATTTCTTACCTTCTCGATATAAGACATTTGACATAGACATGGTTATTGTAGAAAATGTGAAAAAATAAATCTCTCAAAAACGTTCTACTGACTCTTTAATGTGATATTTGAAAATGTGTGTTCGAAATATCTTTGGAATAAATTACCCCCATAGAACTGTTCTACAGGAACTTCACCCTGCCTCGGGGTAAGACGTTTCTCTGATGCACCACTCTTATTACCCTAGGTGTAACCCAGGTATAAACTTCGCGCCTTGACCTATGACCTACGAACTTTCTAAAAATAGTCAACCAATGACACCGCTTGAAAGGCGGGTGGGCAATTTCATATGGCGGCGCCCATCCCTTCGGAAATCAAACCGATCCCTCAAAAACTGAATCATCTATATTTTATGGCAGATATTTTAACGATTGCGAATAACATTTCCTTTCTTAGGAAAATATGCATGATTTGCTTTAATAAACTATACAGAATCACAAAGGTCGCCATTTAGCGGTGGAGCGAAAGCAAACTGCAGTTTTAGACTAGAAGACGAGGAACTACAAATCTTTAGCATGAACTTGACTTCTAAAATTGAGCTATTGTGTACAAAAACATTGTGCAAAAATAAAGTCTTTGTTCTCTTTTAACATTCATTTCACGGATTTCTGGTCACTCCGTGCTTTTAGTTCTTTGCCGACATTTGTCAAAAGGTTTTCAACGGGGTTGTCATGTAGTACAGAAGATGAATTTTGACTGTGATTAGGATGGCTTCTTAATGGACTATAAAGATGTATTTAACAATTTATGTTGGACTGTTTGGATCTGTTATAATTCATGATGGTATGAATCACTGTTTTCTCACTCTGTGTATATTCTTCTTTTTATTTAATTGTCTTGACTGTCAATGGACCGATGATATTTTCCTTTTTCATAAATACTTATCAATTTGTCATTTCTTACTATGTAACAAATAGTAAAAGTGATAGTGACAATGCTTGGATTTGTGATAACACAGAGTTATGGCATTGACATCACGCATGTAGAGAAAACTGTTGCTTTTGTTGCTTCTGTGACCTGAAAGGTCAGATGGGCTTATCGCATGGCCAGGCGTCAGGGGTATTTCTTGCATCTGGTAAAATCGGTCGTCGGTAAAATTATAACATTTTTTACTTCTTCTCTCGAAAAGATGCACCTTCAAAGCTGGTATTTTGCACCCAATGGCTACTTGTTTGTTAATGTGGGATTGACCCCCTCAAGCATGGGCTTTGCATTAATTCTTTTAAAATCTTTTATATAATAGTTGACACAGTAGGCTAAACTTTTATTATCTTTGGTCCATTGATATTTTCGGTAGATTTGATCATCAGCAAGTATCAAATAGAACGTGGCAAAGTATATTCCCTTAAATCTTCTTATTTTCTGAAAATATTGGTATTGGGAATCTATGATTTTAAAAATATAATCTTTGAAGGATGAAAACTAAGATCTGTCCGGCTTGGCAGGGATGCCACTACAGAGACAAACCCTATTTATAACATTTGTTAAATGTTCAATTTTAACAAATGGTTGTTGAAATAAGGATTCAAAGAAACCCAGGTTTAGGACTGTAGTATAATTGTAAAGCAATATATGAACATAAGTCTACTTGCCAACTTTAGAGAAGCCACAGTCGGTGTCAGTGAGTTCATTACAAACCATGTCGGCGCTCTTTGCTCCAGATGACCATACAAGTATGCATACATACTCTAACTTCATAAATTGTATGAGTTGAATTCGTATTGTATGTTGAGTTGGGGGTCAATAGGGGAGCAGAAGAAGCATGTTAGTTTAAAATGTTTCATTCATTCTTTAATGTAAGTGGTCATTTGAAAGAATATATATATATGTTTATGTGTTGTTGTGGCTCTATGAGTGATATATTCAAGTCAAACTTAGGTTTATTTAATGTTTAGTAACAGTTTTCCACATTTTTACCAATGACTTTCAATACAGTGTATACGGTAAATATATAATATTTTAATATTTTGAAAATTTCAATGCTTCTCAGGTAGCAGTATTTCTATTTTCAAACCCACAACTTGTCCAACTGATTTCAAGAAATTTTTCCTTGGAACATCTTTAAATTCGCACGTCTCTTGGCATATTATGAGAGGTGCAGTGCCTTGCTACAAGTGATTGCTTGCTCTGACCATATCAAATTAGGATAGATGCAGAAAAGTTCTGTTTTGGACCTTGGGTGTTACCAGGAATTCCATTGTTCAGTGATGTAATACTTGTGTATTATCAAGGCATTCTCACTTTTTAGCCTAATGACGTTGTACTATTCAACCAATACAATCGTTATCCAATTGGTTCAGTAAGATCCTCCAAAGCACTTTCACTTTTTTGTCTGATACACCATTGTTTAGCTTCGTTTTGGTTTATTAAAATATGTTTTATGGCATTTACCTTTATTGATGTCATTTGGCATCATGAATAATTTTTAATCATAATAATGTACAGGTACAAGACATAGTTCAGATTGATGAAAATATATAATCCAATTACGGTCAACTTTAATGCCAAATTCATTAAGAAATCATAACATACCAAATAATTGCACCAAAAAATATTGGCACAATAGTGGTTCTAAGGTGTTTAACATTTAGCATCCTGTCTCAGGGTAAGACGTATAGCTGACGCTCCACTCTTCATACCCTGGGAGTAAACCCCAGCAAAAACTTCGCGCCGTGTCCTTTTCCCTACAAACTTTCTAAAAATAATCAACCAATGACTGTGCTTCAAAGGCGGGTCGGCAATTAATATGGCAGCGCCCATCCCTTCAAGTTCAAACCGAGTGAGTGAGTGAGTGAGTGAGTGCGTTTTGATATAACGTGTTTTTAACAATATTCAATTATTAAACACGTGGATGACAAGCATCCAAATTTTTTTCGAAAGGATGAGGGAAAAGACGGAATGAAAGGCATTGTGAGAGATAGACAACAGGTTTTCGAACGACTAAAATTTTGTCTGACTTCCACCTGACGACCTATCAAGCTTGGGTGCCCCTTAACGTAAGTGCAAAAGCCAACTCCTGCGCGAGAGGCACTCTTTGGTTGGCTGAAATTTTATCGCACACCATCGCGATAAAAGTATTTGATTGGCTGAATCATGGGTTGCGGTGCGAAGTTTTTGCTGGGGTTTACTCCCAGGGTATGAAGAGTGGAGCGTCAGCTATACGTCTTACCCTGAGACAGGATGAGTGGAGCGTCAGCTATACGTCTTACCCTGAGACAGGATGGGTTCTTTATCTTTGTCAGTGGTTTTGCGGGTACATTCCCGGGGCAATTCAAGTCTCAAACCACTCACATCAGTGACTCCTTGAAACTGAAGAAGCTGATCTCTTCCATAGCTGATCGCGTTGTAACTGCCGTAACGGCCATAGACGCCATTCTTCGTTATAGAAGTTAATTTCTGCATAAAACAAGTTATTGCTAGAGCGGCGCACAACCGTTTGCGCTGAATATTTTTCTCCATGCCTTTTTTTCTTAAGGATACAAAGGAAAATTGGCCAAAACAGAATTTGAGCATCTCACCAGTTAGTCATGATGATCCTGAGGTGAAAATGGTGTGTACAAATAATCTGTCTGCAGCTGAAGCACCAGAAACAGTTCAGAAATTGATCGACCACTATTCTGATTGGTTTTGTCTGAAAAAAACTGCCGCATGGATACTGAGGATCAAGACTGAACTGATCAACAGAGTAAAGCAGAAACCACTAGATATAATCTGAGGTCAAGAAATTCATCAGTGAAAGTTTGCAACTCCCTAACTGTGAGAGATTTGGAAAATGCTGAAACAACAATCCTTAAGTTTGTTCAAGGACAAGCCTTCGCAAAAGAAGTACACTTTCTCTCCCACAAAGTCAAGAAGAGGAGTCCTTTGTAAAGACTCGACCCATTTCTCAAAGATGGTATCCTGCATGTTGGAGGTAACATCGGACGAGCAAAATCAACGAATTATCAAAATATCCGATCATCTTGCCGAAGAAAAGTCACGTGTCAACCTTAACCATACAACACATTCATCAAGTAGCTGGACATATGGGGAGAAATTACATTCTTTCACAACTGGCAGAGAGATATTGGATCTTGAGAGCTAACTCTGCAGTTCGAAGTATATTGAACAAATTTATCACATGTCACTACCATTCCAGGAGTTGTGAGCAAAAAATTCCTTCCAAGTGATCGCTAGATATATACAGAGCCGCCCTTCACTTGTGTGGAAATTGATTATTTCGGTCCCTTTGTGGTAAAGAGAGCAAGAAGTCACGTCAAAAGATATGGAGTTCTTTTCACATGTTTGACAGTTCGGGCCATCCATCTCGAAATGGCACATTCCTTGGACATAGATTCCTGCATATGTGCTATTCGCAGATTTATTGCACGAAGAGGACAAGTCAAACTAGGATTGCCCAAGCAATACGGACGGTCTTCAGACGCGCACGTAGTCGTAAGATGCTGTTTGCCTTGAACTCTGCTATGTCTGAGTCAATTGTCAAGTCTGTAGGTGCATTTTGAGTAGCGTTTTGAATGTCAGAACTGCACAGTCACACAAAAAAGGAAAATGGCGGCTAAAGCACGTGACTTATGAAGTCGTCATGATTGACTTTTTTGCCTTCGTGTGAATGCGCATCTGTTGCATCTATTTGCAAGTCTCTAGATTCATTTTGAAAAATGACCCCATGTTAAATTGTTGAAAATTGAAATTTTGCATTTTTAAAGTTTCATAAAGACCGGAAATGACTGTTCGCGATCGATTTTGTTATTGATTATTGTAGATGACAATGAGGTCTTGCTGTCCTGTAAAAATGATGCAATTCCTGTCCTAGGTTTTCGAATTATCTGCCGTTGAAGTTGGCGACTTTGCAGATTTTGACATTTTCGAATGTTCACTGTGCAAAAAGTATTTAAGTTACGAAGTTCTGATGAGTATACGGAACAGGACAACGCATTAGCTGCATTGTGTACAAGTTTCAGCTCTATCGTGCAAGTATCTTCAGAGGAGAAGATTTTCAAAGGTGGGTGGGGTCGAAAATGCTGAAAAATGCAGTAAAAGCTAGATGGCGTCTAAATCACGTGACCTACAACTTTGTCATGATTTACTTTTTTGTTCTAAATGCAAATGCACATCTTTTGACGCAAGTTGCAAGTCTCTAAGTGCATTTTGAAATTTACAGGGGCTGTAACTCTGGAACGGAGACCGGAAGTTCAAATCGGATTTCAATTGTATCAATTTCAGTCCTTTCAGAGGCTATCATGCACGAAAGTTTCGTTACATTTGCATCAGTAGTTTTTGAGCAATTTGAGCCACAAAATCGTGGGAAATAATAATAATAATCAGCAAAATAACAATAGGTCTTCTGACTTTCGTCTGAAGACCTAATTATTACGTTCTGATAATGGAACAAATTTGGTCGGTTCAGAAAGAGAACTTAGGGAACAAATTGAATTGAAAAAAGGTGGAATCAGCTAAAAATTCATGAAACAATGTTGCAGAGGAACATAGACTGGATATTCAATCCACCAACAGCATCACATTTTGGAGGTGTCTGGGAAAGGCAAATAAAAACTGTCAGAAAAGTGCTTTCTGGACTTGTGAAAGAACAGGTTCTAGATGATTAAAGCTTACACACAGTTTTCTGTGAGGCAGAGGCCATTATAAATAGCAGACCTATTTTTTTATAAACAAAGTGCTACGATTATCAAACGAACGAGCTAGCGTGTGTGAATGTGATGCGATCCAAAGAGATAATGACATTATGCACTTCAAAACGCGTCGAAGGGTTTCTGTATAGTATGTATTGTCACATCATATCACATGATCAAAATATAGGGTGCAGAGTTTTCGTTCATATCATATCATATATAAAAAGATGGAACTGTACACTCCTTTGGAATATAAAAGATGAGTTTAAAATTGAAATATATTTATGTTGCATCTCCGAGTGTGGATCTCTCCTGACAAGAAAACATCATGACAGATGCGATAATGATTATATCATTAAAATATGAGAGACATATCTTTATTTCATATCAAATACAAGTTGGTGTTTTAAAACGGCGACGTAAACAATTCCCGCAGAATGGATAGTTAGTTTAGTAGTATGTCCATTTAATAATTGGTCTGTTTACATAGAAATTAAACTCTGAAGGTGTTTAATTGTTGTTACTTCTACGTATCAAAAACATAAAATGTCTCTTTTTAAAAAACAGCATTTATTTGAATTGGAGGGGAGAACTAATGACTCAAAAATTGACTTTTATAGAGTATGTAGGTAACATGCAAAATCAAAGATGGATAAATTGCTGAAACGTTTCAACTTCGAAACTTAACATATTATTTTTATTGTATTAACCAATTAACCAAGAGAATTTGCAGACTTAGCTGTCCATTGATTTATTTAGATGTGCCTCGTGATCGCTGGAAAAGGGCTATAGAAGTTTGCTTATACTATAGAGTTTTAGTTTCATAACAAACAAATTTAATACCAGTTTAATAAATATAGATAATCATCTAACTATTTACAATGATATAGTAGTTATGCTTATTTATATTCGTTTGTAAACTTTTAAAAATACTTTTCTGGTTTGGCACGTGTGAAGGCTTATCAAAATACCAAGGACATCACTCAGTGTCTCGTTAATGTTTCTTGTTTTAGTTGATGTCATTCTCAATTGCTATCGAGCAAACTGGCATTCAAAGTGTAATGTTTAATTACAATTTGTTTATATATGGATAATTGTTTAGATAATATCAATATATATAAATGTTATTATGTTGAATATTAAAGCTACAGTTTTGTAGAGGTATGAGTAATTTATTGGGGTATATTGCCTTAACATTGGATATTAATGAAAAATTACAATGAAAATATATCTTAATTAGTTCATATACATTTTTTTCTTAGTTTAATTACTTATGCAAATACCACTGTATAACCTCATTAGACCTTAAAAGAGGAAACGTAACGCATAATTGTGATTATTACAAATTATTATCTGTAGTCGCTTCACTTATAAGAATCAATAGAGCCAAAAAATGAGAAATATACGCTTAAATTCGACTACTAGGGCACCTTTTATACCCCTGTTTTTGGATAACCGCCTAATGAGACTGGCGAACGCTTAGACAAAATCACCGAAGCATGACTCGAAACCACGCTCAGTGTGTGACGTGCTAGTCGTCAACCCTTTGATTTTCTCAGCTAATTTTTAAGCTAATTCAACAGCAAAATAGAGGCAATAGCATGACCGAAAGAATTCCAAAATACGATGTAAGTGCTTCAAGATATCAACTTTCCCTCTCAGTCGTCAAATCCATCTTGATTGGACTGTGACAATCCTTGGACGCAGTTTTCTTGGGTGGGTTAAGAACTTGGTGAGAGATCCATTACTATAGGATATCACGTAGTGTTACAGCATGTATTTATCGATATGAAGTTCTAAATTGTCTCGAAAAAATGAAGGTTTTTGTAATCAACGGGAGAGAATGTAAAAACTTTTTTAATGTTTACTATAGAAAAAATGTTTTGTTTCACTTCACTTTCATGACAACTTAGTACTTAGTGGATGATTCGTTTGTATTTAACTAACATATTTTATATTCTTATCTAGTATAACATCTCACACCGTGTTGCAATATCTCTGTCTTTGAGTTTAACAATGAATGACATGAAAACATACCTGGCGCAAGCGTTAGAAACATCCTATGTAATCCTAAAGAATGTTGGTACCCGTTATTCACGATGCACTTTTTTAAATGTTTGTCATCGTCCGTAGAAGTGCATGAGCCAAATCTCCTTCTCTTAATTTATTGGTTGAATATATATTCTATAAGTTCATTGGTTCAAAATGACTGGACGCCGTGACAATAAACTAAGTAGCAGTCGAATGCCAAGAGTTACGCCATTATGACAGGACATATATTCAACTGGTGGGTCCAAGGCGTTAAAATTCAAAAGGTATAATTAGAGACCATTAAATCAAGAATTGAAATTGAATGCGATTGGATTACATAACGGCCACCTGTGTGTCATGAAAAAATAAGACTAGTTAAACTGCTCTGTTTGTTGTGACAACATTTGGCAGACGTCGTAATTTATGTACACATGCCATGGGATATTGCGCATAGCATCTTTTAATCATTAGTAAGCTGAAATAGTGTGAACCAGCACTTTATCATCATGTAGAGAAGATTATTTAAACTATGAAGTAAAATATGATGCAAGTTCATATTTATCTTATTTCAGCCTTAATCATGCATGTAATTTATTAGTCAAAGACTATTGAGTTACAGAACCAATAGTTCTACTTTCTAAGTTTTTCTATAAAATATCAACTACAACTAAAATACTTCTTTGCAAGGATTTTTCAATAACTATTTATTCTATAGTAAATTAAGATTTAATTGTAACTATTAAGAATAAAACTAAAATGTTTCAGATAACATTTTGTGAAATATAAATTGAAATATTATAAGCAAGTCAGTCTTTCAGTCTTTTTCATTTCACAGACTTCACTATTACCTTTTGGATTTTGTTTGGATAGATAAAATACTTTTTTTTCTTAATTTTCTAAATTATTTTCAACAATTGATAGGACATAAATAAAGAAAAATTTCATTTAGCTTTACTATGTCTATAGTATATTTCCAAATTAATGCCAAGAAAAATGCATTGATTTATGTCTTCAATACTAGGCCAATTAAGAATCTTCTCTGTTAGTTTTGCTTTTATTTATTTTAGGCATCACATAAATCAAACAGTTAATCGATTTTTTTAAAAACCCATCATGAATGAAATCTGTGCCTTCCATGTTGATTTCAAGACTAGCCTAAATGCTGACAGCATCTGTTTTTATTTTGGCGAAAATTATCGTTTTCGTATTTCCCTACACTTATGATGCGAAACTCTATCATCCAATCAGAGACTCGATCAAGTAATCGGTCTGCGCCTGCTGGCTTCAAAGTTGTTTTCTTCCGGACTGATGACAGATTTTTCAAACGAGACGAGATTGAATATAAACGAAAGATAGAAATAGGAATTATATAATCAGGCACGTGATACGGAAGGTTGTTAACTGTCAATGACACAACATTACTGGGCAGTTTGTGTGAGTATATTATCATGACCACGCACGTAGTTATGACTCACCCTGGTGCGGTCATTGTGACAGGGGAATCCCCTTTATGACTTTGGTGTGAGGAGGATGACCAGGATGTATCTGTTTGAAACTGAAAACAGGTTTTCTCAATTCTTGGAATTAATAGAACGAGTGTGCAACCCTCACGGAAAGGACGATGAACTTGTGACTGTGCGGCGACCGCTCGCGCCAATTCAAGCGACTATTACCGCTCAAGCTAACGACAGCTTTGATAACGACCTAGATGATTGCGTTGTCTAAAGGTAAGAGAAACTGCTCCTCGCTAGCCTATAACTTTAGAAAGTACGGAGCAACTTTAGAATCCCTCACCATAAAATTCTCGTGATGAATGTTTATAAGGCTGCGTTTCCACCAAGTTTCACGTGACGTGACATGTCACGTAAGAAATAGAAACATATGATTTTGGTAGGAACCGTTTCCATCAATGTCACTTTTTACGTTTCACGCGTGAAATGACACGTTTTCAAAGAATGAACATGTTCATTCTTTTTACCCATGTCATGTCACGTTTCTGATACGTGACACGTGAAACTTGGTGGAATAATAGCACTTGGAAGGTTTCACAGGAAAGACTTTAGCTGCAGAACTGTAGCTATAAAACCTCTTCCCCAAGTATCATCGAGTTAAGGCGACGTCAGGGTATCAAAGAGCCTATTTTGGCGAAACAACTGTAGCTAGAAAGACCTAGCCTAAGTGAAAATGTCGATGTTTTCATTAACTTCCACGGTAGATGAAACTAAATTCGCACACTACTAAATGCATTTAAGATAATTTTGAAATACTTATAGATATATAGATAATTTTCATTGAAACTTACCTTGTAGTAATTTTTATAGAGAATACTACATGAGGTCTCATTACATACGAATCATACGAAACGAGTGTCCTTCGGGCGGTAGTGAGGTCAGATACCAAAGGTAGGTCACGAGTTTCATATAATTTGTACCTAATGAGACAGAGTGTGGCATTTTATTTATTACCCACGTTCTAAATGCAAAAAAATTATAAAAAACCCTGTTATTTTGTAGTTTTCATGTTTTCAAAACGAAACCAGTTTCGTAAAGCGGTTGCCGAGGAATTTCAGATTAACTATGGCCACTGCACTTCTTTTGACCTTCGTGCTCATGCGCAACAGAATAAATCCATATAGGTTTTTCAATTGAAAGAAAAAGAAACCAAAGGAACAACTTAAGAACTTTAATAACAACAAACTCAAGCTTAAAAAAAAGCAAATTTCATCTTTTCATATGTGAATAGCGTGCAACTATTCTTTTTCTCATTTCGCCCCGCACAACATCTACCGTAAACCGTCTCTTGAACGACACTTGACGTGTGACCTAGTTTAGCATTCAAGTCGGCTCGATCACAGGATGGAAAGTTAGGCCCGCAATTCTCACGCTTTTCCCTACCCTGACATTGGTTACTACAGAAGTCAATGTTTATCGTGCCACCATAAGATGGGGGCTGCGAGTATAGAAATCCTAAACCAAGGACGAGATGGAGTTGGAGCTAGTGATGGTCGCATTGTGCTGGCAGTGACTGCGTTGGATTGGGGCGCCATGGTTTGCTGAAGGGCAAGGTCACCGTCACAGGAAATAATGCTGCTAAGCTAAGTTTTGATGTTGAACACACTGAATGTCCCCAGAGGTTTAACAATTGAAGTAACTCTTCCTCGAATAGTACCATCGATTGTACCATCGCTGTCATTGACACAAATGTGAGTCGCCATGTTTTAAAAAGACATTGTAGACAGAAAAACAAAGCAGACAAACTCTTAAAAATCTATTTATTTTCCCAAAAAATGTAAATTACTTTTAGTGTCTTCCAAAAACTTACTCTTATGCTTTGTGGTGTATTTATTTGTTCTTGTAATTAGTTTAAGTACTATCGTTCATGCGAGATGTAACAACCTGTGAAAATGACGTAGTAAACGTTTTTAAAATGAATGACTTCACGTGATTGTTATGAATGAAAAAGGAGTTCCGTCAGAACATGACTTAAGTGAAAGGTCAACAGTTATCCAATCAAATTGTTCAAATACGGGTGAAATGTTTTCGACACAGGTCAATGCGATACGACACATGGTGACGTACGGGATTAGTATGCAACTGCCTATATGCTGATCACGTGAGTGATAAATTATAAGATCTAATTATGCTTTTTTCTTTGGTAACTTGTGACAACTTGTAGCCCAGAAATTTACATCCCGGACCGGGATATTCACTATTCAAGATGAAGCTAGGCTTATATATTACTACATCATTTAACATTACCCTTGAAACAAATATTACGATGTATCCAGGGGTTAACTCGTTACCTATTGTCAGTAATCAAAACTAGATGCACCGTGGATCAAACACTGAATCACTCGGTCACGTTAGAAAATAAATATGGCAATTCTTACACAAAATGACTGACATCAACCTAAAATGACAGTACTATTTAACCTCTGTTTAATTCATCATCTAAGAGGGGATCCAAGGGTTAAATAACATTGTTGAAATGTATCCAAGGCTTTGCAAAGCATCAATCAGACGCCCGGAAAAATCCCATATGTTGTCAAAAACGAAGAAAACTTCACCTACTGACACAAAAGTAACAATAGTTATTGAAATCATGACTGTGACGATCCCTGAACAATAATAATAACCACAAGATACTATGTTAGTGTGGGGCATAGTGCGAAAAAAGATCATCAAAATGTCCAAAACATGGTGTAAATAACCGTAAATATGGCGTCAAGTCTAACACCTCTCGCTTCAATAACAAATGGCGTCTGGGCATGTCCGGTAAGAAAAGTTTTCTCAAATAAAATAAAACATTCTTTTCACGAGAGGTAAATTTGGTGAGGTATTCTAAAGTTAGGCCAAGTATATAAACTAAAAATGTTTGAATATAAATAGGCCTGGTAGATTCTTCAGTTCTTTCGTTCAAGCGATAATTTAGACGATTTTGTTACATGAAGGTAAGTTGTCCGCACTCCAACCCTTGAATTTAAAGCTAACCCTAAAGATATTGTATAATGTGCCCAAGGGTTAAAGGAAAAGTGCCTATTAGGGCTAAAAGAAAAGATGAAATACAGATCAAGCGAGAACGTAAACAAAAATCAGCTGACCCCTGCCATTGCTAGGGGCATGAACTGCGCAAACTGTTCAGTTCTAATAATGGCGGCGTTCTAAAAATGTATCCGGTATTCTTTCCGACTTCTGTGTTGTTCCAATATCCATGAAATCAAGCCAGCTCTTGTCCATCAAATCAAATCAAATCTAGGCAATTAGCTTTTCCATCCCAATCATTAATGAATTCTTATTTACGCAATCACACAATTTTCCACAACTGGTGTCTGTTAATTTAATAATTATCTCATAATTTGTCTAACTCTGACCAAGGACGTGTATAGATCTACATAAATCCTTGCTCTGACATATGATATAAATATTTGCAGATGGAGCCTCTCGACCTATGTTGAACGCTGCACAACGTGGTTAAGTTTCATTTTAAAAAATACTGGGGGGGTGTTTGGGCATGTTCCTCTGAGAAATTATCATGTTTAACAATTTGGAAGATAATTTTGTTAGATTTGTGTTTTTCTCTAAACTAGTAAAAGTGGTTATAATGTTCTTAGTCAAACTATCTTCGACACCACAACAGACGAGTGCACTTCGGTCCATGCTGTTTATTCCAAGACCCCCACTTCCGGTACTTCCGGTTGTACTTATTACAATGTCTACACTTTCACGGCGTCTGACAACCAGACACTACAATCTCTTTCTTCCTTATATTTTCTGAACATGAAATTTCAACAGGATGTACATTTTTCTTCCAAGGAATTAATATTTTTAGAAGCTCAACACCAATACAAATACAAGTGACTATTTTCTCAGACACTGATTTTTCTCTTCTTTTTTTTTAATGTCTCACAAACAATTCAAACACAAAATTCATAAGTAACCATATACATAAACATTAAAGTCAAAACGTCCAACCGACGACGATAAAAAGGTCCCATTTAAGGTAAATCATCCCATTTAAGGAAAATCATCCCATTTAAGGAAAAACATACCATTTAAGACAAAAGGTCCCATTTAAGGAAAAACATACCATTTAAGGCAAAAGGTCCCATTTAAGGAAAAACATACCATTTAAGGAAAATCATTCCATTTAAGGAAAAACATACCATTTAAGGCGAAAAGGTCCCATTTAAGGCAAAACATCCCATTTAGGGAAAACATCCCATTTAAGGCAAAAAGGTCCCATTTAAGGCAGAGCAGGTCCCATTTAAGGCAGAGCATCCTCTTTTAGGCAAGGTATCCCATGAAACATCTCATTTAAAAAAAATATGACATTTAAGTCATTCAAAATCATCATACATTCAAGAATTTTTTTTTCCACATAATTGAAAGTTTATATTCTTATATTTTGCATGCTTTCTCATTGTCCCTCTCTCACTGTCATCACATAGTCTCTGAGCTTTGCAGGCAATTTTGTTTGTCTTCCTGTCATAGAACATCTTTGAGCACTGTGACCTAGTCTTGACATGTTGTCTGCCAATTCACTTGACTCACGACCCTCTTCTGTGTCGACCACGTCTGACACCTCTACACAATGATTCCGATTATCAGGATCACACATTTGATTATTTCTGGTTACCTGATCATCACACTGAGGAACATCACACTTGCCATAATCACCACACTGATCATGATAAACTCTTTCCACATCACCTCTCACACACACATCACTATCTGATTGATTTCCAAGGAATCTCTTCATGTGACTCACATTTCTTCTGTATTTCACACCCTGTTGAGACTGCACAATTACACTGTTTCCTTTCTTGCTGATAACATTATATGGTTGGTGTTCATATGGTGTTGTCATCTTGTCCAGTTTTCGTTGTCTTACAAGCACTTTGTCTCCAGGTTCTATAGAGCTCAGCTTGGCCCCTCTTTTAGTATCAGCATACTGTTTCATCTTCTGTTTCCTTTCTCAATCCCTATCTCTGATTTCTTCATCCAATCTTATCTCTGGAAGTTTTGAATTTGGTAGTTTTGTCCTAATCTCTCTTCCGAACATCAGTTCTGATGGACAGCGACCTGTTGTGGAATAGGGTGTTGTCCTGTATGCCATCAAGTAGGTCTGAAGAACTCTCTTCCAGTCTCTCTACTCCGCTTGTGCAATTCTAATTCTCTTCATAAGTGATCTGTTCTGACGTTCAACTTCATCGTTAGCCTGTGGCCACCAAGGGGTTGTATGTCGCAATTCCACACCACAGCTTGACAAGTAAGAGTTCAGCTCTGATGACACAAATTGCCTGCCATTATCAGACACAACAGTCAGTGGAAACCCATGAGTTGAAAACATCTTCTCTAAGCTACATATTATGCTATCTGTTGTTGTTGACCTCATAATGTCAAGTTCATAATATCTGGTGAAGTAGTCGAGCACACAAAATGGACCTAATAGATCCATTGTAAGATCTTGCCACGGTCCCTTTGGCATCTCAGTGGGTTTTATTGGCTCTGGGACTGAAGCCTGACTTACCACCTGACAGCTATGACACTTTCTGCAGAATTCTTCAGATTCTTTGTCCATTTTGGGCCACCATACTTTCGTTCTCAACCTTTGCTTCATGGTAACAATGCCTAAATGTCCTTCATGAGCTATGCTCAAAATATCCTTTCTGAGTGCTCTGGGGGAATGATGCGTGTACCTCTAAGCACAATGTTCTCATTAACACACAACTCATTCCTCACATATCTGTACTCTTGACACATTTGTGGATGTCTTTCCCATAGTCGTTCAGAAATGCACTCCCTTAGTTCAGCTAATTCTTGATCTCTGACAGGGTTTCAATTTTCCATACAGACAAAGATTTTTCATAAAAATTTCAACGAAATTCACATATTCTTCTGCAATTTTCCTCCTCTTTGGTTGCTGTCCTTTTGACAATCTTGATAATGCGTCAGCAATGTTTTCTCTTCCTGGTTTATATATGACTTTGAATGTGTAAGGTTGCAATCTCAGGACCCACCGTTGTATTCTTGCACACGGTTTGGACTTTGACGAGTAGATTACTTCCAATGGTTTGTGGTCAGTCACAAGTTCAAAATCTGTACCGAAGAGATAAAGGGGAAATCTTTCACATGCCCATACTAGCGCAAGTGCTTCACGTTCAGTCTGTGAATATCTTTGTTCAACTTCTGATAGACTTCGGCTTGCATATCCGATTTCTCAAGGTTCTCCTTTCTGAATTTGGACCAAAACCGCACCAAGACCTTCAAGGCTTGCATCAGCAATGACTCTTGTTTTTGCATTCTTGTCGAAATATCCTAATGTCTCTGCACTTGACAAACTTGTCTTCTACTTCTCGAATGATTCTAATGACGGTTCTTCACTCCAAACAAATGGTGTGTTTTTCTTTGTTAGTCGTTGCAGAGGTTCAGAAACTGTAGCCATGTCTGGAATGTTTCTTGCACAATATTTGACTAGTCCTAAGAAGCTCCGAACTTCTGCAGAATTGCTTGGTGTACGAAAATTCCGGACAGCATTAACCTTGTCATCTGCAGGGCCTATCCCTGGACAAGACAGAACATGTCCCATGAATACAAGCTTGGACATGTGTAACTCACATTTGTCTCTGTTCAGTGTTAGACCAGAATCCTTTATCTTCTCAAGAACTTTCCTTAACCTCTCATCATGTTCCTTTCTGTTTGTTCCATGCACAATGATATCATCCGAAATATTGTGCACCCCACAACCTGCTAGAACCTTCTGGATTACAGCCTGGTAATGTTCTGGTGCAGAACTGATTCCAAACATAAGACGCTTATATCGAAACCAGCCTTCATGTGTTACAAATAGGGGTGGATATTGCCCTGAATTTCATATTGCGATATATTGAAATTATCTTTAAAATATTGCAATATATATTGCGATATATTGACTTGAAGCTATGCGCTAAAATTCCATGCGAAGATCATCATCTTAGCAGCTGTATAAGTATGACACTTGATAATATTAGTTTACAGATAATAAAAATCAGTTTTTAATTGGTAAATATATTGTTTGGCATAATTGCACACAACGAAATGGTACAACATTATATAATTTTAGAACAAAGCACTGGAAATAAATAAAGAAATAAAACTGTTTCTGGCCCTTTCTGCAAGCCCTTTTCTGTTCTTCAATCATCGTCAACCTTTTCATGAAATTCCAATTGATAAATGATTGATGATAATTGAAAGAAATTGGTGCTTTAAAGAGCACACTATTACACAAAAAACACTGTTGTTAAGTTGTTAACAGTACAAAGTAAGGGAGCTTAAACTCTGACTAGCACTTCACTGACTTCAGCACATTAAAATAAAATGTAAAAAACTCACAAGTTCACAACATTTTGAAATCTTGAATGGCACATTTGATCAAATAGTTATAATCTCAATCTGGCACTTGCACAATGGCTTACAAGTTTTCAATGAGTGTTGTAGAGAAATCTTTGTTCATAGTGAGGCTGAGTTGAGTTTTGACTCTTGACTATAAATTTGTAAATTTGTTTTAAAAGGGGATATAACACAGTCTGTAAACTCTCAAAACAACACAACTTTTTGTCATAGGTCAAACTGACCATGTTAAAAATAAAATGTCCATGAGTCCGTTAGTAACTCAGTAAGTAAGTAGAAAATAGTCAAAATACAAGCTCTTACTTCGTCTTAGAGGTTGAAATATTCAACATAAAACAACATGAACATGAAGCAAAGACAAACTATCTATAATCTCAATCTGTCATGCGATGTCAAATTACTCGTTCCACCATTGTATATGACATCAACATTGCATTTATTGCAAACTGTGATGTTCTCTGCGATCTAAACCGTCGCACATACGTTTTCTCAGCCAAAAAATGCTTCCAAACTTCGCTTTTAGCGCGTTTGTTAGACACTATTTCAAAGCTCCGCCGGAGCGGTCCGCCATTTTGTTGCTACGGAAACCAAGGGCAGATAATTCGAAGGGAGGTAACTCTTTATTGCCCAATATATCGCAAAATTGAAAACATATCGCGGTATTATATTGCAAGCTTTTGAACCCGTATTTACCGGTATACCGGTAATATTGCACAGCCCTAGTTACAAATGTTGTAATTTCTTTTGATGCATCAGACAGTTCAATTTGATGATATCCCCATTTAAGATCTAACTTGATAAAAACTTCAGAGTTATTCATGTCATACCTCATCTATGGTTGGAATAGGATGTCTCTCCCGTTTAATTGCTATGTTTGCCTGTCTCATGTCAACACATAGACGAATGTCTCCTGATGGTTTAGGCACTATCACGACAGAACTCACCCAGGATGTTGGGCCATCTGCTCTCTCGATTATATCTTTGTCAACCAACTCTTGAAGCTTTTCAGAAACTTAATCTCTAAGACTAAATGGCACCCTATCCATCTGCTGTGCAACTGGAGGAATGTTCTTATCAATATGAACAATTTGCCAACTCCCTTAAAGCATGATCCAAATTCTTCATACAGTTCATGTTCATCCTGATCCACTTTGTTTGCATAGGCTTCTAACCCTAACTTCAGAACTCCTAACTGTTGCGCTGACATTCTTCCTAAAAGGGCTAGCCTTTTCCCTTTAAGCACGATAAATTCAGCCTCTATTTCAGGTCCATTGTCCATTTCAGTCACTCTAATGCTACTTGAGAAACTTCCTGCTATCCCTAATGGTTCTGTTGAACCGTAACTGAACAACCTTCTTTCACTTCTCTTTGACTCGCACTGAAAACTCTTGTTCTTTAAATCTTCCCACAGCTCATAGTCTATGATATTGCTTGTTGCCCCTGAATCTATCATCATGTTTACATCAGTTCCTCCGATATTGATCATGATCATCCCTTGATCCTCTCCCGGTGTGACTGCAAAACATATTCAGATTCTTCAAGCCAGCCCTCATTATCCATCTACTCCTGACGATTCTCCTCAACAAAATTCACTCTACTCCCTTGACCTCAATAGCGACCTCTTTGGAATGGTTGGCGACCTCCTCATGATCCTCTAAAACTACCAAGAGTTAGAACAAGTTTGGTTTTGCTACGATAAGCAAAATGTCCCATAAGACCACATTTGTTGCAGAAATTATGACACGTGGTGTCATTAGACAAATGATCATCCTTACCACATCTATAACACAAGGGTGAATATCGATTATCCGACGGTCCCTGATGATGAAATGTTTGATTTGTGTGAAGAGGCTTCCCCTTGTAGAATTTTTCCTGTATTCTAAACACTGGTTCTTGTTTGATTGATTTATGTGAAATCTGTTGACTTTGAATACGTGTAGTTTCACCTGCAGTTGCCTTGGTAAGAACATCTTCTAATGTTAACCCTGACCCCTTTTCTAACAAGGACATCCTTAATGATTCTGATTTACACCCTTGGATTATCTGATCTCTAATGTGTTCATCTATGTCTGTATAATTGCACAGTGGAACTTGTCTTCTTAATCTTATCACAAACTGTCCCATGGTCTCTGATTCTTCCTGTATTTGTTTTCTGAACAACTGCCTTTCATAAACCTCATTTACCTTCGGGAGAAAGTAATTGTTCAAAACTGTCTTTGCTTTGTCATAGTCTTTATCGTCCCCCCTGTCAGCTAGAGTGTAAAAAATTTCTTGAACATCGGCACCTGCACTGTGTAGCAATAAACCTCTTTTCCTGGTTTTCAATGCCACTGCTAATCAAATAAAGTTCAAATCATCTGAGCCAATTAGTCCAACATGCTCCATGCCTAGATTGTTCTCCCGAACAATCAATCAAATTGTTGAAACGAACCTAATCTTGCCATTTCCCCCTTAGGATCAGATATAAAGTGTCACAACAAAAGTTCTGTGTATCATAAGTTCAAACTTTCATTTCTCCAACATGCATCTTATGCTTTATTTCAAATGACCTGTCTGACCTTGGCAAAATAATAATGGCGGTCAAATATGAAACGCACTGTCGACGAATTTAATCACATAATCTTCTCACATCTATCACAAATGTTGAACAAACTATTGTTCGTTACTTATTGAACCTTTTCACCTCATTTTGCTTCATCCTCGTCGCCATTGATAATATTCTTAGTGAAACTATCTTCGACACCACAACAGACGAGTGCGCTTCGGTCCATGCTCTTTATTTCAAGACCCCCACTTCCGGTACTTCCGGTTGTACATGCGTCACGACTTATTACAATGTCTACACTTTCACGGCGTCTGACGACCAGACACTACAGTGATAACTGTTAAATAACTGTTTAACGTCGTGTCCGACTAATGATAAGATGGTGCTAAATATATTATGTAATTACATAAGAATGTGTTATTATATTACATTGCATTCTATTATATTATTAATATTTTTTAATATTTGAGGTTTTGGGTTGATGAATTTGAGAAGAATAGAACACATGAAATTTCCCAGCTGAATATCCAATGAAAAAAGCTAATAGCTTACCTTTTTTCAAATTCAGAAATAACAAAAAAGTGGTAAACTCAATGAAGAATGCGTCTGTCATAAGTATCGGCGCTGCAATTACTAGATTTTGGGTATTTCGCACTCGCGAAAGGATTGCACTTGATTCGGTACCTCATCGGTCTGACATGGAATACGCCAGTAAGCAGCATCATCCTAAACTGTAAAAGGGCATAAAAATGAAAATCTTTGCAGATGCGACAGGAAAGAATGTTGTAAGTGATCAGATTTTTGCTCGTGAAGAATAATTAGTTCAGTTTAGTTGCTTTATGAAAGTGATTCTATGTTTTTAAGGTTGATTTTAAGATACATCTTGTTTCTTTGTGATATCCACTCATCTCTTGGTCATATCCTTTTCAGGTTGCTTGATTGTCATCTTTTAATTAGCCATTAAGTAGCACCAATTACTTGAAAGTGTACCATAATCAACAAATATGATATGAAAATATTTCCTTAGAATGTAATGCGAATGCCCCAATTATGCCCAACAGATAAGATATGTCTTTTATTGAAAAAATTGTTTTGCTAAAAACAGTTTCCGTCTCTCTATTTTTTGAAACCTCTACACAGTGTTGTTAGGCACACTAAAGCCAAACTATCAAATTGGTTTAAGATCACATTACAGATCACTTTGTATCTATTTATGCGCTTATGTTGATAACAATGGTAATGTATTACATTAGCTCAAAAGTAAACATCAATGATGTGACTACATTAATTGGACTGTAGACAATACATGGTCTTGGAGAGTTGTTGTGATATATATATGTTAACTAGCTTGTTCATCAGTGCCATGCTGTTTTTCATAGGTTATAAAATGTTTATCCGTCAGGTGTTAATGATTTTTAAAATTCATGTATTGCTAGAGTCATGAGTCATATGTCCCCTGCTAATCAACTCCTTTATAAACATAAGTTTTTGTCAAAAGCATTATCAATGTATATGTGTTTAGTCGAGGCTCCTATCAGCTTTTTTCCAATGTCAGCCAACACTGCTGTTGCACATTTAATTTAGCTATAGCTTTTCCCACGAAGGTATTAGAACGTATATACATAAAAATTTTCTTATACCCAGGGGCACATGTTTTATCATGTTCACATAGAAAGTAAAACGTCATGGTTTATAGTTACTAATTAAACAAAAAATCCTTGTAAACAGGATAACTTGAAACTTTTTGTGCTATGAGGCTGTTATTTTGAATATTTCAATTTTAAAGAAGTACCAAATTGGAAAGATTTTTGCTATCAATATTTAGCGCGTTTGGCTTCAGATCAAGAGGTCTGTTGTTCGAATTCTGCCAGGGGCTCAGCAACTTTGTCTGCAGTAGAGAACTGTTCTACAAGCAGTCAGGTTTGGGTGCAATGCTACACTGAATTTCAGTGCAGTAACACCCATGGTTCGCTAGTTCCAGCCGATTGCTCGCATGTTTCACCGCAATGCATAGCCACAATGGTGTTGCAGGCTTTCTCCCTGCAATAATACTAGCAGCCGCAATATGAGTGAAATACTCTTGAAAGCGCATTAAAAACCCAATATCCATGCACTTCATTGATTGTGCGACCTTAATATCAAAGGTCAAGGTCACAAGATATGGGTTCTGGCCATGTTCATCTTTTGTGAAATTTCTAAACAAGAAAAAATATTGAGAACCAGTTATTGCTAATTCCCCCTGGAAATACTTTTGACCTGTCCTGTTCAAGGTCAAAGGTCAAGGTTGTGAGTAATGAAATAATTAAGAAAATCCTTGTAAACTTAAAACTTGAAAATTTGGTGCTATCAGGCTCTAATTTGGTATATAAGTATATATATATATCAAGTACGGAAAACTACCAAGATTTTAAAAAGGTTTTTAGCAATGATTTGTCAAAGGTCAAGGTCACAAAGGGAACATGACTTAAGAATTGTTTGGCAAAAATGTTTTTATTAATCGTTAACACTTTAAAGGCTATGTCAAAGTTTAAAATCAGAAATAGCTTTTGAAGATCTAAATTAATTATTTATTGAATATACCCCCTTGGAATTTGGAAATTATAACATTCAAGGTCAAAGTTTGAAGTAATGAGTCCTGAATTCACTAAAAATCACACAAACTTGAGTGGAATCACCCAAATGAAGTCATGACTTCTAAATGCTACTAGTTGTACATGCTAATTCTCATTTGTTTTATGTGTCATGTTTAGAAAAATATGCCAAATTCATCGTGAAGAAGGCAGAACAGGGTAAGGCAGAACCATCAGTTTCAGGGCTGCTCTGCTCTTGAAGTTCGACTGAAATGACCCATGACAACTTTCGTGATTCATAAAATATGTATTCTAATTTGCCAGTAACTTGAATTTAAATTTTCAAAATCGGTCAATAAACAACTTTAATAATACGGCTTTTTCGAATCACCAGCTAATTAGAACCAGTGAACAGAACTGAACTGGTCCGTGGTCACTGAGGCGTGTCTTGCCGGCCCGCGTGTCCTGCCACGTGACGTGCTGGTTGGCGGAAGTATAAACTCCTTAATGAAAAATCAACAGGAAATCTCACAGTCTTAACAACTGTTTAACCATATCTAAAGTAATCCAAACAACTCAAACCTCCGATAAATTGATGTTTAATATATCTTTAATTATTTGTATTGTTCCAAGGGAAAGACAGTGTTTTGATATGATGCAATGCGCACTATCCCATAGCATGTATACATCACTTACGACGTCTGCCAAATGTTGTCACATCAATCAGACTGGTTTTAGTAGTCTTAATCTTTTATGACACACAGGTGGCCGTTATGTAATCCTTTCGCTTCATTTTCAATTCTTGATTCAATGGTCTCCAATTATACCTTTTGAATTTTCACGGATTGGACCCCCATTGGACCCGCCAAGCGGAAAATATCCAGAACAGGGGTGTATGAGGTCTCCTAGTCGTCTTAAGCGTTTTTTTTCTCATTTTTTGGCTCTAATGATTCTTATAAGTGAAGCGAATACAAATAATAATTTGTAATCAAAAGTATGCGTTACGTCTCCTCTTTAGGGTGTCCCTCAAA